>CM062804.1:515118317-515570674 GCA_031772625.1 Pinus tabuliformis | reverse complement strand
TGGTATGGCTCTATGTTACAGATGTTGTACTTGAGGCAACACCCTCTAGTGGCAATGCTCTGATCAGGCTCTCAAAATGGGTGGAAATTAAGAGTACGCATGAATGTTCAAAGTGCCTACCCGCAGGTACGCCACCAGAAAGTGCGTTCATACCCGCAGGTTTACCCGTTCAAGAGGTGTGTACCCCCAGTTCACTCACTTCAAGCAAAGAAGCGCGCTCACGTGGGGTTTCTTATGTTTGGCACGTGGTATTTAGCCGTCGTTCTTGATTCAATGGTTTTGGCCGTGGTATAGGATCTAATTTAGCCCCGGTTTGGATCCCTTGTATTGGTTATTGATGGTTTTGCCCCATGATGTGAATAAAGACTTGACTATAAATAGGGAAGGAGATCACTTGGCTAAAGTATCTTTTGAAAATTGAATATCTTAAGATCTGAAATATTGGGTTATCGGTTTAAAAGCTTGATCTATATAAAAGTAAAGTTGAAAGTGAATCTATGGAGTGTGATCTCTCGAGCGCATGATCAGATCTGGGCATCTGACTATCTGTGGCACACTGGGGGACTGCCAACTCGGCCCTAATCAGAGGTACGCAGGTGATTAACAGTGCAAGTGCATGGGTACGCAGAGCAGAAGAAGGCGCAGTGCGTGGGTACGCAGCGCGACAGAGGTTCAGGTGCAGAGGCACAGTGAAAGTACGCGGCACTACAGAAGCCGCAGGTGCGTACATACGCGGCGCGATAGCATCTGAGGGTGCGTGGCCACAACAATAGTACACGGCGCGATAGAAGCAGTGGGTGCGTGGGTGCAGTGAAGGTACGCGACACATTTAAAGGAACAGTGCGTGGATACGCAGTGCAACAGAAGGATTTCTGCGGGTATACGCAGGGGAGCAGAAGGTGAAGTGCGGAGCCACGCAGGCCAGATAAAGAAAAACTGCGGATCTGTCTTAAGATTTTTGTTGGCTGAATTTTTCTGTTGATAAGGTGTTCTGGGTTTAGTTTTCTGTTACTGTTGATCTGGTTACTGCATTTGACTGTGTGATTTACATGTACTTGATGATCATTTGATGTTCATGGACCCAATTTGAAAATTTATGAAAAGTGGTCCTTGAAAGAAAAGAAGTAGGGGGTTGTAGCTCCCTTCCAGGAGAGACTGGAAAACGAGAGAGAGTTGTATCTCTCTGCAGGTTGCAGCCTGCGTACTGGTAAAGGACTGCACCAGTACAAAACCATTATAAAAGGAGTTTCTAATTTGAAAAAAGATAGAGACATATTGCAGCAGGTGGTTTTCACCCAAATTGGGTTTCCACCTTATATCTGGTGTTCTTTGGTGTGACTATCTGTTTTTCTTGTTCATGCTCATTATTTTATGGTACTGACATGCAAAATAATTCAAAGTATAAATAAGGAAGATTTATTAAAAGAACTTGATAATACTGATTCACCCCCCCCTCTCAGTATTATTTCCAACAGCTAAATTAGGAGGAAAATTGAATTTAGACTTCTCCTATGCTACCATTCTGGTTTTTGGGCAATTGAGAAAGTTGTACTGAGAAAACAAAATTAAGTTCATGATAGCCAACAAGGATAAGCCTAATAATCATCCTATAAATGCTGTACATACATATTTAGAGTCTTTTATTTTGTATAATGATAATGGACTAAACGATGTAGATAGTCATCTAATAGAAATTAAAGATGTACCAGAGATTTTCAATTGTATAAAGGCATTTTCAGATCAAGAAAAAGAAGAGTTGCCAAGTTCATCCGAACAGCGGTCAGACAAGGCACAAAAAGGTTAAGATCAACCATCCAAGAAGGTAATGGAAACTTTAGAGGAGTCTGAAATGAAAGTTTTTGAACGAGATGAATGGAGAACCATGCTTAGGAGGACCAGTCAATGGTAGGCTCCTGAAACATTATCTTTTTTGAATTGTTCCAGTTTCATTGTACATACATTTTAAATTCTCTACAAGTGTGAAGCTGAATATCATTGGAGTTCGGAGCCCAAAGTGAAGGCCATGGAGCTTCACTGATTTTCTGCCATTCTAAGTATTCAGTCCATAGTCATGTAAGTTAGTTTTTTAGTCAGTTTTTGAGTAAGTTTTGAATCGGTTTTTGAGTTATTTGAGTTTGCATCCCAGTTTGATTTTTTTTGACTGTATTGGCCGATATGGTTAGGCTACTTGGTATACGGTGTTCTTGGCACCTCCAAGGAGCTGCCATCCCCAAATAAGGTCAATGTTAGTGTTAGTATTTGCATACTACCATTAGTGATCAAGATTCCTCTTTCATATCATATTAGTGTCCCATTTGAAATTTTTATCATTCTACCTAGGTCATCATGCAAAAATTTACTCATTGATGGTAGCCCAAAATCAAAAATCACACTCCCCTCTCAAAAAATTTGTATTTGCTGACCCACCTTCATGTGTCTTGCTGAGCATCCATTGACTATAAAGGCTCATTTCACCATGTTTTATACAAGTCAAGTCCACCTGAAGTTCTTTCATTCAAGTTTCCATTAGGCCACCTAGGTTTCATTTTCCCAAGGTCCAATAAATCACCATCTCACTGCATAAGGTCAGCAAGGTATAAGAGTGAAGCAAATAATACCCCTTTTTTAGTTTTCTAAGGGTTTACAAGCATGTAACCATGGTTACTGAAAGTCCCAAATTTGATTTCAAGAAAGGAATTTATTCTAGTTTGTAAATTTTTATTTCAAAACAGATGTAATAATTTTTATTTCATTTATGTAATTTTATGCCTATTATATGTAATAAATCACTATTTTAGCTGTCTACTCAATTCCATTGTCAATTGCATCCAAACAAAGGCCAAAATGAAGATTTCCAAAGCATCATCCACCTATCAAAGGAAAAAAGGTTAGAAAGTCAAAGAGCATTAGTGTGAAAGTTTTAAAAGTGACATGAAACATTAGAAAATGGGTTTGAAAATCATAAATCAAAACTCATTCAAGTATAAAATCCCTCAAAGTCATCATATGCAACATTCATTTGCACTCCTACATTCTCAAAGTCTCCGTAGAAAAAGTGAAGTTTCGAATTTTAGGCGAAATTGGGCAAAACAAGGGGATTTGGGTGCGTTTTGAAAGTAGAGGGTGCGTTTAGAAACTGGAGGGCGCGTTTTGAAAGCAGAGGGCACATTTAGAAATTGGAGGGCGTATTCAGAACTAGTGCTACACGTTTTCCAAGAAAACTAGTGTATTTTCTAAGGGCGCTGTGTGCCTGTAAGTGGAGGGCGTGTTTGACAGTTGTGCTGCGCCTTTGCTTGAGAGAAACCAGAAGTTTCCCAAAGCGCCCTACATTGCTCCAAACAACAAAGTCCTCCACCAAGGTGCTCCAACAAGCAACTAGGTCTATGTTCATTGTTCCTCTCCTTCACAATTGATTTTTGTGGTGTTTCATTTGTTTTGGAGTCATACTAAGTTTAAAACCCTAGTAACCTAATTCCACTCCCAAAACTAATTTACTAGCGTCCAAAAGTCATTTCCTAACACTCCACTACCATTCCAACATTTCATAAGTACCCCTGTCACCTCCCCATTCCCATCCCCTCAATTTCCCCACATCATTCCATACTCCCAACACCTACATTCCATTTCATCATTTCCCTAGGGTTTGACTCCAATAACCCATGGATGAAGAAGAAAATAGAGGTCAGAGTGAGGAAGAAATATAAGAGAGGAGGCTATATAAGAAAGGAGGGAGAACCATTATACATGAGCCTACCAACACTAGAGAATGCATGGCATCTCTCATCACTGTGAGAAGCTTTAAACATATGGGTTGTTTTGAGTTTTGTGAGAAAGTGGAAAGGATCCAGCATCATCCGACATTGACCAGATTATTCATCACCAACCTCCATGACAGGAAAGTAACCCTTACTAGTGTCACCTTCACTGTATCTCTTGCTATCATATCAGAAGCCTCTGGGATCCCAAATGTTGTGGAAAAATGGTTTAAACAATGGGAATTGGACCATTTTTATTATGAGCTATATCTTAAACCAAGATACAAGAATGAGAGAAAGAGGATTTTTCCTTTCTCTTACCTTCTAGATAGATATATTCCCATGATGAAAATCATCATGAAGTACTTCACATGTGAGGGTAGGTTTTCTAGGCTCTATTCCTATCATATTCGGCTACTCATGCATTTTACAAGAGTCAAAATGCTCAATCTTCCCTACTATCTTTACTGGGACATTGAAAAGATGTCATTCATTGCTCAAAGGAAAGACTATGATCATCAAATGAAAAGCATCTTTAACCACTCCCTCATCAAGATGATAGGCCTACACTACCTTGATCAACTTAACATTGCATGGGACACTTTCATATCCAATGAGATTTTCACAGTCCCACCTATTTAGCATGGCCAAGAAGCACCTTCATCTTCTCATCCATCCACCTCCATCCTCCACCTTAGCCCATACATAATCCATCTTCCTCTGATGAGTCAGCCACACCATCACCTTCATCATCACCATCTCATGAGCCTATTCATTCACCTGGCAGAGATGAAAGCAGTGACCAAGAACACATTGAGCATGGTGAGAGCAATAAGCCTAAAGGGGTTGGTTTAGGTACCTTGACACATACTTATCAGAGAGGGCATAGGCAAGTGTTTTCCCCATAGATTGTGGGAGGGGCCTTGCCTTCTTCATCGGCAAAGTAGGTACAGAAGGGTAAGGAAAAGGTTATAGAGACAGAGATCCAGCAGCAGGAGGAAGACCTCCATAAGACAGAGCATGATTTTTAGTTAGTTGATCCAAATGAACATGATGACAGTCAGATCACAACCATTCTCATCAAGGAGAAAAATGCACTCATAGGAGAGCTCTAGGTCAACTTGTAAAGGGCCAAATACATCATCTCATACTATGAGTAGGAGAACAGGCAATTTTAGGTAAAAAATGAGCTCATGGGGATTCAACTCATCAAAGCACAGAGAAAGGATGAAAAGGTTAAGGTCTTACTTGATGAGGCATATGGAAAATATGGTGAACATCTTGATGAATAGGTGCCAAGAAAAAGGCCAAGGACTAGAGGCCTAAAGAGAGCTTTGGAGCTAGAAGGACAAAAGGAGGCAGAATTAGCCAATGAGCTCACCCTAAATGAGCAATTTGCCAAAATGGTGAATGGAACCGGGGAACATTGGCTCGAGAGGGTGAAAACCCATCTAGAGGGCCTCTTAGACAAGGCCAAAAGGGATGTTGGTTTTCAGAGAAGGATGGATAAGTACTATGCCATGAAAAAAAAATTGCAAGAGCCAAGCTCAAAAGAGGTCATGCAAAAATTGAAGCCTTGATCAAGAAAGAGGAGAAAATAAGGCTAGAAATTCTTTCCGAGGCATCACTCCATGCCTCAAACATATGATCAGCCATCAGATCAGTAATTTTGACAATTTTTGACGAAGTTTTGCAAGTTATAATTTTCTGTGTTCTTTAAAGTATTTTCAACACAGTGAATATGTCAAACGAGCAACACCTAGGGTGTTGTGCTCTTTTCTGAGGCATCTGATGAACAAAAGGCCAGCGTTTTTGGATTCATAGTGATGAGGACATGCACCCTGTGCATTTGCTAAGCATTTGGAGGAAAACTGGTCACCCAAAAAGGTCAAAAACCATCAAAAACCCACCTTTCTGCCCTTTTTTGGCCTGGGCGCTCCATGTTTACCAGTCTTAGGAGATTGGAACTTTGATAAGGAAAATAACCTCCAAGTGGAAAAATGAAGGTATATCTCGAAGGTAGACTCGAAGGGCTTTGCAACGAGCTATCTTGGAGAAAATTTGGACACCAGGAAGGCAACCAAAAGCAGCCCTGAATTTGGAGGGCGCGTTTGACACTAAGAGGGTGCGTTTGACAAAGGGAGGGTGCGTTTGACAGTCTTCTCCAATTTTCACTGTTTCTCTCCAAATTGACTTTCACCTATGGGAAATTGATGTTTTACTGATGTAAATGAAAAGAATGATGTAATTATGTAAATTTTTATTTCAAAACATATGTAATAATTTTTATTTCATTTATGTAATTTTATGCCTATTATATGTAATAAGTCACTATTTTAGCTGTCTACTCAATTCCATTGTCAATTGCATCCAAACAAAGGCCAAAATTAAGATTTCCAAAGCATCACCCACCTGTCAAAGGAAAAAAGGTTAGAATGTCAAAGAGAATTAGTGTGAAAGTTTGAAAAGTGACATGAAACATCAGAAAATGGGTTTGAAAATCATAAATTAAAACTCATTCAAGTATAAAAACCCTCAAAGTCATCATATGCAACATTCATTTGCACTCCTACACTCTCAAAGTCTCCTTAGCAAAATTGAAGTTTCGAATTTTAGGCGAAATTCGGCAAAACAGGGGATTTGGGCGCGTTTTGAAAGCAGAGGGAACATTTAGAAATTGGAGGGTGCATTCAGAACTGGTGCTGCGTGTTTGCCAGGAAACCAGTGTATTTTGTAAGGGCGCTGCGCACCTGTAAGTGGAGGACGCATTTGACAGTTATGTTGCGCCTTTGCCCAAGAGCAACTAGAATTTTCCCAAAGCACCCTACATTGCTCCAAACATCAAAATTTTCCACCAAGGTGCTCCAGCAAGCAAGTAGGTCTAAATTGCATTGTTCCTCTCCTTCACAATTGATGTTTGTGGTGTTTCATTTTTTTTGGAGTCATACTAAGTTTAAAACCCTAGTAACCTAATTCCACTCCCAAAACTCATTTCCTAGCATCCAAAACTCATTTCCTAACACCCCACTACCATTCCAACATTTCATAACAACCCCTGTCACCTCCCCATTCCCATCCCCTCAATTTCCTCACATCTTTCCATACTCCCAACACCTACATTCCATTTCATCATTTCCATAGGGTTTGAATCTAATAACCCATGGCTGAAGAAGAAAACAAAGGTTAGAGTGAGGAAGAAAGATAGGAGAGGAGGCTATCTAAGAAAGGAGGGAGAATAATTAGACATGAGCCAACCAACACTAGAGAACTCATGGCATCTCCCATCACTGTGACAAGCTTTAAACATATGGGATGTTTTGAGTTTGGTGGGAAAGTGTAAAGGATCCAGCATCATCCTGTGTTGACCATATTATTCATCACCAACCTCCATGACAACCAGGCAACCTTGCTGGTGTCATTGTTGGGCATGGAATTTCCCCCCAAGGCATGTTTTGGGGCTTAAAGCCCAAGTTTTGACCAAATCTTGTTGTAAAAGCTCTGCGAATTGCAGGCACGGGGCGCAAGATTATGATAGAGTCACAAGGTTGTCCGCCCTAGTTTTGTAATGTAATGTCGGCTGGATAGACCTACCCATGGTCCGCGGACCATGGGATTGTATAAATAGAGCGAGGCTCTAAGTGTAAAAGAGAACTAACTAATAATGAAGGAATAAGGAAGTCTAAGTGATTGAGCCAAAGTGTAAAGTGTGTTTGTGGGTCGTAGAGTAGGAGAAGGCTCTGCAGCTGAGTGAGCAGAGGCCTAGTAGTCCGCAGTTGAGTGTGCAGACCCTTGCAGCTGAGTGCGCAGGGTAGGTCGAGTTTGTACCCATTGGACGAATCAATAAAGAGAAGTTTTTCTATAATTATGTGTATCTTTTCCTAGTTTAATGCATGTTTGATATAGTTTGTAAATATACTATTTATTCACTGCGCGCACCTGTATGAATGTTTTGTATTGTTAAATATAACTTAAAATGCTTAAGTAGGCGAAGGTGCGTAAACAAGATTAGAAAATAAATAAGATCTCTGGTAATAGCACAGAGCATGGCATAACCCTTGGTTAGGGTTGCACGAAGGCAATGTACCAGGCCACGAGGAACGGGAAAGTGCATGAAGCCACCTACGCGCAGGGACAAACTGTGAACCAGTTGAAATCATCAGACATCTCCAGGGTGTGGAAACCTAGTTCTAGCACCCTGCCATACTACTTCGGGTGAGACCTTAGTTTGCACTCCGCGGATTGTTACTGAAAGGGCTAGTAGTACTGGGATTTGTTTGGCTAATTAACTCCGAACCTGGGTCAAGCCCCAACAAGCCAACAAATGGTTCCATTTCTGGGACCGGGATCTGCATAGAGATGTCTGATGTCGTATCACTGGAATCCAACCAAGAAAGGAATTGAAGAGTGGTTGGACAGAAAGATTCACAAGTTCGTGGCACAAGAAAATAGGAATCCGTGACTATTAAAGGAAGAGTGGTTAGGTTGTTACTTATATACGAAAATCCATGAAATTTTCTTTGCATCCTTCCCTACTGAGTTGTACAAGTGGATCGCGAAGCTAGCAGGTAGCCAAGGGAGGTGTAAACTCGACAAACCTATTGTGTGGACTCCAGAATTGGTGCGCAGAATGGAAGCATTGGAAGATAATATCACGTGCACTGTCGATCACTGGCTAGATTGAATCATAGGACGATTCATCACTGAATTCGTGATAGATACTTCAGTCAAGTATAGCGAGGCAGAACGACGCTTCCTCAAGGGACCACAAGGTAAGTATGTTAAATCTTTGAACACTTGGATTAAAATGCTACTGTGTGAAAAGCGGGTTATGCGAATAAATTGATGTTTGGGGCTACGCGGAGTGGGAGAATCTATAGAAATGAAGGTAGCACAGAACTAGAAACTAGCCCCTTGATATCACCTTCGCGAGGGGGCGAAGAAGAGCTCATGAATGTTTCGCCAAGAAGTACGATCAACCTGATAAGGCAGAGAATTCCGTGCATACCACCCCCACCCACACCACCACCAGTTTCACCATCTTCACCCCCAACTTTGCCCATACCACCTTCGCCACCACCGCGAAGTAGTATGGCCAGCGCGATAAAGCTACCAATGTTCAAGGGAGTAGGGAATGAAGATCCAAACCAGTTTTGGTTCGTGATAAAAGTTGTATGGGAAGCACAGGTGTTATAGACATTTTTGTGCCTTACAGCATGAAGCATGAAATGTCAATAATCTGAGGGATCCAAAGTCCCTAAACATGTTGTTCCTACCCCTAGAGGAACAAGGTCAGCAAACCACAGCACTGAATATCAGTTCTCCACCTGAAAACACTCAAAAACAAGCTAATTCTGGATCATGTCAACTGCTCCACTGAGCATCTGCGCTGAATGTCAAGTGCTCCACTGTGTACCTGCGCTGAATGTCAACTACAAAGAAGGCTACCTGCGCTGGGCGAGTTTGGCCAAGTGGCACAGTCATTCCTCAAGGTGTCAATGCCCAGGAAGCTTCCAAAATGACACTTGGATCAGAGAATTCGACTGGTGATGAGTAAGAGGGTCTAGATCTCCAAGTGGAAGCAAGAACCTCCAAGTGGACTCAAGAATTGAAGAATAACTGAAGTGGGAAAGGACACTAGTCAGCTTCATGTCAAGCTCAAGCTGACTCATCCTTTCTCCAAAACTCCTATATATAGAGCTCTCTCATGAGGTCTAGGGAGGCTGGAATCTTGTGAATGTAAGGAAGTGCTGTTGGTTTGAGTATAGAACTATTGGGTGATTTGCTTGAAGGAGGTGAAGAGGAGATTTCTTTCTGCTGGGAGGTGATGTTGGATTGGCCCTTTTATGGTTGTATTACCTCCTGAACTTTACTTCTTCCATTAATAAAGCATTTGAGGTTCTTCTATATACATGTATCTCAATGATGTATTGCTATACTTGTGTATTTGATTTATTCTAATCCTTGAATCAATTATGAATGTATGCTTCTTGTAGTTTCCCTCTCTTGTCATTTTGCAGGATCTTGGTGTAGCTGGGCCAGTGAAAGAGTAAGGAGCTGGGAGCAAGCAGCAAAGAGAGAAGATTGGATCAATCATTAGCGGAAGACAACAGTTAGTGGATCTCTTTCTCCCCTCTCTTACATCTCATAAAGAAGTAATCTCGACTAGCTTTGCTTTGATTATTGCTGAGGTACTATCACCCTTAGAGTGGGATAGGGTCATTCCGTATTGGATACTTTTCCCAACAACAAATTGGCGACTCCGCTGGGGAACGTATCTTGTTGGTTGTTTGTGTTTTTGCTATTCATTTCATAAACACAGGGAGTACTGAATCGAACTGCATTTGGATCTTTCAAATGCAAAGTAGAGGGCAGCTACTCTAGCTCAGTTTCTGGGCAAGTTTATGATTTGAAGAGCTGATCCACAAGGACTCTAAATAGCTCTTAGTGATAGATTTTCATCCTCCTTTTCATCCCTTAGTGTGTACTTGACTGATAGCTTCTGATTTGGCCAAAAACTGCGAATTTTTGAGCAATCTGTGACTCGGAAACTGAGAAAAATGAAAGTTTGTCTCTTCAGTGCAGGCACTGTGAAGGCAGTCTGCATTTCAGCGCAGTTCCCGAAGGGGCTACCTGCGCTGAAGGTCAAACTGCCAGTGTACTACCTGCGCTGAACCAGTTTTGCCTAGTGCTACTGGGGTTCCCTCCTGTTTATTGCCCTGTTTTCACCCTTGTTTTTGCAGCCTGTTACCAGTCAATGTACCTATCTGAAACCAACTTTCCTTGCCACTATTCCGCCTCGGTTGTATAAAGAAACTGTGTTTGTTCTTTATGTATTTCTTATATCATTTACAGTTTCCCATAACGAAAGTGAACTAGTCTTGCTGTGACCTCTTAGATCTAGACCTGTGATAAGTGTCGTTTTGATCTTAAGAGTTAGTTTGTTTGCTGTTCATAGCTGATTGAGCTTTTGCTTTCGTCATATGGTTTGAATTTATATATTTCTAGTGTCGAAACAAGTAAATCTTAAGGTGTCTTTTGATTTTGGACAAGCTTGTTTGCTTTCACTTGAAATTGAATTCAAAGTTATACAACAGCTTTCTTTTTGTATTACATCAACATTAAGAAAGAGAAAAGAAATACCTGCATTGTGCACGTGCATTTTGACAGCTTGCATGTTGATTTAGGAAAAAGTGCATTAGTGTGTGTTCTATGATCTGTGTGAAAAGATGATGTCTTTCTTTTCCCTCAGTAGTTAAGATTTTCAAAGTTGAAAGATTGAAAAGCTTGCTTATCATCTTAGACTGCATTTAGGAGTGTTATCATACATCTCGTGGTGATCCGTAAAGGCAAACTGCTAAACAAGATCAACATTAAAATGAATTGAATTTACATAACAACGCATTGAAACATAACGCAAACACATAGAGGTCTAAGCTAGAGACGTGTTCCGGCGTCGTTAAACGTGATATCTTAGCGTTGAGTGGTTGGGTGATTCCTCCACGGTGAAGCGATAAGTATCAATACGGACTTGTGCTCCCACGTACCGTCGCGTATATATTGGGAGACCCCCATAGGAACAAAGCCTTTATCCATAGGAAGTCGTGTCGGCCGCCCTGCTGATCGCAATGCAGTGAACACAACATTCACGAAGATCGACCACTCGTACCGTAAAACGTATTCTGTGGTTTTGCGAAAAGTTTGGCACACCCTCTGCCTAGAACTCCAGAGTAGTTTCTTTTGGCCTTTTTCAAACTCTATAACTGAAAAAGTCCATCCGAGCATTTGTCACTTCGGGCTCGTTAAAACATCGAAGGAGACTAGAGTCATCTTTAGCTTTTTCTTGACTCTTAAAAAGTGAAAAAGCAAGTTGTGTCTAAAGCATCGTTATAAAATTTATTTTAAACGGAACATAATCACCTCTTATTCCTACGTTGATCTTTAGGTTGAGAACATGGAACGCCCCAACCAAGGAATTCCACATGATGGAAATCCTAGTCCTTTCTCCTCTTGGGGAGAAGTTGGTGCGCCCCACATGGCCACATTGTCGCTTCCAGGACTGACAATTGGCCTCCCAATTTGGCTATTCTCAACTAATGTAGTTCAGAACACCATGGTTCCTGAACAGTCGAGTCAACAGTTAGATCAGTCTAGAGCTGCCCACCAGCCTTCTACTTCCTATAACTCTTCCTCCAATCCTTCATCTTCGCAAGGTAGAGCCGACAAAAGCCAAGCTCCCATGGAGAAGAAGGAGAAGAAGAAGAAGGAGCCTAAGGCGACTGGGGGCAAGCAAAAGACATCTGACAAAAATCCACACACAGCACAGACCGGGCCTAAATCGCCATGTGTCATTTGTAGAGGAGACCACTTCCATAGAGATTGTCCCTGTATTCCCCGGATACTAAGGGACTGGTCCCCTCGTTTGCACAATTCGGAAGCATCAACCTCTGATAGCCATGTTGAATGCTTACCGTCAACCAGCGAAAGTGAAGGTTCAAGACAAAGAGGGGGGACGAGATCCCCCTGCAGACTGTGTGAAGGCGATCATGCCATCCACTGTTGTCCCTTCTTAGACGAAGCGAAGAGAGTTTTGGAAGATCGCCCGGTTTCACCGTTGAGACTTCCTCCTGGATACAAAAAACTCGTGCTAAGTCCTTCGTTGGTTGAAAATACAGCTGGCCCGCTCAAGTGGTCAGCTGAAGCGTCAGTCAGTGAAAATGAACCTACTGAATCCAGACCAGACGAAAGTCTAAAGGTCGAAATGGCAGTTGACCCGGTTCCGCCTTCAGAGGGTTCATCTTCAAATGACATCGTCACTGAAGATTCATCTTCAAATGACACCCTCACTGAAGAGAATAAGGATGACACCATCCAGATTCTTTTCATCAACACCGACTCTGATGAGCATCAGGGCAATGCGCCCATTCCTTTATCGCAGGAAGGAACATTGTCAGGGTCATATCGGTCGTATATTCGGTCCCACCACCAAGCAACCTGGTTGTGTCCTTTGATTGGAACCAACTAGGCAGACCCCGGTTGCCAGCCAGTATACCATTCAGAATCATAGTCCAAATTTATAGAATGGTCATGGCCGGTACTATCATTGATGAAGGGGCATCTGTGAGTATCCTTTCCTCTATTGCTTGGAAAGCGCTGGGTTCCCCAGCGCTTTTACCTGAGATAAGAAATCTCTTGGGTTTTGATAAAGGAACCAATCGACCATTAGGGATCCTCCCCAATGTGCCTGTTACATTGAAAGGGAAGACCGTTCAAATGAACGTGATGGTCATTCAAGGACCCTTGGATTATAACCTACTCCTTGGACGAGACTATATATATTTCATGGGAGCTATAGTCTCCTCACTCTTTAGAGTAATGTGTTTTCCACACGAAGGAAGAATGGTCAAGCTCGTAGACCAACTTTCATTTCCGGGATCACGCATCGCAAATAGTCACATACCAACCCTGAATGGTCTCTTCAATCAAGAAATGTCTCCGCCCCCAGTCCTCCTTCCCGATGAGTGCGAGTGATTCGGAAAGATGGGACTGGAACCCAGGGGGCATGCATCCTGGTCTGCTTTGGGCAGAAAGAACCCTGGGTATAAGGTAGAATTTCCGCGAGAGAATATGACCAGTCCGTACCCCGTCCGTGGATGGAAGAGGGGTTGTTCTGGAATAAGATTCTGTTGTCAAGGTCACTTGTTTGACAAAAGTCATTCACCATTGTCTATTTCGGTAGACAGTGCCGAAGAAATGTTTTAGTTTGATGGTGTTAACAAAACAATCTTTGGGTAACCAGAAAGAGGCAAGCCTCGCCCTTTAAAACAAATGTTTTATCGGATAAGTAGGGGCAGCCTTGAAATTGTACTTTATACCTGGGGGCATGCAAACCTTTTGGAGTGCAAGCTAAGAGCGGTTATTTATCTGCTTTTAGGATTAGCCATTTCCGAACTTGCATAAAGAAAGGATGAGAGGGAGCATAGCTTATGTAAGGCGCGAGCTCTATAAAAAATGGGATCTTACAGGAGACATTTCTTATCTTATGACTGGGGTATCGAGCAGTTTTACCGTGGAATTTATGCTCAGTTAAAAAATAGAAAAGCGAGATCCGAGCAGTTTTAGTACATAGTTCATGCTCGTTAAAAAATAAACATAAGGTTGAGCATTCAAGCTCATTAAAAAATGAACACACCCCGGTAAATAACCATTGTGATCGTAAATTTATTAGCCATAAAAAGCCTTGGTCGTGTTTGCACCTGCCACCTCCATTTCATTTGGCCAATCGTTCACCTCCATATGATTGTTTACCCATTTTGAGGAACAGCTGCGAAGAGTGATTTCACCTAGCCATCCTTGTGACACTGCCGTGATTGGAAAATTCCAACCTGTACCTGGAATCTGCTGCTATCCCTGTTTATCACTCGTTCCTCAAAAGACGAGTCTTCTTTGAGCTCTTTTCATCTGACTCGTAAAATATGAAAAGTTTGCCGAGTTTTGGCCTTCCAGCTCGTTAAAATGACCGGAAGAGCTATCCCTCCTCTAGATTTTAATCTTTTTGGACCTGAGGGATTATTGCACAAAAAGGTCGAGTGCTTGTTTTATTCGGCTCGTTAAAATTATCGAAAACTCATCCCTTCTGTATTGTTTTATACTTTTTTGGACTTAAGGGATTAGATGACGAAAAAGGAATTTTGGGGTTGACTTTCTGTACCTTTTCAGACTCTCTAAAAATGAAAAGGACCGAGTTTTCCTTGTCGTTAGACTCGTTAAAATGATTAAATAGCGACAAACTTGTCTTTAGACGAGAACGAGTTTCCCTATCGCTAAGCTCGTTAAAACATAGCGATGGGCTTGCCCGAAGGGCAGGTTATAGAACAAGCATATGTTATCCTCCTCAAGCTTGACAAAAATAAAGAGGTACTGGTCAGAAATGACTGGGGAAAAATTGGGAGAACCTCAAAGTTTTAATGGTAGCAAGTCGCTCTTGAACATGACACTTTTCCTCCGTATCACATCGGGTTGGGTTGTTTCATTCACTGGTCTCATCACCATGGTCATCGCCAAACCATCCACATTTGGGGTAATGCTACCGATCCATCGCATCAGTGTCGTTATGTGTTCAAGAGATGTTGTTCAGAAAGAGTCAACCATGTCCCATCCACTGCCATACATTATCCTTCATCCACCCATGATCGCCACCCTGAATCATATGTCACAGATTGTTTTCACCTCCACTAAAATCATTAGCTCCGTTCCGTGTCACTGATGTGGGATTCATTAAGGCCCTCCTTTGACAGATCGCTTCTTGTCGACTTCAGCTCATTATCCAAGAAGTTGATCTAGGAACAACCCCCTCAGTACTTTGAAACTTTCATGCCTCAATGGCAAGTTTCTCACTTCCGGCGACAGGTATACATCAATGGCCTTCGACCAGAAGATTTTGCGTGGTGTTCGACGCCAAGTCCTTTATTCACACCACGTGAATTGTACTGCAGTACCTTGAGCGTCATTATCATTATTGGTGATTCCTCTCGCGCTTGTTAACGGTTTACATCATTGGCCGGTAATCAAGCGATGTCTTTCCATGTTCGACTTCAGCGCAATTCTCACATGGATCGACTTGTACTTAGAGTGAAGATCAGACGATTTTGAAGACCCCGGATCTAGTTTCATCCATCCGGGCTGCGATATATATTCAGGAAATATAAAGACATTTCACATGTACATCATTGCAGCAGATGATCATCCTACTCAAAGGATGATAATTTCAGCAGAGAATTATCAGTCTACCATCAGACGATCGTCTGTTCTATGTACCAAAATGAATTTATAAAGCTGAGCATGGGAATGCCCGCCTCAGCTAGATCATGAAAGAAGAATGAAAAATAATGTATTGTATTGTATTTTATTACAGGTCACCTCTCAGCGATTGAATGAACTTCGGATCCTCCTGATAAAGCATTTCACCCGATAAACGACCTCATACTTTAGGGGGAAACTGTTATAGACATTTTTGTGCCTTACAGCATGAAGCATGAAATGTCAATAATCTGAGGGATCCAAAGTCCCTAAACATGTTGTTCCTACCCCTAGAGGAACAAGGTCAGCAAACCACAGCACTGAATATCAGTTCTCCACCTGAAAACACTCAAAAACAAGCTAATTCTGGATCATGTCAACTGCTCCACTGAGCATCTGCGCTGAATGTCAAGTGCTCCACTGTGTACCTGCGCTGAATGTCAACTGCAAAGAAGGCTACCTGCGCTGGGTGAGTTTGGCCAAGTGGCACAGTCATTCCTCAAGGTGTCAATGCCCAGGAAGCTTCCAAAATGACACTTGGATCAGAGAATTCGACTGGTGATGAGTAAGAGGGTCTAGATCTCCAAGTGGAAGCAAGAACCTCCAAGTGGACTCAAGAACTGAAGAATAACTGAAGTGGGAAAGGACACTAGTTAGCTTCATGTCAAGCTCAAGCTGACTCATCCTTTCTCCAAAACTCCTATATATAGAGCTCTCTTATGAGGTCTAGGGAGGCTGGAATCTTGTGAATGTAAGGAAGTGCTGTTGGTTTGAGTATAGAACTATTGGGTGATTTGCTTGAAGGAGGTGAAGAGGAGATTTCTTTCTGCTGGGAGGTGATGCTAGATTAGCCCTTTTATGGTTGTATTACTCCTGAACTTTACTTCTTCCATTAATAAAGCATTTGAGGTTCTTCTATATACATGTATCTCAATGATGTATTGCTATACTTGTGTATTTGATTTATTCTAATCCTTGAATCAATTATGAATGTATGCTTCTTGTAGTTTCCCTCTCTTGTCATTTTGCAGGATCTTGGTGTAGCTGGGCCAGTGAAAGAGTAAGGAGCTGGGAGCAAGCAGCAAAGAGAGAAGATTGGATCAATCATTAACGGAAGAAAACGGTTAGTGGATCTCTTTCTCCCCTCTCTTACATCTCATAAAGAAGTAATCTCGAATAGCTTTGCTTTGATTGTTGCTGAGGTACTATCACCCTTAGAGTGGGATAGGGTCATTCCGTATTGGATACTTTTCCAACAACAACAGGGTGTCACGAATGACAATATAAGGAAGGCAACGTTGGTTAGCAGTCTGCAGGAATGCGCGCTAACTTGGTACATTAAGCATTCTAATGACAATCTGAATGCGGGGATAGCGGATACCCAAATTGTGCTAAACAAAGAATTTAGTATGCCAAAGTCGAAGGCACAATCAATTATTGAATTCAAGGAAATCTCAGTGCTACCAGGTGAAACCTCATGGGAGTTGGATCAAAGACTGAAGTGCACAATTCGCGAAGGGAACATGACCTTAACAGACGGGCAACACCACTAATGGTTTGTAGCCTCGTTAACACCACATCTACTGAATGCGTTGATGCAACAAAGGCTAACCACTCAGGCTAAGGCTTTGGAGGTCGCGATGAGATTGCATGAGACTTCGATACAAGATCCTAACCTGTGAGTCTAGTAGATTCACGCACAATTGAAAAACTTGTGCCTTGAGATGTAGAGTTTGAAGTAAGATAGGACGGCTCATCCAAAAGTGCGCGACAAGGTATGGTGCGTAAAGTGCAAGGGCCAGGGGCATAACAAGCACCACTGCTCAGTGTTCGCAAATTACCTCGTGGGAGGAGGACCAATGCCATTGAGACTGGAGGCACAAGTAGGACCAACCACGACACCTGAGTTGTGGTGCGCAATTTGTCAGATAGGAGGGAAGCATGCTACAGATAACTGCCATCTATTATAGAAGTATACGTAGAATTCCAAACAATTGTTATGTAATTTCTGCAGGTCAGTAGGACATGATGAGCGCACCTGTAGAACTTATGAACTATTGATGGATTGGACTCCTACTTACAGAGTTTAGGCCAAAACACGGGCCCTCGATCAAAATGTAGGAATGGCGCACACTGTATTTTAGGGGCATGAATGAGGCTGAGGTGGACTGGGGCTAGGAAGAGGTCGCGAACAACTGATATGTTACAATTGCAGAGGACCGGGGCATTATGCCCGCGATTGTACAAATCCAACGAGACCATCATGCTCATATTGTATGCAGTTTGATCATGAGATAGAGGACTGTCCAACACTGATAGAGGGTTGCGCGATAAAGGAGCACTCCAACCTCCCCCGACTCAGAGCCTACAAATGATGAGCTCTAAGCTACGCGAGGAAGACCCTAATGTAAATATCGTGCTCTGAAGTGGTATTATGACAGGGGATGAAAAAAGTAAGCAGCTTGAAGAAAGTACCTAGGTTCACAAGGCTCCAATGAAGGAACTAGAATTTGATTTGGAGCGCGCTAAGGAGACCTTTCCGGAAGCTAAGAGGAGCTTCTCTGATGCCTGCACTTCAGGAAGTAAAGATAGAATGGAGCCGGAAATGGACCCATCGATGCTCACTACATTCTTGGAGACATGCATGAAGCTGCTGCGTGACAACAAGGCTATAAAGGGGCTGCAAGAACTCATAACTAGATGCGCTGGGACCGTGCCAGGAGAACCGCGCATAGTCCGGAAGCTCGGGAAGCACACGATGTGAATAGGAAGGGAGATGAGATTGACCACGCAGATCGAGGAATATGAGATGGACCAAGTGATTTTGGACCTGGGATCAGATGCAAACGTCTTGCCAAAGTAGACATGGGAACACATGGGCAGGCCTGCACTGCAATGGTCTCCTATCCAACTGCGAATGGTGAACCAACAAAAGATCCTACCTATGGGGAGATTGTAGGGAATCACAGTAGACATCGAAGGAGAAAGCGCACTAGCAGATTTCAAAGTGATAAAGATTATGGATGATAGCAATCCCTATCCCGTGTTATTGGGAATAGATTGGGCCATTGACATGAATGGAGTAATAAATCTAAAGAAGCGCAAGATGATCTTTCATAAAAAGTCATTGCACATAGTGGTACCTTTAAACCCTGTAGAAGGATCGTGCTACACAGAACCAGTGCGTGACAACGACAACGATGATGATCTAGACTACATCTACAAGATAATCACATGGGAGAAATATTGGGTAAATCCAGCCGCGGATGGCAGAATCTCTTGGGAGCAAAAGCTCCTACACATCAGATTCAGACAAAGAGAAAGAATGATGGTAGAACCGGTTACACGAGGTAATCACGCTCAACTGTAACATGATGACAAGGTTGCTGCGCTGTGTAGCAACAGAGGTAAGAGACCTACCTATGTATGACGGATTAAGCGAGGTGGATGACTTCCTGATAAAATTTGAAAGAGAAGTACCGAAATAGCAGCGTTTCGATGCTATGAAATGGGTATTGCGTGCTACGCCCGCAAGATGGTGGGGTACACACCAAAGAAGTTTTGAGGACTGGCGTGAATGTAGAAGGATGATGCTCATGTGGTTTGGGAAGCCTTAGGTGCAGTTGAAAGATAAGTATGACAGATGAACCAGCCTGCGCACCCACCTATCCAGGCGGATACAGGCATATAGTGCGAAACTCACACAAAGGCCTAACATTCTCGTGGTAGGAGATATAATTAGTAAGTAGGAACAGGTAAGGTAATGGTGCGAACGGTTGGGACCATGAAGTATGAAAAGACTAAGTGGATAGAAGAATATCTATGCAGAAGCATTCAGCACAGTACGTGATGTGCTGAACAAGGTTTGCCATGTGAAGCGGACTGACTGGGACTTGCGCATACTAGCGGTTCTCTGGGCTTATAGGACCATGTGCAAAATCTTGGCCGCATAGGCACAACCAAGGTTGGAGTATGAAGCAACCATAGTAAGTCCAATAGTACTTGAGGAACTTAGACCGCGCCCGACAACATAGATAGATATGATAGTTCACGGAACCTTTGAAGCAGAAATCCAACAGGTAAATCTTAGACTCTAAGAACTTGAAGAAGAAAGGGTACGGTTAAGGAAGAAAAGCGCTCTAGCAGATGCGGAAGTCAAGAAGATAGAGGACAAGATAAAGCAATATTTTCTCGGTAAAAAGACCAGGGTGGAAAGGCCGAATGTGTATGATCAAGATGACATGTTTAAGGCCTATTGCCATGAATTGACTAGTTTGATGCCTTGGCTTGGACCACACATTGCTGAGCATAGTGACCATGGTACTGCGTTGCAAATGGTAAAGTGCGTGATGACGATCGTAAAAATAAAAGATGGGGATTCTCTAAGAGACATGATGGATGATATGATGAAACTTTTCATGGGTGGTGCAATCACCTGACTAGCCGAAGGAAGGACAGTCTTAGTGCGCCAGGCAGTTGAAAGGGAGCACGGGACTATAAACTATGCTGCCCAGGAGCTGCACGATGTTGGAGCTGCGCGCAGAAGAAAAGTGTCACAAGGTCCGCGACCGCGCACGAGGGGCTGCGCTGTTGCGTGG
Source organism: Pinus tabuliformis (assembly GCA_031772625.1). Taxonomy (NCBI): domain Eukaryota; kingdom Viridiplantae; phylum Streptophyta; class Pinopsida; order Pinales; family Pinaceae; genus Pinus; species Pinus tabuliformis. The sequence continues at coordinate 515,550,525 of CM062804.1, read as the reverse complement.
GTTGACCAGAAAGTGATCGTTGAAGTCACTATTCATGATGGGATGCTCGACTTGAGGCCAAATGGAGTGGACAACAGGCATTTAAGACACGATTTATGGGCAAGATTTGGGAAAATCTGCTGCCAAGGAAGCATTAATGAACTGGATTTGGGGGGAATGGTCGAATTCAAATTCAAAAAGTGCTATAAATTACAAAGTTCTACCCAGCAAAAAACACTTGGTCATTTTCAAATTGAGCTATTGAGCAAAGCCCCGATTGTTGAGTGCCGAGCGTTGATTGAGCCCCTGAGATCACGAGTGATAGATTTCTGCACAGATACAATGGCAACAACTAAGGATGTTATGGAGATAACAAAAATAACCGCTGAGGAGGCCGCACAGGCCTTGACTGTGGGGGATGCTCTAGAAGGTGCCGGGATTGTGGCAAAAATCCCGAAATCATCGCGCACACCAAGACCCAAGAAGGACAAACAAGCAATGGTTCTCGTACGTGTGTCCCTGCGAAACCTGCTGTGCACCAAGTTGTCAATGGAGGAGAAGGGGAAAGCCATCACCATAGAAACAGATGAAGAAGAAGATCTGGAGGATCTTATCATTGCTGAGGACGAGGATGAAGGCATGGAGGAGGACACTCAGCCTGTGCACCCAGTGACAAAATTGCCCACCTATGTCTTCCCACAAAAAGGGAAAGCTAAAGTGCCCGAGGACCTGGACAAGACCAAAAGCTCACTCCAGACCTCGCTCCTCCCCGGAAACCTTATGTTTGAGGGAACACACTTGGGATGTGTGTCGAGCCCAAAATTCAAAGATTGGGACCTTACTGACCACGAGAAGTTCCCTCACTTTGAGACCAGGAACCTCATGAAGCCCAAGCAGAAAACCACGGCAGGGGTGACAGAATTAGAGCAGCGAAAGTGGTTGCGCGGAGTGGAAAAGGTTGGGCTAATGAACCTGCTTTAGGTGTTGCACTTCCACCACACCCCAATAACCATTTTCGTCATCAGACAGCTACTCTTCCTGGTGCATGATGGGTGTTTGTGGCTGTAGGAGCCCATCCCCATCATGACATACCTGATTCAACGCATCTCTTGGCTTCCATGCAAAGGAGAGGACCCCATGGACATATCGGAAGGAAAGAGCAGTGACTTGGCCATCGTGGAGGCCATGAAGAAAAATTACAAGTTGGAAAAGAAGAAGAGGGGCTACGCCATCTCCAGTGTTAAGGAGAAAGTAGTATGCATGGTGACACAAATCTCGGTAGGAAAGGTCATGCACAAGTGCCACACGGATGAAGTACATGTGCCAGTGGTAGCACTGGCTGAGTAATGTGCAGAGGGGGTCCTGTTTAACTGGTTTGAGTTCCTTTGCAAGGAGTTTTTAGAAAATTGCTACGAAGCTCAAGAACAGGGAAAAGCGTTCCACTATACATGGCTTCTGCTGTACATAATGCTCATGGCAGGGGAATTACCATAGGATAGTCAATTCCCCATAATTGACAGTGACTTGCAAGAGGCCGTGAAGTACACTTCACTCTAGGCCACAAAGGACGCTAAGAGGATCCGCGATAGTAAAATCTTCTGGGTGTTCATGGAAATGAACCTCAGAATGGGGATCAACCGCAAGCCGCGGTTGTCGCCCACTGTCTACAATAGTCTGTAGAGTTTTGTAGAATTCAAAGCGAACATGCATAACATTTACATCAGGGCACGCAAGGACCCGACCAAGCAATGGATAAAGCTACCCTTCGTAGCCACAGACGACGTCATTTTTAATGTACTGGAGGCATGGTTGCCGGAGTGGTGCACCCCATACATCACAGAGATCGAGAAGTCGGCGGCGTAAAGAAAGAAAGATGAGGCCAAGCTATGCATCGCACAGTTGGCCGAAAAATGAAGAAAGGAAGCGGTGAAAAAAAGAGTGCAGGCAACGCAAGATGCAACACAGAAAGCAGTTGAGCAGGAAAAGGCCGCAGTAGCAGCAGCAGCACGGGAAGCAGTCACGAAGGCAGGCGAGGGCCAAACGACGCCTTTGTAGGGGCAGGAAGCAGAGACAGAAGAGGGAGGCGTGGACCCACGAACCACGTTGACACAGCTAAAGCACTAGCACCCAATAGAGCGGGCAGGGTCACGTAAGAAGGTCAAGGCATCGAAGTTTTCTATTGACCCGATCACCCTAACCAAGGGTGATCTGCATGACATCGGCGAGATGGTGCGAGATGTCACCAATGAGGCTCTCCAAGATTTCATGTCGGAGAACCAGATTGTGTTGGGGGCCCTCAGAGCATAGTTTTAGGAATTACAGGCACGCCCTCCTCAGGTTGGTACCCTTTCAGCCAGCCTCGCTGTCGGCTCAACAGCAGCAGAGAAAAAGTTGTGAGCGCGGATGATGAATACCATAGTGCTACCGGAAGGGGAACTAGTGACATGAAATGAGGCCGACAAGCCTACGAATAGCGCATTGAAAGGTCTCGGTCTCAATATGGTCGCACTTCTACAAGAGACCTTATATGCTTTGTAGGATGGGATAACTGTAGAACTATGCACTAGGGAGAGCCGCGAGCTCCTTGTCCTCAGTGAGTAGAAAATAAATATGGAACAACTAAGCTTGTAGCGCGACGAAGTGGTGTCACAGGATCAACAGCTGGTACAGGTGACAAATGATGCTTACCAAAGTGTCCCGGAGCTGGCCATCCCAATAGACATGCCAGCAGAGGCGCGGATCCACAGGTTAGCAGCAAGGGTCCGCAAGGCAAGGGAAGAAATGACAAAGGTTCAGCTGGAGCTGAGCCTTCAGATCGCCAAGCTGCGATTGAAGGCGGAGCCGTCCAGTCCCCCCGAAGTCAGAGAAAAGTGCGCTAGTGCTATCATAGCGGGACTGGAGGAGATTGGCGATGCAGTGCGAGACTGCACCAATATGTTGGAAGTATCACTTGAGGTCCTCAAAAATCTACAGGAGGACCCCAACATCTAGTGTTTAGAGACAGAGGCACGAGAACTCCAACAACAGTATGACATTGTCCGAGGAACTCCACAGACGGTGGTCCTCACTCAGAGGCTTGCGCGGATGCAGCAGGCTAAAGCACTGAAGGAGTAGGTGGATGTGGCACGAGATAAGGAAGCAGTGTTGAAGGTGCGTGTTCAGCCTTGGATCGACGAGGCCTTCACCATCACGACAGAAATCGAAGGCAAGCTCACATACATGCAGGGGATGCATGTACTGATGGAGAGAAGCACTCTTGACACAGAGGTCTTCGAACAACGAATGCAACAAATCCATCAAGCAACAACTTAGTGTGCTATTGACCTTGTCGCAGTTTGAGAACAGCTGGAGGGACTCTGCGCAAAGATCTCCGCACCGATAGAGTGACTCGAGGGCGAGTCACGATGTTTGTGTTGGGGGTCTATTGGGCATGGAATCCCCCCCAGGGCATGTTTTTGGGCTTAAAGCCCAAGTTTTGACCAAATTTTGTTGTAAAAGCCCTGCGAATTACTGGCGTGGGGTGTGAGAGTATGATAGAGTCACATGGTTGTCCGCCCTAGTTTTGTAATGTAATGTCAGCTGGATAGACCTACCCATGGTCCACGGACCATGGGATTGTATAAATAGAGTGAGGCTCTAAGTGTAAAAGAGAACTAACTAATAATGAAGGAATAAGGAAGTCTAAGTGATTGAGCCAAAGTGTAAAGTGTGTTTGTGGGTTGTAGAGTAGGAGAAGGCTCTGCAGTTGAGTGTGCAAAGGCCTAGTAGTCCGCAGCTAAGAGCGAAGGGCAGGTCATGTTTGTACTCGTTGGACGAATCAATAAAGAGAAGTTTTGCTATAATTCTATGTATCTTTTCCTAGTTTAATGCATGATTGATATAGTTTGTAAATATACTGTTTATTCACTATGCGCACCTGTATGAATGTTTTGTATTGTTAAGTATAACTTAAAACGCTTAAGTAGGCGAAGGTGCTTAAACAAGACTGGAAGATAAATAAGATCTCAGGTAATAGCGCAGAGCGTGGCACAACCCTTGGTTAGGGCTACGTGAAGGTAGTGTACCAAGATGTGAGGAACGACAAAGTGCACGAAGCCACTCGTGTGCAGGGACAAACCACGAACCAATCGAACTCATCAGACATCTCCAGGGTGCAGAAACCTGGTTTTAGCACCCTCCCATACTACTTCGGGTGAGACCTCAGTCTGCGCTCCGCAGACTGTTGCCAAAAGGGCCAGTAGTATCGAGATTTGTTTGGTTAATTAACTTCGAACCTAGGTTAGGCGCCAACAAGCCAACAGTTAGATTCACTATATCTCCTGCTATCATATTAGAAAACTTTGGGATCGCAAATGTTGGGGAAAAATGGTTTAAACAAGGGGAATTGGACCATTTTTATTATGAGCCATATCTTAAACCAAGATACAAGAATGAGAGAAAGAGGATTTTTCCTTTCTCTTACCTTTTAGATAGATATATTCCCATGATGAAAGTCATCATGAAGTACTTCACATGTGAGGGTAGGTTTTTTAGGCTCTATTCCTATCATATTCGGCTACTCATGCATTTTACAAGAGTCAAAATTGTCAATCTGCCCTACTATCTTTACTAGGACATGACAAGATGTCATTCATTTCTTAAAGGAAAGACTATGATCATCAAATCCAAAGTATCTTTCACCACCCCCTCATCAAGATGATAGTCTTACACCACCTTTATCAGCTTAACATTGCATTTGACACTTCCATATCCAATGAGATTTTCACAGTCCCACCTATTCAGCATGGCCAAGAAGCACCTTCATCTTCTCATCCATCCACATCCATTCCTCCACCTCATCCCATACATCATCCATCTTCCTCTGATGAGTCAGCCACACCATCACCTTCATCATCACCATCTCATGAGCCTATTCATTCACCTGGCAGAGATGAAAGCAGTGACCAAGAACACATTGAGCATGGTGAGAGCAGTAAGCCTAAAGGGGCTGGTTTAGGTACCTTGACACATACTTATCAGAGAGGGCATAGGCAAGTGTTTTCCCCATAGATTGTGGGAGGGGCCTTGCCTTCTTCATCGAAAAAGTAGGTACAGAAGGGTAAGGAAAAGGTTATAGAGACAAAGATCTAGCAGCAGGAGGAAGACCTCCATGAGACAGAGCATGATTTTCAGTTAGTTGATCCAAATGAACATGATGACAGTGAGATCACAACCATTTTCATCAAGGAGAAAAATGCACTCATAGGAGAGCTCCAGATGAACTTGCAAAGGGCCAAATACATTATCTCATACTATGAGCAAGAGAACAGGCAATTTGAGGTAAAAAATGAGCTCATGGGGATTCAACTCATCAAATCAAAGAGAGAGGCTGAAAAGGCTAAGGCCTTACTTGATGAGGCATATGGAAAATATGGTGAACATCTTGATGAATAGGTGCCAAGAAGAAGGCCAAGGACTAGAGGCCTAAAGAGAGCTTTGGAGCTAGAAAGACAAAAGGAGGCAAAATTAGCCAATGAGCTCACCCTAAATGAGCAATTTTCCAAAATGGTGAATGAGAATCGGGAGCATTTGCTCGAGAGGGTGAACACCCATCTGGAGGGCCTCTTAGACAAGGCCAAAAGGGATGTTGATATTCAGAGAAGGATGGCTAAGTACTATGCCATGAGAAACAAAATTGCAAGAGCCAAGCTCAAAAGAGCTCATGCAAAAATTGAAGCCTTGACCAAGAAAGAGGAGAAAAGAAGGCTAGACATTCTTGCCGAGGCATCACTCCATGCCTCAAACATATGATCAGCCATCAACTCACTAATTTTGACAATTTTTGACCAAGTTTTGCAAGTTATAATTTTCTGTGTTTTTTAAAGTATTTTCAACACAGTCAATATGTTAAACGCACAATGCCTAGGGTGTTGTGCTATTTTTGAGGCATATGATGGAAAAAAAGTCCAACATTTTTGGATTTAGAGTGATGAGTACATGCACCCTGTGCATTTGCTAAGCATTTGGAGGAAAACTGGTCACCCAAAAAGGTAAAAAATAATTAAAAAACCACCTTTCTGCCATTTTTTTGGCCTGGGCGCTCCGCGTTTACCAGTCTTGGGAGATTGGAATTTTGACAGGAAAAATGACCTCCAAATGGAAACTTGAAGGCATATCTGGAAAGTAGACTCGAAGGGATTTCCAATGAGCTATCTTGGAGAAAATTTGGATACTGAGAAGGCACCCAAAAGCAGCCCTGAAGTTGGAGGTCACATTTGACACTGAGAGGGCACGTTTGACAAAGGGAGGGCGCGTTTGACAGTCTTCTCCAATTTTCGCTGTTTCTCTCCAAATTGACTTTCACCTATGGGAAATTGATGTTTTACTGCTTTAAATGATAAGAATGATGTAATTTTTTTTTTTTAACTGTCATCTAGGGTAAATACATTAGTTAAATGTCCTACATGGCCATGTAATGAATCAGTTTGCTTAAGTTAGGGGTGAGTCACTTTGACCACCCTACACTCTAGATATCAGTTCAACCTTTCTTGCAACTGCTCCTCCTCTCATGGATTCGACCCCTGAGGCTAGGATGTGTTGGCTTGAGGCCTATATTATGTATTTTCTTAGTCATTTTACAGGTTGGAATCTCTTGGATCTTGTAATAGCTTTCAGACTTTGGCATGGAATATATTGGATGAAGTTGCAGCTATTTTGGTGGGATTCCTGTGGTATGGTATTTTTATCTTATTTCTTCTTCAGTTTCATATGTGTGAATGGTTTGTTCCTTTGATGATCCATTTCACTCTAATTATGTTTTATTTTCAAGGTGTGATAAGCATAATTCATATTTGTATGCTCTGTTTTGGGAAAATCATCATATATTGTTTCATTTCTTCAGTTTAAAAGGAATTCATGACCCTCATGCTCTTTTTAGCATCTCACTAGTCTACACCATCTCATTACTATACTATGAAGTTTAAAGTACCTTGCCTACCTTGCCCCATCAGATGTCTACAATTCAGATTCACTTTGCCCTGACCTAGTTCATTCTTTGACCTAATTCACTCATCATTGTGACTACCCAACCAAAATCAAATCAAACAACCCTCTGCACTTTACATCTAGCCCAAAACCTTAAACTATCCAGCTCTCCTAGCTGTGATCCTTTGGAGAGAGCCCTCTCCATCTTGGTAGGGCTAACTACCAAGCTAAAAGATTGGTCTCTAGTTACCTGAGCTGGACTGTTCCTCAGCCTTGGAGATCTGGAGGAGTGATAACACTCTACACCAGGGAGGAAAGATAGGACCATTTGACCCAAATGAAATATGGTATGGCAAATAAAAACATCGTCTTCAATTGGGGAAATGTATTGTGAGCAATGCATTGAGAACCTACAGATTAGTGCCTCTATTTATTGGTCATGGAGTCATTTTATTTAGGTACATAGAAAATAAAAACAGAAGCAGTAAGAACATAAAACATTACTGGTATGTACAATAGCTCACTGGTATATATAGTGGGTGGAAATGGACTTCATTAATGCTAAAAAAAATCTTGAGAAACTACCCATTCACAAGTAGTTCAAGCTCTTCACCATCCAAATTTTCCAATAGGAAGGTCTTGTTTCCTTTTTCTTAAGATATCTTGAAAGGTCCAAACCACAAGGGATCAAAGTTCACATTTTTTCCTTTGTCCTCTCTCATAACATCCCATCTAAGCACCAAATCTCCTGGCTGTAAGGACCTGTCCCTTACCCTTTTGTCAAAAAGAGCCTTCATCGTTTCCTAATATTTAATCATATTATGAGTTACCACTCCCTTTGTCTCTTGAAGTTCTACTAACTCATTAATTCTCCTAGTTAGAGAATTTGGCTCCTCCTCAATGTCCTGTAGAACTTTAGCCACTGGAATGGCTTGTTGGATAGGGAAAATGGCAACCTTTCCATATAGAAATTCAAAGGGATACCTCCCAGTTGACCTCTTGGTATTGACTCCGTTGGCCCATAAATAAAACTTCAGTTGTGAGTCCCAGCTTTCTCCGATTTTCTTATATGGTATTTTTCATAATCCTCACTAGAGTTTTATTTGAAGGCTCAACTAATCCATTCCCCTATGGGAAGTAGGTGGTAGAGTTCCCCATGATGATGTACTTTTGGTAGAAACCAATAAACTTGGCTGACCTAAACACCTGAGAATTGTCAGTGATAATCTTCCTTGGACAACTAAATCTGGCAAGGATATTTTCCTCTATAAACTTAATAACCACTGCATCAGTTGAATTTCCAGCTGTGATGGCCTCAACACATTTTGTGAAATAATCAATGGCTATAAGTATCCACTTTTGTTGACCACTGGATGGTGGATGTATTTATCCTATGATGTCTAGCCCCATTTCCTAAAGGGATCCTCCAAAAAAACATGGATCAGGGGGAGGGGTGCTAACTTCTGCTTCTCTGCAAAAATCTAACATTTCTCATAGGATCTAACATAAGCATGAACCTCACCAAACAATTTGGGCCAATAGAAAACCGCTTTAAGGATATTATGGGTTGTGACTCTCCAACTGTAATTCCCTCCACATACACAGTTATGGAATTCATCAATCACCTTATGAATCTCTTCTTCTACCAAGCATAAAAGAAAAATCAACACTGGGCCCTTCTAGTATAGCTGACCATTTGAAATGACAAACTTCTGGTCTTGTAGCCTCAAGGTCCTACATTTAACTTTATTAAAATTCAATGGGAATTTAGAAAAAGTAAATAATGGACAATATAATTATACCACTATGATACAAGGTACTTCATTTGAATTTTTTGTATTGAGGTCTCAATATTGTTTTGTTCCTCTGCTCTTCCACTTTCTCCTTCCTTGTCTTCTAGCAGGTTTACACCCAAGGCTTGGTAGTTAGCCTCTTTCAATATTTTATATAATCCTTGTCCCTTGATCAAATTAGTGGGTTTGATATCCATATCATATTCTTGAATCTTGACAGTCCATTTTCCTCTCTTGCCTTCACTGTCTCCCTGCACGAGAATGTCTTTCACAATGAAAATTGGAACATACTATTATATTCGACTGCAAGACGTAAATTTGGAAAGCTTTCAGAGCCTTGACCAAGGCATACACTTACTTCTCTAAGACATTGTACTTTAGCTCTGCGTCTCACAACATCTGGCTGAAAAAAACAATTGGTTGTTCATGCCCTTCACTATTTTTCTGCAACAACATAACTGCCACCATGTTAGGAGAGGCAAAACAGAAAATGAGGAATGGCCTTTGACAATATATTCTGGCTAAGACGGGAGCTTCTACAAAATATTTTTTAATTCTAGATAATGACACTTGTGCTTCTATGGTCCACTTGACTTCCCTATTATTCTTCAACATTTCTGTGATTTCTTTGACAATTTTAGCATAGTTTGGTATGAATCTTCTCAAAAAAATGATTCTTCCCATGAAAACCTGAATCTCCTTCCTATTTCTTGGTAAAGGAGTATTACTAATAGCCTCCACCTTTTTGGGATCAATCTTCACTTCATTTGCTACAATGTGGCCCAAAAGCTTCCTTTCACTTATAGCAAACAATGATTTCTTGGGATTTAAGGACATAGCATACCTTCTGCATTTTGCAAATGTGTGCTACAAGTGCTTGAGGTGTTCTTCATCTGATTCAGAGAAAACAATTATGTCATATAGATAGATTACTATGAATTTATCCCACTCTCTAACAAATTCTATATCCATCATTATTTTGAAAGAAACTCCAACATTTATGAGGACGAAAGGAATTCTAGTATACATAAAAGTTCCCCAAGGAGTATTAAAACATGTCTTATTCTGATCCCCAAGGTGTACATCGACTTGGTTGTATCCAGAGAATTCATCCATCGTGGACATCCCGATAGACCCTACCACTTTTTGCTGAATGTAATCCATTTTAGATAGAGGATAGTTATCTTTTAGTGAGGCTTTATTCAAATCTCTGAAATCTACACACAACCTTATCTCCCCATTCTTCTTCCCGACTGGGACTAAATTTGCTACCCAATCTTAGTACCTCAAAGGAACAATTATCTTGGCCTGTCATAGTTTCTTCACCTCCTTTTCAATTGATGGGAGCAATAGAGGATTAATCTGCCCGAGCTTCTATTTATATGGCTTCACTCCAGTTTTTAAAGGTATTTTGTGTTGTATGAAAGATGTGTCAAAAGTCTTTAAATCGTCATACAACCAAGCAAACACATCCACATACTCTTTGAAAAGGTCAAGGTACATTTTTTTATATTCTTTAGGAACTCCCTTAGCTAGCTTAATGACTCTAGGATCTTCCTCTATGAAAATATTACAATCCTCTACCTCCTCCTCAAGATCTTATTCAGTTGTCTTAGCAGCCACATCATTTGAATTCAAAAGCCTTTCCAATGGGACCAACCCTCTGGGGATAGTATTCCCCTTTAGCTGCAACACCTTATGACCAACAATGGTTTCCTCCAACTGGACTATTGTTCACATGTCATCTCCTCTTCCTCCTTATCAATCACCGAGTTTGAGAATTCCTCAATGACTTTCATGAAGCGTTTGATATAATCTTCGTCCTCGAACACTTGCCAGTACTTCGCATTGTTTGGTATCGACGCCCTGTACCTGATATCGACTTCATATTTGAGTAAGGGATTTTGGGGAAGTTTAAAATTTCTAGCAATGATACCCAAGGAGTCTTCCATCCTATTATGCTCCTTGGGCAGAAACTGAATATTGAAAGCTAAGAAAAAGTTTTCAATAAAATCCCATACTTTGTTCTTGTAGGCCTTCAATCTTGGATGCTTGGTTGAAACCAATTTTTTATTTGTTTCACCACTATCTCTAAATCCTCAAACACATTAAAGCACTTGATGTTAATATTTTCAGCAGCTTGCAGCCCCAACAACAAATCTTCATATTCAACAACATTGTTTGTGGCCTCAACTTCTAGCTTGAAAGAGAGAGGGATCAAGCTATGTTGGGCATGTTGAGTTATGAAATGGGTATGTATTTACTCTTAATTCCATCACCTTTTTCCTCTTTTCTTATCTCTTTCATATCTTGATATGCTAACATATTGATGGATTATGATAAGAAATAGATGAACTACTCTCGATTAAGATTTAGCCACCATAACTAACTCTTATTCCTTTTTATGCAGGGAAATGACGAAAAGAACAGTTGATGTTCCCTAGAGATGGAACAACATAAACCAACAAAGGAAGAATGGGGCGCGTCGGTTGCGGTAAGGTCAGAGGATGAATCAGGAGGATCAATGCTAAATATGAAGGGTGTCAGAAGATAGAATTCAGTTGTGAATCCCTCAAGATCTCCCGATCCTGAGGGATCAAATTTATCTTTTACCTCTTTTTGACTATAAAAGCAAAAGACTGTAAGAGGAAATGGGAGGGATCTCTGTTTATTTCAAATTGTAATTTTAATTTACAGACTCATGCTGTTGGAGGAACACGACTGTATTGTAATGAGACTTGAGTTCAATGGTTAATATATAATTTACATTGTTGTTCATTCGTATTCTCTGAAGTAGCTCAATAGTATTCGCTGGTGGCTAAGGGCCTAACCTTTGGTGGATTAAACTGCTATCCCTTGTGTTATATATTTCTGATTCACGCAAGTTTGATTGGTTTGATATTTTTCCCATTTTCTGTGAGTTTATCTTATTTTCTATTTACCGATTTCCTATATTGAAGTTAGTACATTTTCTTTACATGTTTCGCAGCATTGTCATTTGATTCTATTTATGCTTATTGTAGATTAAATTAATTAGCCATTAAGACAATGAACCTTATTGATTTAATCAGCTGAAAGAGTTTGGTTACCGCTATTGAACTCTCGGTTGACATCATTTCCATTTGGATTGCTTAATTGAGATTGAGTGTGATTTAGATAGAATCAACTAGAAGAGATTGGTTAATGCTACTACGCTCTTGGTTGATGCTATTGTCAATTGAATTGCTTGTTTGAGATTTGATTACGATTTCAGTTGAGGATGAAGTCTTGATGCTTAGATGTAATATTTCCTTTAACAGTTGAAATTTGAGTTTTATAAATGCATCCATTTACTCTTGTATCAAAGTTTTATACTTCATTTTAAGAAACATTACTCTCTGGATTCATAGCATGCACATATTGTGTACACTCTTGGAATAAAATGACTTGCTCGGGTTGATGATTAATGTGAGGTAATTAGGAGTTTTAAAAGACACCTTTTAGCACCCAACATTTTGGCGCCGTTGTCGGCAAAAGTGTCACCATTTTTACAAAGAGTGATGTATATCTGATAATTGTTGTTGGGAAAGAATTGGGTATTGAAAACAGAAGGTAAGAACCTACGTAATGAGCAAGTAAAGTGCTTGTTCCTCCTCTCTTTTCAGGACAATTACAGAAAAGTAAAGTAGGTGTTTTGTGTTCGTCTACTGAGAGAGAACTGGGTATTAAAAATGGAAGGTAAGAACTTGCATATGGAGCAAGTAAAATGCCTGCTCCCTCGCCTTCTTTCCAGTGGAATTTCTAGGAATTTAAGGTAGAAATAAACATTTGAATTTTTGCATGAATGACTAAGAAGAAAGGACCAGAAAACAATATAATCCCACAGCCCAAAACTTGAAAAATCTAACGGACCGGTGACCCTTGGATGATCAACTTTTATCGACGACATCTTAAGAAAAGCTGAATCTCAGCCATCAGTAGGTCCCCAAACCGTTGCTTCTAGACAACCTACTATCTCCCTTCGGGCCATAGACTCACCATCTATAGCCTACGTTGAGGTCCACAATAAAACTAAAGACTAAACAGAGTTTTCAAGATATTGAAAATTTGCGATCAATTCCCTCACAAGAGGGGAATTCTTGCAACATTCGTGAAGGAGGAGGAGAAATAGGGGAATCCGAGGAACTGAGATCCCTTGAGGTAGTAATTGAGCAGAGGACACCCAGTGTCCTAGATCAAGGGAGTGTTGTTAGGATCATTCCCGCCTCTTCTAGACATCCTAGGGATAACTCTCTAGCTCCAGAGATCCTGGAAGGGTACTGGCATATCTTTGATCAAATGGCCAATAATCCACAAACACCCTAGACCTCTACATTACAGTATCCTATTGTTGACATAGCTGTCAACGCCCCCATGAAAGATATCCCTCTACAAAATATTCCCACCTTTCATGGACTCACTTCAGAAGATCCAGATGCATTGTTGTTTGAATTCGACGTCCTATGTCAGGGTTATGATTACACCACCGACCCCCAGAAACTGAAGCTGTTTCCCTCCACTTTAAAAGGAGCAGCCCGACGTTGGTTTATGGGACTGGGTGGAGGCACCATCAATGATTGGGACCAAATGAAAACTGCTTTCCTTAAAAAATATCAAGATTATTGCAGATCTAGAGAACTAAAAGATGAGATATTCCAAATGGTAGCAAGGCCTAGTGAAACTTTGGAAGAGTATGTGGAGCATTTCCAATATAACCTCCAAAGGTCTCCCTACATAAATCTGCCTGATAATGTGCTAAAAACCACGATGATTAAGGGGATGAAAGACCAATGGATAAAGACACTAAATATCATGGGTAAAGGTTCTATATATCAAGAAGACTATGCTAACATTATTGATTTGTGTATCAGGTGCTCGAGGGGCAGTACAAGACTGAAACTAGCTGAATGTGATATGATCACCAGGGACAACAAAATCTCTGGTAGAAGCATTACTCATAATGAAATCGGAAAGCTGCTAGAAGATTTCAAAACAGATATCTTGGGAACCTTGATAACACAATTAGACATCATGCAAGCCAAGCATAAGCAGGTCGAAGCAAAACAAAACCTGGTTATTTTTTGCCCTCGATGCCGGAAGAAACATAGTCATAAAGAATGCCCACTAGATATGGTACAGACCTGTGCCATATGCACTAAAGAACATGCCACAGAAAATTGGCCATTGCTCCTTGGATTAAAAGCAGTATTCAAAGAGGCAGATGAAGAAGTGAAACCAGTCTACCTATTAAACCAGCGTCGCCAATGGCAAGCACGGCAAACAGGTATGCCTACCGACCCATCTTCATTCTTTCAGCCTTCACAATATAATTCTCAGCAATACACAGGAGCTACATGGTAGAACTAGCCACCTTTTCCTAATTGGTCACCACAAGCATTTTCTATGCCACCTTGGTCCAATCAGTTAAATTCGGAAAATAGTTGGCCAAATTCCTCTTACTTCCCATCATTTTGGCAGAACAATCCATATCTATCTCAATGGTCCCCCTCCACTTCAAAAAACCAAAACTGGCAATCAAGCTGGCCAAGACCTATGAACCAGCCAGTAGGGACAGTCCCCCTGTCTCAACCTACACTACCAACACTTTACACGTTGTAGCAGAATCTTCAACCCAATCTACGACCGCAACTCCCAACCCAACCCAACCCAAATCCTAACAACATACCAGTCTAGTTGGTACAAATTATTGAAGGTCTGGATCCAGAAACTGAGTTGAGAGAATGCAATGAACTCAAATTGACGTCTGGACGAATAATTGATCTAGAGGATGATAAAAATATACAATTGGAAGAACCACTACTTGTAGAACAAACAACTCAAATGGAGAATACAGTCAAGAAGAAAAGCCATGAACAAACTATTACCTCTTCTCTGCCATTCCCAGAAAGATTGATTATACCTCGCCCAATCGAAGATCCTAACTTTGATCTCCTGGGAGAATTGAAAAATCTTTGTGTACAAATGCCCCTCCTCCAGGCTATTCAGGACATTCCAATCTATGCAAAAGCCATTAAGGAATTTTGTACCAAAAAGCCTACGAGGAAAATAAAGGTAACACCAACTGTCCATGTAGTCAGAACTTTATCTGATTTATTATTAGGCAGAGAGATACCGGTGAAATATGAAGACCCAGGAAACCCTATTGTCATAGTACAAATAAATGGATGCTCCTTTCCCAATGCGTTAGTTGATCTAGGGGTAGCCATTAATATTCTCACAACAACAACCTGTCAGAGACTTGGCATCATAGCCTTAGATCCAACTACGACCTTGCTGGAACTTGTTGACCATTCAGTTATTAAACCAAAAGGGACATTACAGGATGTAATGGTGTCTGTAGATTCTTGGGAGTACCTAGCAGATTTCTTGATTATTAATCCTAGAAACCGGCTAGATGGACATCCTCTAATATTAGGAAGACCTTGGCTAGTGACCGCAGATGCTTATATAAGCTGTCGAATAGGTAGTATGACTATAGTCAGAGGAAATAATGTGAAGAACCTAGCTTTATACCCTCCAGCTCAGCCAAGCGTAACCATAATAAAAACTAGGAAGCAACCTGTACCATATTTAACCGAAAATATTCGATCACCACTAATTGTAATAGATGCTCTTGAATTTAAGAACCAAACAAAAGATGATATTATTAACACTTACATTAACCACCCAGTTGCTGTATCTAATCTAAAATGTCACATGATTGAAGCAACCCTTGATAATGAAATTTAAGAAGATCCTTTAAAAGATATCAATGACCAAACAATACCGACAACAACTGTCTATAACAACAAACCCATTGAAATTGAGCCAGGGAAAGTCCTTAACATTAACAAAAACTTGAGTGATGACCAACAACAAAAGCTTGTTCAAAGCCTTAGTAAATATAAAGGGGCTTTTGCTTGGGATTACCCAGATATGAAATGGGTTGACCCCCAATTATGTATGCACCACATCTACACTGAAAAAGATGCCAGACCCATTCGACAACCTCAACAAAGATTAAACCCTCACCTAAAGGATGTTGTTAAAGATGAACTATAGAAACTGTTAGATGTAAATTTCATCTATCCTATATCTAATAGTAAATGGGTTTCTCCATTAGTTTTGGTTCCTAAAAAGAATGGGAAATGGCGTATATGTGTCAATTACAGAGAGCTTAACAAAGCAATGCGAAAAGATCATTTTCTCCTTCCGTTTATTGACCAGGTTCTAGACACATTGGCAAGTAAAAAATTCTTCTCTTTCCTGGACAACTTCAGTGGCTACAACCAAATCCAAATTTCCCCTGAAGACCAAGATAAGACTTCACCTACCCCTGGGGGAATTTTGCTTACAGGGTATTACCTTTTGGACTATGCAATGCACCTACTACATTCCAGAGAGCCATACTCAATGTTTTTGCAGACTTGATAAACGAGGGATTATAGGTGTACATGGACGATTTTACACCCTATGGAGATGACTTCGAGTAGGCATTACAGACACTAGAGAAAGTCCTGGAAAGATGCATTACTACTAGGTTCCACTTAAGCCATGAGAAATGCCATATGATGATGGCCGAAGGCCTGATCCTGGGTCATTACATCTCAACAGCAAGAATTTAGGTAAATCCAACAAAAATTCAGGTAATCCTCTTACTACCTACCCCTTGCACTCAAATAGAGGTACGTAGTTTTTTGGGATTTTCTGGATATTATCAGAAATTTATAAAAACTTCTCCCAAATTATTGCACCATTATATGCTTTGACAGGAAATATCGATTTTATATGGACTGACAAATGTGACATTGCCTTTGCAGAATTAAAACGGCTAGTATCAACAACCCCAGTACTACGGGGCCCGAAATGGGATTTACCATTCCATATTTCTTCCGATGCATTAGGTACGGCCATTGGAGCAATTCTCAGCCAAGAAGAAGACAAGAAACCCTATGCGATATACTACATCAGCAAAAATTTAACTCCTACTGAGTTGAATTACACAGTGACCGAGAAAGAGTTTCTAGCTGTAATCTATGCTATTAACAAATTCAGACACTATATAATAAGATACCCTATGGTCATGTATACTGTTCACTTTGCTATCAAATATTTAGCTAATAAACCTATTACGAATGGAAGAGTGACACGATGGTTAATCCTTTTGCAGGAATTTGACATAACGATCAAGGATCAATTAGGAAAGGAAAATCTGGTGGAAGACTTCCTCTCACGTGTGCCAAGAATAGACGACGTAGTGGCAGTAGAAGACCAGTTCCCCAATGAGCACCTATTTGCTGTGACTGTGAAAAAACTGTGGTACGCAGATGTCACAAATTACTTAGCAGTGGGAAAACTACCCAAACACCTAACGCCCAGAGAAAGAAAATTAATAGTGCAATGCAACACTCGGTTCTCTTGGATCGGAGGATACCTCTTTCACATAGGAGCCAATATGCATATCCGCAGGTGTATCAGGGAAGACAAAATCTACGATATCCTAAAAGCCTGCCACGATGGACCTTGCGGTGGACACTTTGCAGACCACAGGACTGGACATAAAATCTTATAGATGGGCTATTATTGGCCCACGATTTTTAAGGATGCTAAGAAATTTGTCCAGGCATGCGACAGCTACCAAAGAATGGGCCACCTTGGCCAGTATGACGAGATGCCCCTACATCCACATTTAGTCATCGAACCTTTTGAATGCTAGGCATTAGATTTCATTGGCCCAATAAATCCATCATCTAATCAAAAGTCATATATACTGGTTGCAACAGAATACGTGACTAAATGGGTGGAGGCAGTAGCATTACCAAGAGCAACAGAGGACACAGTAATCCACTTTCTTTTCGAAATTTTCGTGTAGTATGGCTTGCCCAGAGAAATAATTACGGATGGAGGGCCACAATTTATTGGCCATAAGATTGTTGCTACATTAAAAAATCATCACATTTTGCATAGAATCACATCTCCATACCACATGCAGGCAAACGGCCAGGTAGAAAGTACCAACAAAGTAATCGAGACCATTCTAACAAAGACAATCGCCTCACATAGACGCGACTGGGCTACCCGATTGCCAAAAGTCCTGTGGGCATATCGCAAGACTTTTAGGAATACCAAAGGATACTCCCCATATCAGCTAGTGTTTGGTAAAGAACCTATCTTCCCCATAGAATTTGAAATTCAGACTTTGAGGATAGCCCAAGAAGTAGGGCTGGATTTGAATGAAGCACAGATTAACAAACTATAACAAATAAATGAATTAGATGAAATCCGGCTATCAGCTCTTCAGCATACTGCACTTATTCAACAACAAAGAGCAAAATGGCATGACACCCTCATCAAGAAAAAGATATTCCATGAAGGTGACTGGGCACTTCTGTACGATTCCAGGTTCCAGGATTTCCTGGGCAAACTCCAGACTAGATGGTTAGGTCCCTACGAGATAAAAGAGGTGCACGATAATGGCACCCTTACATTAGCCACCATTGATGGGTCTGGCTACTCTTTTAAAGCAAATGGGCATCGGGTATGCCTCTACCACAAACCGCTTACAAGGGAATCCTTTTTCCAACAGATACATGAAGATTCTACGATACAAATTCTCGCTGAAGAAGGAAACTCTTTGACAGCACCAGTCTAGTAAAGAATTTATTTTTGAAACTTGTACATACAATTGTTTTTTTGTTTTCTTTCTATTTCGATTGTATTTTCTTAGAATAGTAGAGATGATTGTTTGTCGGTTTTTTTTCCTGTTTTCCTCTACTGTTCCCTATAGGGAACAACACTTTTTGCATGAATTTTTCTTTGTTGTTCCCTCTAGGGAACAACACTTTTCGTGTGCATTTTTCTTTGCTGTTCCCTACAGGGAACAACTGTTATTCCCTATAGGGAACAACACTTTTCACGTGCATTTTTATTTGCTATTCCCTACATGGAACAACCGCTATTCCCTACAGGGAACAACTGCTGTTCCCTATAGGGAACAACTGCTATTCCCTATAGGGAACATCACTTTTTGCGTGTATTTTTTTCTTTGCTATTCCCTATAGGGAACAACTACTGTTCCCTATAGGGAACAACACTTTTTGCGTGTTTTTATTTGTTGTTCCCTACAGGGAACAATTGCTATTCCCTATAGGGAACAACACTTTTCATGTGTGTTTTTCTTTGTTGTTCCCTATAAGGAACAACACCTTTTGCGTGTGTTTTCTTTTGCTATTCCCTTTAGAGAACAACACCTTGTGAGTATTTTTGAGAACACCCTTTATTCCCCTTGCATGATCATTCCTAGCCCATCCCAGTTCACTCTTTATGATCCTCTTTATGGCATAAAAATACAATACATATCTAAGGACAACAAGTATGGAGTCTATTGAAGCATGCAAATATCTTGAATATTATCATCTTTAACAAGATTGCTTTGTGACGATCGAGAAAGAAAGGACACAATTATCTATATTACTTCACTATCCTCATTTCCACTATAAATGAAACTGACTGATTATCTTTACCATGTTGGTTCTCCCCCGTCTTGTATAATTCTCTCTGTTTATTATCAATAAGATTATGGGTATATATTTTTTTTCTATTGATATACTCAAACTTCTTTTGCCATCCCTACTCTTAAGGAGTATTGAGCCACCCTCTATATATAAAACAGGGAGTGTTTAAAAAATAAATAAAATATATATATATATATATATATATATATATATATATATATATATATATATTCACTAACAATTTTATGATTTTTTTCCACAGATGGAGGATAGGGGGTCTCATCACAAGCCAGCCTACCATGATCATAAGGAAGGAGCAAAGTGGCATTCCCACTATGGCCACCACACCAAAGATATGATCCAATGGATGCATTAAGAAACAAAGTCCTTGGAACAGGAGGTCTCATCACGAGCTGGCCTGACCACTTTCGCTACTTCCCAGTGAATGGCAATGTGTTCATCTGGTTACCATGCCAGCACATTGGTCTCTACTATGGACATCATAATGCACTTCCCCAATTATACATAGAGGACCATGGCTCCCAAGGGTTAGAAAGCAACTCTGTCGAGGCTATGGATGCCTGCAGGCAACAAAAGCTCTGCTTATGGTATTGAAGTTTTATTTTCTACATCAATAATTATTACAATGTCGTATTCTTATGTTTCTATTTTCTTATACGGAGAGATTATTTCCCTAACTTACCTTGAACCTTTATGCATGAGTTATTTTTTTTAAATCAATCACAACATTTTCAAGTGGAATAACGGCAGTAAAGTATCATCTCCTGCGTATGCTGTCCTTTTTCTTTATCGCATCACCTCACGACATCTTATCACTTATTAATAATTCTCGTTACATGCCTTGTTTTAATTACTCCAATATCCTTTTATGATCCTTTCATTAATGTACGTACCCTGCAACTTTCATTACCCAATCCGTCATCCCTGTACTTCACCGTTAGCGCGTCATCTTTTCATCCATTCGGTCATAGGCGACCTATCATTTTGAGAGGGGGCGAGGACCTCCAGTATACTCATGCATGCGCTGTCATCTTTTCATTGGATTTTGTAGAATAATATGACATCCCATAATCATAGAGCATGTGGAATTATAACAGTCCTTGATAACGGTATTTATGTTTATAAAATATCACTTGATAGAGCCTTTACAACCATTTTCTATTCCATCTCTCGGCTCTGCTCGTTGCTGTGCTTTCTCCACTGCAATAATTGTTTGTAGAAGTCAAGAATCATGGGAGGAAGAATAGTGCGCTGAGAACCTTTAACACTGGCTGTCTCCGATGAAGCCAGGGAAATTCTAGCTCGTACAAGATGGACAACATATTTTACAAGATTTCAACCCCCCAATGAGGAAATCGCCATCGAATTTTTACAGCATCTACAGAATGGACAATTCTTGGTAAGAGGTAGACAAATCATTGTAACAGATGTTGTGATAGCAGAAGTGTCTGGGTTGCCGACAGAAGGATGAGTATGGGTTGACAAGTGATTAAGGCTACATGATGCTATGGAGGTTTTTAGGGACGAAGGACAAGAGCTAATTAAGAAGGGTAAAGGCATTCGGCCATCTTCTCTCGGAGAGCCATGGGGAGAATTGGCATGAATTTTCCAGAACTATATTACCTGCGATGGGCATAGAGACGTGGTAAGGCTGCAACAACTCAAACTTTTAGTAGTTTTAAAACAAAAATGCTCTGTTAATTTGCCTGCACTGTTGAATTCATTATTGCATGACACTACCAAGAGGCTGAGATGGTCTCAACATCCAGAAACAGTAGTTAGCCACCATTTTCTGATTAGGTTAATAGTTAGTCACAACCTTGCCCAACAACAATCAACCTGGGATGATCTCATATTGGCCCTCGAAAGAGGTGAAAACCTACCAGCACCTAACCCTATTCCAAAAAGAAAAAGGACTGCCCTTTCAGGAAGCATACCTCACAAACACAGATGATCTACAAGGTTGAAGTCAAACTAGGGAATGTCTGAAAATCCTCAAGGCAGCACTAGTCAACCCATAGAATTATCCAACTTGGTAAATGTACAAGACTTGTAACCAGAGTCAGGAGGACAAGATAACCTTGAACCAAAACTTGAGGAAGGAGCAGGGCATTCTGACGATGAACGAAGAAACGAAGTGGGACCTCCTCCAACACCAAATATGAGTTCTCAAGATGATCTATTGCATGATTTTGAGACAGGGATGGCCCAGGTCCTGGCCAACATGAACGTCTACATGCAGCCCGGAGAACCGCTTAATCCTAACCTAGGAGAAACCCAATCTCCAAGGAATTATGGCTATACCAGAATTCTGTCTTCCTCAAAAGATATAAACCGCAAGCCGAAATAGATATAGAGGCTATTTAGGAATTATAAAACCAATTTGGTGACATGCTCCCAGTGGAAAATAGTCATGAAGGTCTAGACACAGAAAACATAGGCCAAGAAGAGGAAGCAGAGATAGAGGTTATTCGGGACTCTGATAATCAATCTGGAGACACGGTCTTATTAAAACAAAGCCAGGGTGAACAACCAGGCTCTTTAGAGACAAAATCTATTAACGAGACTATTAGCAGACCAATTACTCCTCAAAAAAGGTATAGAACCAGAACGAAATTGAAGAAGCTAAGAAAAGAACACTAAAAGCTTCGTAAGACGGTCAAGAGGCTCCAAAGAAAAACAAAAGAAATCACAATGGGAAAGGTTCTGAACAATACCCCTGAGGTAGTAAATGTGGCCGTGCAAACGGAATTATATGAAGGTAGGGCTACAAGAACTCAAACTGAGCTCATACCTACTCAGACAATCATCACTCAAGAAGGACTGCATGCAGATTTAGTAGACATAGCTACTCAGATGGAGGTTTGGACCTCCTACAATAAAGAAGTACAGACAGAAGATATCCCCTCTTATAGCATAGGCACTCAGACAGACATACAAGCCAAAGACATTATGATGCACCATGACCCCATTCTACTAAATCTTCAAGAGGAATTGGCACAAGCCTAGCTCGCATTGGAACGATTTGAGCAAGAAACCATTTCCCGGCAGAAATATCAAGAGCTGCAAAAATAACTCCGGGAAATGACTATAACAGAGAGCGAGACTTTTGACAGGTGTAGAAAGGCGGAAGAAAAAATGGAGAAGTTCAAGTTGAAGCTAGACAGATTCATAAGTCAGAAAAACACCATCTGCTCACTGTATTCGGATGTCCTGACATGCAAGTCTCCCGCCACCAACTATGCCCTGTTTTTATTAGAATGGTACCTGTTATTGAAAATTAAAGCCGTAAGAGCTGGTAAACCAATTGAATTAGGAACAATTGAAGATTTTATAAATTGCTGCAAGCAACATGGTGTAAAGGTCCAAAGGCTTCTTTGTGAGTTTTATCTGCACAATTTTATATTAGAGAACGAGGTGGAAAAGAACCCTAACCCTTTTGTAGGAGATGTTCAATTCCAGGATTTTATTTCATTTGCAGTTAACCAACTCAAATGGTTTAAAGCTTATAATGCATTTCAAAGACAAGAACATGGATTGAATCTTTTGGGTGAACCTAAGCACCTTACAAATGTCTACCAACCATAAGAGTATGATGAAATGAGAAGGGGTGATTAAAAATTTAGGGCCCATACATAAGGAGATTGTGCAGAAAGGAATATCATATTTCCTCTCCATTCAAGAAAGATCTCTGACTGCATCTAAGCTCAGATGGACGATCTCCACTAATAGTGTGAAAGATAGGGAACCATTTAATTACAGAAATTTTAAAGCTGCTGCGGCCCGTATGGTCACCTATAGCAATCTTATTTTGAGAGAAGGACCTTATTGGTTAGGATGCCGGTTTTGGAGCCCCATTATTTGGTATCCCCCTGAAGGGTATCGGGCTGACTACGAATTTCTTGAAGGAAAGGAAGGGCCCGCCTTTGCGCTCCTGGCTCAACATCATGGTTTTAGACCAATTTTTGACGCTTTCTCTCTAGCCTACTCTTTAACTGCACTGCATAAGAACTATTTACTTTTCATGAGGACATGAAACAGGGTAAGCAGGGGAGTATGTTGAGTTATGAAATGGGTATGTATTTACTCTTAATTCCATCACCTTTTTCCTCTTTTCTTATCTCTTTCATATCTTGATACGCTAACATATTGATGGATTATGATAAGAAACAGATGAACTACTCTCGATTAAGATTTAGCCACCGTAACTAACTCTTATTCCTTTTTATGCAGAGAAACGATGAAAGGAACAGTTGTTGTTCCCTAGAGACGGAACAACATAAACCAACAAAGGAAGAATGGGGCACGTCGGTTGCGGTCAGGTCGGAGGACGAATCAGGAGGATCAATGCTAAATATGAAGGGTGTCAGAAGATAGCATTCAGTTGCGAATCCCTCAGGATCTCCCGATCTTGAGCGATCACATTTATCTTTTACCTCTTTCTGATCATAAAAGAAAAAGACTATAGGAGGAAAGGGGAGGGCTCTCTGTTTATTTCAAATTGTAATTTTAATTTATAGACTTATGCTGTTGGAGGAACACGACCGTATTGTAATGACACTTGAGTTCAATGGTTAATATATAATTTACATTGTTGTTCATTCATATTCTTTGAAGTAGCTCAATAGTATTCGTTGCTGGCTAAAGGCCTGGCCTCTGGTGGATTAAACTGCTATCCCTTGTGTTATATATTTTTGATTCACGCAAGTTTGATTGGTTTGATGTTTTTCCCATTTTCTGTGAGTTTATCTTATTTGCTATTTACCAATTTCCTATATTGAAGTTAGTACATTTTCTTTACATGTTTCGTAGCATTGTCATCTGATTCTATTTATGCTTATTGTATATTAAATTAATTAGCCGTTAAGACAGTGAACCTTATTGATTTAATCAGTTGAAAGAGTTTGGTTACTGCTATTAAACTCTCAGTTGACATCATTTCCATTTGGATTGCTTAATTGAGATTGAGTGTGATTTAGATAGAATCAGCTAGAAGAGATTGGTTAATGCTACTACGCTCTCGGTTGATGCTATTGTCAATTGAATTGCTTGTTTGAGATTTGATTACAATTTCAGTTGAGGATGAAGTCTTGATGCTTAGATGTAATATTTCCTTTAACAGTTGCAATTTGAGTTTTATAAATGCATCCGTTTACTCTTGTATCAAAGGTTTATACTTCATTTTAAGAAACATTACTCTCTGGATTCATAGCATGCACATATTATGTACACTCTTGGAATAAAAGGACTTGCCTGGGTTGATGATTAATGTGAGGTAATTAGGAGTTTTAAAAGACACCTTTTAGTACCCAACAGGGTGCAACCCAACTTGGTCCAAGTTGTGGTCAAAGACTCCATGTTTTAAGGAATGGAGTGTGCAGAGCCAACAAATTTATATTCATCGTGTGGTGTTTTAGGGGTTTTTGGGCAGGTCAAAGCCCCTTATTTTGTAATGGGTATCGGGTTTTAGCCATTGTTTTGTTGGATCCATATTATGTGGACCATTGTTTTGTAGTATTGAAACCTATATAAGGAGATGTAATACTCTTTCAAAAATCAATAATGAGATGAGAAGATCATAAGATAATTGAGTGTTTGTATCTGTAGTCTGTATTTTTAGGGAAGGCTCCGCAACTGAGTGTGCGGAGGCCTTGAAGAGTCTGTAGCTAAGTGCATAGACCACTTGCATCTGGGTGCGCAGGTTAGGGAAGATCATGTATTGAAGATCCTTATTAATAAATAAGAAGTTTTGATGAAGTATTTTGTATCTTTCTGTGTTCATTCTCTATTGTTATTGATATCATTATGCATGATTTTTACTGAATTATGTGAGAGGATACATATTATACTATTTTCTATTATGTCTATGCATTAAGTACTGATTTGTAAGGTTAATCATCGGCTCAAATTTATTCATGTACATGAAGTTGTAGGTAGATATAAGACATAAGTGACCAAACAAACGCAACAATGTGCATATCCCTCTGGATGTAGAAACTTGGTTCTCCAACCTCCCATAACCACTTCAAGTGATACTGCGATCTGCTTGTAGGTCGTTTCCAAAAGGGCTAGTGGTTGAGGGTTTTGTTGGTGCACAACACACTCTGAACTTGGGTCAAGCCCCCTTAAATAGACAAATGGTTCCGTTGCTGAGACCTAAACCCAGGTCTCTTGGGTGAGAGTTGAGTATCCTAACCAGCTAGACTATAACAAAATCAAATAATACACTGGTAAAGTAAAAATATCAGAGGTGCAAATAAGTCCACATCCAACCACAACACCAGAAGTGCAGGAGGAGAGGCATAAAGGATTAAAGGCAACATTGAAAGGTATCTCTAACACAGTGGTAGACTGTGAGAAATTATTGGATGACATGATGCAGATTTGTACCTCACTGGAGGAGGAACCAAATATCCAAAAGATCGAGGAGGAATTACAGGTGAAGCAAAAGTAGCGCGGCGAAATATTGGCAGTTGTAAATACCCTACCGATCTTATAGAAACTCACCAGTATTACTGAAGGGAAGAACCTCCAAAATTAGATAGATGATATTTTGAGGAAGGAGAAAATTTTGCAAGCGAGGACTCAAATGTGGCAGGATGTAGCCCTCAAACTATCTCAAGCAATGGAAGAAAGGCTCAAAGAGTTGAAGAAAAGGGAGGAAGAAATACTGCAAAAGGTTGCTGGCCCAACCAAAGAGGCGTTGCTGGAGGATGTGCACAAATAGGAGAAACAAATGGCAGAGACAATCCAACAATATATTGCAGTCTACAACGTAATTGCAACAAAAATAAGGGAACCACAACTGACTGACTTAGGACGAGTCACAAGTGAGTGTTAAGGGCCTGTTGGGCACAACCCAACTTGGTCCAAGTTGTGGGTAAAAGACTCAGTTTTTTAAGGAGCAGAGTGTGCAGAGTCGACGAAGTTATATTCATCACGCGGTGTTTTAGGGGATTTGGGGTGGGTCAAAGCCCCTTATTTTGTAACGGTTATTGGGTTTTAGTCATTATTTTGATAGATCCATAGTTTGTGGACCATTGTTTTGTAATATTGAAACCTATTTAAGGAGATGTAATAATTTTTTAGAAATCATTAATGGGATGATAATATCATAAGCAAATGGAGTCTTTGTATCTATAGTCTGTATTTTTTGGGAAGGCTCCACAACTGAGTGCGCAGAGGCCTTGAAGAGTCAGTAGTTGAGTGCAAAGACCACCTACAGTTGGGTGCGTAGGTCAAGGAAGAGCATGTATTGAAGATCCTTATTAATAAATAATAAGTTTTGGCGAAGTATTGTGTATATTTCTGTGTTCATTCTCTATTGTTATTGATATCGTTATGCATGCTTTTTACCAAATTATGTGAGAGGATACATGTTATATATATATTTTTTTTATATCTATTCGTTAAGTACCAATATGTAAGGTTAATCATCAACACAAAGTTATTCATGGATGTGAAGTTGTAGGTAGATATAAGACATAAGTGAACACACATACGCAACAATGTGCATATCCCTATGGCTGCAGAAACCTAGTTCTAAAACTTCCCATAATCACTTCGGGTGAAATTGTGATTGGCTTGCAGGTAGTTGCTGAAAGGGCCAGTGGTTGAGGGTTTTGTTGGTGTGCAACACACTCTGGACCTAGGTCAAGTCCCCTTAAACCAACAAGCTACCTTTTGGAGACAAAGGCAATGCTCTTGCCCCATTTCCTTCCCTAGAATAAGCATCATCAAAATACAATTTCCATACCTTGTCGTGTTCCAATGGTTTTTTACGCAGCTGAGTGCAACATTCCACTTGGGTATCTCCCATGATTTGATCGTCCTCTTCTAATACCAGACAAGAAAAATCCTTCTCTTTACCATTCACAAGAGCATTGTTTGAGAAATTTGCTTTTGTAACTATCTTCACGGATCTGTATTCCCTATATAATCGTCACTCCTCTCTGCCAAACACAAGAATGGTAACATATGTTAAATCTAGTTTAATGGACCCCCCAATTTTCATTCCCCATGATATGGACAAAATCATACCAAATATTTCTAGGATGTCAACAAATACAATGTCCATCACTACACTCTTTACTGGAATTTGAGCCAAATTGACCACTAGATCCTTGACCATACCTAGACACTTCACTCTTTTGGAATCAAAGGAGTATATATCTTTGTATGGTTTTGTTACCTATAGTCCCAACTATTCCATCACAGATAATGGCATTAAGTTGTGAGATTCTCCCAAGTCAAGCATACAATTATGTAGTAGCAGGCCATGAATTACCAAGGTGACATATATTCGAGGAGTGGAAGGGTCCTTCTCCTCCACATCAGGTTCAAACACAACCATATGCATCTCTTCTTGAAGGTTAAAGCTATCTTGCAGGGGGGTAGTGGTGGGTGAACTCATAAAATGAGACACTTAAGCTTTATACTAGGGTTGTTTCAATAATTCAATCAAAGGGATAACTATCTTGATTTTCTCTAACTCTTTTTGGTGAATGAAAGAATAAGGTTTCTTATCAATTTTAGCAGACTCGATAGGTGCTTTTTCCTCATTACATATTGGCTTCATCAATGGGGGAAATTTCTTAGTTTTTGAGGCTCTAGGATCATTTGGAGTGGGATGGGAGGATTCTTTCTTGGTTGGTGGTACATGGCTGATTCATTTATTCCCTTTATCTGTTGGCTTAGGGGAAATTGCATGAAGAGTTTCTTCATTCTTATCTGCCCCCCTAGACCTTTTCCTACATGAAATGAGATCATATTTCCTGTGCAACTGGGCTTACATGAAGTCAAAAAACTTATTACAATAACTATCTATCTCACCATCATCTAGTGGGGCCTCTAAATCATCCCTTTCTCCTTCATTGGCTTCTATTTCATTTTCTCCCTCTGAGAGAGAGAAGAGAACCAATTTTCTTGAACTTCTATGGTTTCTTCAATATTATATTCAGGATCACCTTCTAGGTATAGAGGAGGCTAAATATGATCCTTTTGATCCTTTCTCTCCATTTGCAAGAGCTATAAATGTGGCCTCATATATTGAGGGTTAAAATTTCTGTTAGGAGCTGGCTGACTTTGTCGCTGGGCATTTTTGTTCTCCAACTCTAGTTTTAACAGTTTGTTAGAAAATTTTCTTATTAACTTGTTCATCTCCTATAACTTCTATTCTTGAGTTTCCTTTACATGGGATGAAGAGCTAGCTTCTTCCTTTCCTCTCCTCCTGTCACCATATTCAACTTTCCCTTTCCACTTTCCAAGAGAGGCAGAATTTGCTTCAACTTCCAGGGCATTTGTTTGGATTTGGTCTAGAGTACAAGAATTTATTTCTCTGAGGGTAAACCCAAACTCTGGTTCAAAGGATCTAGCAAAAACCACTTTGGCAGCAACCCGTGGAGTTTTAATTTCAGTAGGAAGACTATTATATATCTGATTAAACTTTTTTATAAATTTTGAAACATGCTTATTATTTTTTTTCTTCATTGCATTAAATTATGTAAGGATATAGCCATAGTCCCTTTTCTTGCCCCATTTCTGCATGAAAGCATTCTCCATCTCCTCCCAAGTATTAATTGAAGCATTTGGTAGAGTCTTGAACCATTTCCTGGCCTCCCCATCCAAGGATTGAACAAAGAGTCTCAGTATTACATCCAAATGTTCTACATTCAAATTCTCAGCAAATGGACAGAAAGTCTCTATATGTTTTTGGGATGAGATATCATCCTCTCCAGTGAACCTTGGCATATTTTTAAGATAATCTTGTGGCATCCCATTTAGAGGTTGTGGCAAGTTAAGTGGAGCATATCTATTAAGTAGAAAACTAGGGACAACCATGTTTTGCAATGGAGGTGGTATAAGATTTACCACAGGGCCTGGTTGAGGTGCTGTATGGATTATGGTTATATGGAGCTGAGATGGAGTGCTAGAAATGCTCTGAGTGGGACTATTTATGAGGATAAATTTGAATTATTCAATTTCTGGTAAAGTAGAGAATATGAGAGGAGAAAAAATGACATAAGCTTCTTCAGATTTAACTTTGGAGGGAAATGAACCACACAATCGGTATCGTTCTTTTGAATATTCCAAAGCTTTGAAAGAGGACTCAGAGCAATTTATCTCAACTTTCTCAGAGCTAGAAGTTGACACTTCAGGAAAATATATTGTAGGATATGAAGTAATAGGGGTCCTCTCTTTCTAAACCCTTCTAGATATGATTTTTTTCAGGGTTGAAAACAGGGCAGGTTTCTGCTGAGAAGTGTAAGAATGAGTATGAGGTCTTTTAAAATCCATGATGATGAAACAAAAAATTAAATAGTGGGGTCACCAAGGTGAGAGATATTCAACCCACACCCATTATGCTCACATAACCAAGGGGTGTACATATGTCATACCCAGGGAAATATTTTTTGATTCGTTACTTGGCAACTACCCTAGAAGATGTTGTCACTCCTAGAGAAAATCCCCGCATTTAGGAGATTTCAGTGCCTCACATATATTAGTGTATATTGAAGATAATTAATTGTTGCTCAAGATATAAATCTAAGAATTATTTTAAATCTAGTTCAATTACCTTTCATAGAGGTAGATTCAAACATACACATAAAAAAATATAGATCATCCCAAGAAGAAATGTCCATGTCTAGTGGCCTACACACAGTAAATGCATCTCCATTTATCGTCACAGTAAAGATGGGAAGGAGAAAAGTAATAAAGAAACTCAACACAGAGGGCTGGACAGACCCAGAATCCTAAGAAGTAAATCATGGTTAGGAAATGAAGTGTGGAAATTATGGAGTGCATTTTAAGGTTTCCAACTCAATATTTCATAGGTACTTTTAGCTACAATATAACATAGTAAATCTCAAATATCACAGGTACTGTCTGCTACAGTATAACATAAGTAAATACATGATTTATGAGTGAATCCAAAAGCTATAACTTACACAATTTATGATGAAGAAAAACAAACATGAAGTGACATACAAATGAATAACACATACAACACCTTACTATGCTTGGAATCACTAGATCTTCTTCATTAATCTTCAAAAATGGAGTCGAATCACAGGCCCAAAATGTTGAAATTTGTAGAACAATTACCATCTTAGGAACAAGCAATTGAACTAAAATTTTGGAACCTCTCTTTGAAAATAGAATTCAGAATCACTGAAAATACATAATTCATAACCCCTGAGAATAGAATTTTGGAACATTTACTACTGATTTCCTCTTCCCTTTTATATATATAGAGAGAGATCAAACAATAGTTACAAAATATCTCGAAAGTTATACAACTGTTGGAACTACCAATTACCTGAGCATGCAAATGTTCTATCTTTCCTAATGATTACATAACGGATCCGATCCTTTTCTTGAAAATGAAAAAATTAAAAAAATAACAAAAAATGAGAAATAGGAGGTGTCATTACTTACACAAAAAATATTTCCATGTTTATTCCTCTGATTTCTGTAGGCAAAATCAGGCTCCAGTGTCTAGATTAGTGGTGGGCTGATGATTTTGCCACACTTTTGTTATGATATTCCTCCATGAATATTGATCAATTCTCCTGTCGCTTTCTTTCTCTAACTATTTAATTCCCCCTTTTGGAGCTAGACGTGATCAAGTGTGATGGCGTTGAAGTTGCTCTGTGACCTAGCTATCGACCCATCCACCCCTTTATTACCTTTGTGGTACATCATTCGAGCCAAATACATCTCTTAAAATTTCCATAATGCAATTTTGGAGCCGAAACACATCGTAACATTATTTAAAATGACATTAAGAAAACACAAAGTTCCAATGCCTTTAGCCCTGGTGTGCTTATATCCTTATTTCTTATTCACCATAGAAAAACTACCTGTGAACACTGGTATAGTACTTAAGCGCTACAATATCAGAGCCTTCATATGTCGTAACTCTCTCTAGAAAGGCCTTACGAATTCATAGAGTTCCGATGTTTTCACCCCCCTTTTGAGCTTATCCCCTTTATTGTTTATTGACCATAGGACCATTGTTTATGACCACCAGTATAGTGCTTAGGGGATGCAGAACCAGATCCTTTGTCTATTGTAACTTTATTTGAAATAAACGTTATGAAATTGTAGCATTCCAATTCTCTTATCCCCTTATCGCAATTCTACCACAGAATCGGGTGTCTTGACCAACGACTTGGCGCTTAGGTGCTGTTGAAGCCTCGAAAATTGGGTCGACAACAAGGGGGATACCCACCCGGTCCAGACCTTGGTTGGCAGCTCCTTATCCATTTGGTATAGCGGGTCTGACTGGGGATAATGGGACCAGTTTCCCAATCTATGTGTGTGTGTGTGTAGAATTTGATGTTGCTGATCTAACAGTTCCTAACTAAGATATTCTAATTCAAACTTTTAATCTAATTCTATGCTATTGTAATCTAATAAACATCACATCTAAATCTATACTAACCCGGGATGTAATTCTTCTATTATGCGATCTAAAGAGATTTCAAATAACAACTGTAATAAAGATCATTTAGCGATTATAAGAAAGGAAATCAATCAAGATGAACCACTTCGCATAAAAAGTTAGACGAAATAGTTGTGAAAAGCATATCACATAATGAGCTATTCATACGTTAAACATAAATGAATAGCTATCACCGTACAAAAGTGCCAAATGATAACTCAAGCATTCATGCAATAATACATAAACAACTAAAAACTGTATATCACTTTAACATATGAGCAGAAATGGTCAAGAGATAAAAGTACCATTTATGACTAGTCCTACTCATAAGCTTCAAGCAACAATGATTTATCTCTCCTTGCTCTAACATCCACTAAGAGTACATAAGTGCAAAATCAGTAGTAGATATCAAATGCAAACATCAACAAATCTTGATCCATTCATTCACTAAAACCTCCTATGAGGGTGCAAAAGTGCATGTTCTGAGGACAAGTTTTTGATAAATTTCTGGACCCTTCTCTAAATGCATGAGAAGGGTTTAAATACTACTAACTAAATAACTTAATTACATAGATTCAGGATACGGTTTAAATGACCGCCCTTTTTCTAAGCAAAACTATTTCTAAAAATTAAATCTAATATCTAACTATTTCTGCATTTGCTCCTTAATGTTGCGAGCATTCAATATTTGCCTGGGTAGAGTCGGCTGACTGTCTTCTGCTTTTGGTTGAGTTAATCAAACATAAATGGTAAGAGCTGGCACCATTTTTCAGCAAAATTGATGATATACTTGAGAGTCATCCTCTGGCTATGTGGATTTACTGTGTATGCCCAGTAATAATCCAAGTTTCACTTGGTTAATCCTCGAATTGCTTCTGCCTCTTCTTTCAGCTTTATGTTTCCAGTTTGTTCTTTACCATTGCTTTCATGTGTTTTTTGGGCTTACAAGTGACTAAGCAGTTAGAGGCTTTGCTTTTCGAGCAATTTTCTCAGCGATGCGCGATTAGCGCCTAGCGCTAATCGCGCATCGGAAACTGCCTCCGTTCTTTGATCCAGGCCTCTCTGATGTGTTTTTCGCCTTTAGCGCCTTTTCCTTCACTGAGTATAAGCTTCAAAATTTGTAAACATACTGCTTTCGTGAGCTTCTGACCTTGAGCGTTAAACCGCCTGTTGATATCAGCATTGTTCAACTACTCATTCAACCATGGTTGTGAATGAAAGATCTGTAATG
Source organism: Pinus tabuliformis (assembly GCA_031772625.1). NCBI lineage: Eukaryota > Viridiplantae > Streptophyta > Pinopsida > Pinales > Pinaceae > Pinus > Pinus tabuliformis. Next base: position 515,517,558 of record CM062804.1, on the reverse strand, counting down.
GATAGCTCAGCAGCGCTCTATGAATCTGCAGCTTTGTTGCATGCGGTATCCATTTATGATGGCATCTTTTCTTTGTCTCTGAGCATTGGAGCTTTACCCTTTTCCCTCATGGCTTCCTGCACATTGCTTTGTGGTGTTTCTGTTTTTCGTTCCTGTAGTTCACACATGAAGAGAGAGTAATGATAATAAAAATCGACAAGAAAGCTTTAAGCTCTACGGATGTACAAAAACATGCCACCTGACGTGAACTAACTCTTTGAAAAATACAAAACTGTCTTTCATTAACAACTGGCGTATCATTCATTAATTATCATTAAAGCGCGTATCCAGTTCTTGGTTTATGGAAAGCTTTTCTTGAATGTTGAGCCGGGGAAAATCTGCGATGGAATGTTTCTGCGATTTTCATCGCAGCATCGCAGTATCGTATTACCGCAAATTTCATTAAGATGTGCTATCGCAAGGTTGCTTGATCGCGCTATTGCAAAATCACGGATCGCAGTATCGCGCTATCGCAAAATCACAGATCATTACAGTCGTTAAATGGTTATGTGTTTTTCATGCGATATTGCGATATGCGATATGCGATATCGCATATCGGATATCAACGATTTTTTAAGGTTTTCCAATGTGAGAGTTTCTTAATGCATGCGATGCGATGGAATTCGCGTCGCACTCTCGCAGTTTATCATTTTTACTCATAAGGAAATGTCCTATCATTCTTTGCGCGATGCGATGTTTTCTTAAGGAGTAAAATACATGAGCCTTAATTGAATTTTTTGAATTTTTTACTAAGGGTACCCACTTACCTAGTGTTATTGCTAATACTAAATAAGGAGGGGGGTCGTTGGTGGCCACAACAAGTGCTAAAGCCTTTAGGCTCCTGTCGGGGGCCTATTTCCCTTTATAATCATGCTCTGCCCTTGGTTCCTTTGGGTCCTCATGACCAAACAACATTCAACACCCGAAGCTCCTTTCATCAGAAGTTTTTTCAAATTGAAATTGGGACAAAGTTACGATGTTTGCTTCCTTTGAAATTATTTATTGCGCTTAGGTACTCATTGTTATAGCTCCAAATCTCACTCTTGGGTTTTGTGATGCTGCACCCATAGCCTAGGGCAACCCCTCCTTCCAGACCCGGTCCAAAATCTAAAAAACAGTGTTTTATTCCCTATACGCGACATTTCCCTGAGCTAAATGTGTTTATACGCGGGTCTGTGTATACCCAACCCGCGTATATGTCTTAAAACACCCAAAAAAAATTAAATCTCCTTAATTTCGGGTGGAGATCGCAGGTTTTACCTGCTGATCACCTGTTAGTGCCCGTGGCCCAACTGTTCCCAACGAATTCCCAACTAAAAAAATACTTTGGGAGAAGTATAAAAAGGCTTCAATGGGAAGGCCTAAGGGAGAGGAGAAGAGAGAGAAAGGTTATTATGCTGAGATTTCCCTGACCAGGTCTGAAGATCCTTTTGCCTCCTGCACTTCCCCCATTTTTACAGGAAACCTTGTTTCCTTGTGTTATGATGTCCATTTACTACTTGTGATATCATGGAGCAAGTCATGGAAGGAGTTTGTTAAAGGCTTGAGACTGAACGAATCCGGAGGACGGTTCCGCTTGGAGCCTGTGAAAGGATGACTCAGGTGAAATTATTCCTTTCTGTACTTTATTTGTCTATAATAAAAGAAGCACTTGTCTTTGTTCCTGATATAAATCTTCCTCATGTTTATGATATTCATGTTAGAATTCATATGTGAATGGTTGTTTAATTGCATAACTAACTACCTTTCTTTATAATATGAAGATGGTTTCTTTATAATGTTTAGTCCATATACTGCTATACTTTCTTGAATTGGTTGTTTTGCAAGTCAAAGGAGCAAAGGAACTCCAAGAAGGGTTTAACGTAGGACCTCAGGTACACCCCTTATTGTAGAGTTTGCTTATATTAGCATTATGGCTATATGGAATGTGTGTTTCTCTGTATAGACAACTTTCAGCCTGCTAGGGTATCAGCCCAAGACCCTAGGGGAACTTTTCCCTTAACAGAATTAGTGACTTTGCTGGGGACAACACCATTGTTGTTCCTAGTTTGGGTGTGTTCAAGCCAATCAGGGCTCATCTGTTTGTTTGCTTGCTATTGCTGTGTAGTCTGTTCCTGTAGGAACTTGAATTGTAAATTTGGTCAGTTTCTTCAGACTGTTTTTTTATTTTTTCTTGAAATCTTTTATATACGCTGTTTTTCTTGTTTACAGAAGCGTATATATGCATGTTTCCTTAAGTGAACCCGCATATACACAGGTTTCCTTAGGCTCGGTCACGTATACACGCAATCTGTACATCAGTACAGCCGCATATATCTTGAAATTTTCAAGATTTTTTTAAAACTTTTTGTCTCTGAAGGTCTGTCTGCTGGTTTGATTCAGTCCTGAACAGTTACTTTCTAGTGTCAGTTGTTAGTGTTACAGCAAGTATTTGATTTCAAATTCTCTCTAATTGTGAGAAGTGTTGGTCTTGTTTTTGTTTTTGCAAGCGTCATAGTTTTTTGCTTAAGCACGCAAGATTTCTTGCTGGGAATCTTGGCTGCTCTGATTCATCAGGGAAGGAAGATTGGTCTTAATCTTTGTGTTAAATCTTCTTTTTGGTGAATTTTTGTTTGCTTGACAAAACTTCTTTTGTGCCCATCCACTTTTTTGTTTCATGAAAGTTGTTGATTGACACTTTCTTGAAAATTGTCTTTTTGATCTTTTGGTCTTTGTTGCCAAAAGCTTTCATTGCTGCTTTTGATTGTTAAGAGCATCTTTAAACACATTTCATTTTGTTGAGTTTTCATCCATTGTGTGTTGTCAACTTGCAAAAGTGTTTGTTGCCTATTCTTCAATCATAAAGTTTCAGTATTGTTGAGAACATTTTTGAAAAGACATTTTTGTTTTTGCTTTTGAAGAAAACTTTTTGAAAAGCTTGGTTTTGCTTTCTTGAACTTTGTTTTGATTTGGTTTCCTTTTACTGAATGAAAGTGCATTTTTGTTTGTCTTGAAACTTGTTTTTAGTGTTTAGACGAAATGAATGGTAGCATCTCATATTCCATCTAAACATTTTAAGTGGCAAAATAAAAATTGATAAACAAGTAACTTTCATTTCTTGATTTAGAGTAGTCTTAAGTCTTTCATCAGCATGTACTTATTGCATTAGGATATATTTGCACATCTTTTTAGGCATCCATAGCTTTGTTAACTTTTGTGAGTGTGAAGCAGGAGTAAAAGAGAAGAAAAGAAAATTTGTTGTTTTTCTTAAAGTTCCTCTGAACCCTGTAGAAATTTCTTTTCATCGAAAAATGAAAACAAGTGCATTTGCATGTAGTTTGGTTTTTATTAATTTCTTTTGCGTCAAAACACCACTAGTTTCACTTCCGCTTATCCCTTGACTTAAAGAACAACCCATTTAAAAACAAGCGCTAATTAAAATATACTAGAACTTTTTATAATTGTCAAGTTAGACACGCCAACAAGTTTTAGGATATTTTAGGGCCTTGTATTAGGCGAGTGGAGAGATAACTCTCCAAGGCCATTTAAATTGTCAAACATAGGAGTCTGAATAGTGAGTGAAAATCCAATAGCGTTAGGAAGACCAGGAAAGCTCTGGATCTGGGAGTTAAGCACGAGGGTTTTTGAAGACAGGGAAGAGAGATACCCCCTCTCCTACTTGTCTGATCTTACCTCACGACTGTTCCGCCTGGCTTCTGCAATGAGTTGGTATCCATAGTTGCTACTCCTAGGGATCTACACAGGTGGCTGCGGAGGGTAATCCTGTGGCACCTGAGGTCGACATTGCATCACTCTGAACGGTACTACTGGAGGGCACCCTTGCGAAGCTTGGGGGCTTGCACCGACGCAGGTTGTTGTTAGGAGGTCAGCGTAACTTCCTCTGTTACCTTCGCTGATAGGACTAGGCCGTCATTATTCCAGACTATCTTCGGAAGGCCCCTTAATTCACTTTCTTGTATTTTGGTGTTTGGTCCTAATCACCCGGAGCGGAAATACTTGGGAGTTGTTTGACTGGCTGATATCTTTAGGGACTTTATAGTGTGTGCTCTGTGCTCTTAGTTGGCCTAGCTTTCAATTTTTTGAGTCTTTAGTTAGATCTTAACAAAAAATTCGAAGTGGCTGACCGATCACCTAGACGGTCTCGAAGACTTCATGGTCTTTCACCACCAAGTTTAGAGCCTTCTCCTAGAAGGTGTAGAGGTAATACTGCTGGTGCGTTTTGTCCCATGACAGCTGACGCATCGGGGATTGATCCTCCTCTCAGGGGCATTAGTGTTCAAGTAAGGCCTGGCACTTCCGCAGAACAAGAAAGGAACACTCCAGTTCTTTCTCGAGTTCTCTTTCAAACAGAGAATAACATAGAGGTAGAAGAACTCTTAGAGTCGTTAGCGGCTCCGAATTCTCCCCTACCATCTAGCCATCCAGAAGTATTACAATACATTGGGACTCCGACGCATAGACCGTCAAGTCCAGGTCACATTACCCACTTACCGTCGATGACCACTATTGGAAGCGTGGCTTCTACTACAAATGCTACAACTATGTAGACTCCAACATCAGTACAAGGGGGAGGAACGATTTCCATCTCATCTGCTTCTTTGTTTGGGTCTTTCGCTAGCACATCTTTAGTTGGGTCTACCTCCATTCCTTCCACGAGTGGAAATTCCCAAACCAATGCTTTTAGTTCTGGATTCTTCCCATTTAGCACCCATTCACAGGGTATTCCGTCAGTTCCATTTAGTGCCGCCACATCCATGATGGGTGGATCAGCTTCATTCTAGTGTTTTCCTTTTAGAAGTGGTCATATACCACATTCCAACTCGACAGTAAGATCTATGCTTTTTTCTTCTACAGGACAAAGCAGCAATCCTTTCCAAGGTTGGACTAACCCTGCGGGTTATGGCATGGGAACTGGGAATTCGTTTTTCGGCCAACAAGGGAATAGGCTGTACTCCACAGTTAGTTCATTTCAAAGTATTCCTCCCTTAGCTTCTGCTTGGAATCCGTATTAGGGGTTATCAACTCCTTATAATCCTTTAGGAGGAAACTTTGCTGGTTATGGAGGCTTTGCGGCCGGAGTTGGTCAAACTCCGAATTTTGCTGGATCACAAGGCTTGCCTTTTGGTTCAGCTGGTTCTGCTGGTTACTTCGGGTAGCCTGGTGCCTTCCAAAATCCAGGCCAATCTTTTCAGAACTTTGGAAGCTCCACCCAGTCTGGGTGGAATCCCCAAGGTCCTCCTAGGCTTCCGTTTCTAACAACTTTGAACTTGCCAGATCTCACTAAATTAACAAACGATTCAATCAAATACAATCCGGCCTGGCCTTTGGTCCCAACCAAACTCCCTTCGGACATTCCAAAATTCGAAGGGAAGAGCGGTGAAGACCCAGGTGACGATGTAACCACATTCCATTTGTGGTGCTCATCGAACTCCCTTATTGATGACTCGATTAGGTTGAGACTTTTTCAACGCACCTTGACTAGTAATATGGCCAAATGGTAAATAGAGTTGCCAGGGGTAGCTTTACATCTTTCGGTGACTTAGCTAATATTTTCTTAAATCATTTCCAGTTGCCTGTCCGTTATGATGCCAAACTGAACTTCTGGCCACTATTCATCAGGATAAGGCAACTCACATTTCTAACCATATTCAAGAATGGAGACGGAGAAAGAGGCTCATTAAAGCCGAAATCCCTCCGGAGTACCGTCTCTAATGGTTTTTGAAATCTTCACAACCTGAGATCTCTAAGGATGTCTCCATGTCCGGAGTCTATTCTGAGGAGCAAACCATTTTTAGGGCCCAACAATTAGAATTGATCTACTCTCAGTCTGGGATCCTACAAAAATACTTTCCAGATGCTCCTAGGTCTAAGGTTGATATAGCCAAGTCGAAGCCAGGTCCCCATGCGGATGGTATTGTTGGGTCGGTAGACACAAATGTGGTGAACTTGTTGAGCTAATTGCAACAGTTGTCTTTGCAAACTACTCCTAACAACCAAGTCACATCGTCTAATCCTTTGGCTTCCCAACCCTCTTCGATTAATGTCGTCCAATCTGATAACCCTAAAGGAAATCAAAATTCCAATGGGAAAAAGAAAGGACGAGGTAAGAAAAAGAACTAGGATGGGAAGGCTGACGCAAATAAATCTGGTAGCCATGCTGGTGGTGGTAGAAATGAGTCTAGAAAGAAAGTCAAGTTTCCATGCAAGTTGTGCGATGGAGACCATTTAACTCACCTCTGCCCCAAGATTGAAGACGCTCAGCGCTTGTTAGGGTAGAAAGGGACTTCTAGTTCTCAGGCTGTGTTAACCAACCCTTTTCCCCAAGGGCAGTAACTTCTTGCTGGCGCGAGTTCAAACCCTGGAACCTCCGCAGGGGGCAGCCAGGAAGGGGAAAAATCATCAAATGTTTTCATGATGAGTTCTAACGTCCATGTGGCTACTTAGTCACGGGATTATGGTGAAGCCAAAACCTCCAAAGATAAAACTGCTCCCGGAAATACTGACCTTCATATTGAGCGACCCCTTGTCGAGACTATACCACGGATACCGAAAGGTTCTGCTAAATGTGCGACTATTAATCCTAATGCCAGGTCCACCTAGAACTACTCCATTGTTGAGGATCTGGCTCAGAGTCCATGTGCCATGTCCACTTTAGAGGTTCTCTAGTCATGTCCAGCTCAACGAAGTGCTTTACTTTCCGCGATTGGGGCAGTTGATCCAACTAACTCTTTAGTGCTCACTTTCGACATGTTAAATGTCAAAAAGCGACTCCCTCATCATATGGCTTTCCAAATAAAGTCTACATACTGGAAAATTAACATTTTTCGTACCATTATTGATGAAGGAGATTCCACGTGCGTCATGCCGATGTCATGCTGGAAGGCTATTGGATCGCCTTCGGTTGTTCCTTCACCTACCGTCCTGACTGCATTTGATGGTCATTCTCATAAGCCGCATGGGATTATCTCGGCCTTTCCTATATGTGTTGGGGGGAAGGTCGTCAATATTGAAGTAGAATTCATTGATGCTAACCTAGACTACAATCTCCTCTTAGGAAGGAACTGGGTATACGAAATGGATGTCATTGTTTCGACTCTGTTTCGTGTTATTTGCTTTCGTCATGAAGGGAAAATCATTAATTTTGATCAATTGGATTATTGTCCAGTCGATCCTCAAGCAACTTCTGACTCTACTGTTTCTTTAGTGGATAACCCTCGCCCGCCTACTGAGAATCTAGGAGTTGGGATGTATTCCTCATTGATGGGTACCTTTGATTTTCCCTCTCCTATCACTAGAATCAATGTCGTTTCATCATCTAAGGAGTCTCCTCGAGAAGAGTCCTTCCGAACTCGTTATTTTTTAGACCCTTGGACCTTTCCTTCACCTACGACCACATTAGCTGAAGGACAAGTAAATGGAATGGCATTCCCTATCTCTGCAGCTGAGCTTAGACATCAGTCTATCGTTAACTCTGCAGACAACCACTCTACTCCTTTTTCCGAAGAGGAGTTAGATGGTGATGTGGCCCCGGCCTGGAGTCTTGATTCTACCTCTACCTTGGACTGCCTAGATTCGGTTTTACCTTTTGAAGAAGCAATCATTGAAGCAATGATGGGTATAGATCAACCTTGGGAAGACTTACACCATTGTTCATACTTTCTTCCTCCATTTCAGGAAGTAGAATCTAGATTCTTCGAGCTCTTTACTAGTGATTTTTTTACGGTATCAAATCCTTTGGCTCCAGCACACTTTCGTGCCGAAGGTAATATGTCTGTGATTTCAAAAACAATATCTATAAACATCTCTAGGGACCCTAACGTGATCGAGAATCTCTTCATCGGAATCAAATATTCCCCTGAAGAAATTCAAATTTACAGCGACCTTTTCAAGGAATTTCGAGATGTAGTTGCTTGGTCTTATGAAGAAATGCCTAGCATTGATCCTTCTATAGTTCAACATGAGATCAAGACGTATGAAAATGCCAAACCGGTCCGTCAAAGGCTTCGACCAATTAATCCTAGGAAAGCAGCAAAAATTAAAGCTGAAGTTGAGAAGCTGCTCAAGGCGGGTTTTATATACCCTGTTCCCCTTACTGATTGGGTTTCTAATCCAATCCCTGTGGATAAAAAGCAAGGAAAAATCCGAGTATGCATCGATTTTAGGGACCTAAACAAGGCTTGTCCGAAAGATAATTACCCCATGCCATTCATTGATCAGATTATTGATGAGTGTGCGGGTAATTAGATTTTTTCCTTCATGGATGGCTTTTCCGGTTATAATCAAATTTCTATCCGTCCTGAAGATTAACATAAGATAGCCTTTATATGTCCCTGGGGTACCTTTGCATACAGAAAGATGCCTTTTGGTCTTAAAAACGCTGGAGCCACTTTCCAGCGGGCCATGTCATATGCTTTCCACGACATTAAACATATCATCGAAGCGTACTTGGATGATATCGCTGCTCGTTCTCGAAAGAGAACTGATCACCCTAGTCATCTTCGAATGCTTTTTGAGCGATGTCATTTTTACAAAATCAGGTTGAATCCCAACAAGTGCATTTTCGCGGTTACATCTGGTCAGTTGTTAGGGTTCATTGTGTCAAATGAAGGGATTCGGGTTGATCCCTTCAAGGTTGAGGCAATAGTTCAATTGCCTCCCCCATCCTCTGTTCGACAACTTCAAATTCTTCAAGGGAAGGCTAATTTCCTAAGACGGTTTATAGCAAATTATGCCGAGATCACTAAAGGGTTTATGCGTTTGCTACACAAAGGAGTTCCATTTGCGTGGGACGACTTTGCGCAACGGTCGTTTGATGCTTTGAAAAAGGCATTAGTCTCTGCCCCGCTTTTGAGTCCACCGGATTATGGTAGGGACTTCATTTTATATCTCACTGCAGCAGAATCAACCATTGGTATGGTTTTTGTTCAGGAAGACGATGCTCTCACAGAGCATGTGATTTATTATTTGAGCCGAGGCTTAATAGGTCCTGAACTTCGCTATTCTCTAGTTGAGAAGTTGGCTTTGGCAGCTGTTCATGTTGTCCAACGGCTCCATCATTATATCCTGCTACGCAAAACTTTTGTCTTAGCAGCGGTCAATCCATTTCAATTTGTCCTCAGTAGGCGAGTGACTGGGGGCAAATATAATCGATGGATAGTCATTTTGCAAGACTTTGAACTCGAGTTCTTGTCTTCCAAGTCTAAGAAAACCATGGTTTTCGCCGAGCTAATTTCAGAGCTGCCTTGTGGAGAGGATACTATTTATGAGGAAAGTTTTCCCAATGAACATTTATTCCTCATCTCTTCACTCGACCCTTGGTATGGAGATATCATTGTCTATCTCTAGACTTCGAAGTTTCCCTCTACTTTCTCTAAGGATGAACGTCGGAAATTACGTCACCTAGCCAAAAATTATGTTATCATTGGTGATATATTATACATTCGAGGGGTTGATTCAATCCTTCGGCGCTGTTTAACCTTAGAGGAAGCAGAGTCAGTGCTAAATGATTACCACAGTGGAGCTTGTGGTGGTCATCTATCAGGGCTTGCTACAATCCAGCGCATCTTGTGTGCCGACTATTTTTGGCCTTCACTCTTTAAAGACTGTGTTGAAGTGGTCAAACGCTGTCACCCCTGTAAAATATATACTCAGAAGATGCACGCACATCTAGCTCCTCCTTTTCCCGTTGTCACTATCGGTCCCTTTACTAAGTGGGGTATCGATTTTACAACTTGTAATCCGCCTTCAGCGGCGAATCACAGGTACATTATCATGGTTGTAAACTACTTTACGAAGTGGTCCAAGGCCATGCCCACTTATAAAAATGATAGTGACACGACATCATTGTTCCTTTTTAATCAGATTATCTCAAGATTCGGTATCCTGAGAGATATTGTCACTGATCATGGCAGTCATTTCCAGAATCAATTGATGTCTGAATTGGCTCTCAAATTGGGTTTCCGACAGGAGCATTCGTCTCCTTATTATCCTCAGGCCAATGGACAGGTCGAGGCAGTTAACAAAACTCTTAAGACGATCTTGCAACAGACAATTGACAAAAATCGGTCCAATTGGCATCTTATGTTGTATCTGGCTCTTTGGGCATACTGGACCTCCGTGAAGGCTGCTACTAGTTTTACACCTTTTCAGTTAGTTTATGGGATGGAATCTATCTTCCCTATTGAATGTGAAATTCCATCTCTTAAGTTAGCTGTTGAGCTCCTTCCAGAGACTTCGAGTCTCGAAGAGCGCCTCCTTCACTTGGAACATCTCAATGAGCAGCGTCGAGATGCCGCCACGATGAATGAGGCTCATAAGAAAAGGGTTAAAACGTAGTATGATAAAGCTGTCCGTCCTCGAGTCTTTTCTGAAGGTGACCTTGTCTTGGTCTATGATCAAGATAAGGACACCTTGGGGGTAGGAAAGTTTAAGCCTATGTGGTACGGTCCCTTCATTATTAAATGAGTTTTAGAGAAAGGGTTAATGAGTTAGTCGATTTTGAGGGAAAAAAGTTGGCGGAGCCCCAAAACGGGCTCTACCTAAAGAAGTACTTTGCTTAAGTAGGAGTTAGGCAATGGCTTCTTTGTACATTATGTATATTTGTACATATCTCATCGAGAGTTTTTTGATATCAACACTTTTTGGTCTGCTGTGGCAGGTGTTGATGGATGACTTGGTCTATTTTGGGTTTGCCGATGGTGCTAGTCGGCACACTTGGAATCTCGCTTCCGCAGCTTGGGTACTCTACTATCCAACTGGTCAATTGATGGTATCAAGGGGCGTATGCATTGGTCCCGCTTCAAACAACATGGTTGAGTATACTGCCGTCATTAATTTACTATCCGAGGCAATTTCTTATGGAATCGACTCGTTGGTAGTTTATCTTGATTCACAATTGATAGTGTCACAATTGAACAACATTTATCGGGTAAGGGATCCATGTTTATATCGCCAGTATTTAAGGGTGAGGTTGTTGCAAAGATCATTTACTTATATTAATTATTTGCACATTCCAAGATCTCATAATTGGTTAGCAGATTCTATCGCTAATCAAGCATTAGACTGGCATATCAATCATTCATCACAATAAAATCAAGCATCAAAAAGTCGAACTGTATATATATATCTATATATATATATATATATATATATATAGATATATATATATCATAAAGCATCTCGAGTGTACATAAGTCTATCCAAAAATATACAAAATTGGCACTCAAATGCCCATAATCATGTCCGGTATATCTAATGCCCTGGCTTAGGATGAGTGGCTAAGTAGGCAACTACTGCATTGGCCACACGCAAAAAAGTGCGAACCCAGTCACGTGGCATGCCAACCACATGACGTTGCATATCCTCTGGAAGGTCCTCTACGGCAGCCATCGGTACTCGGTTGGTTAGTCTCACCAAGTGTCGTTGAATTGTTTGTAGAAGTCGTTTTGTATCAGCAGCCGCCTCTTTGGCTCCTCGGCGGCGCCGTCCATGCCGCGGGAACCCATCTGGTCGTACCGGCCCAATATCTGGAACATGATCATCATATTAGTCATTTGAATCCCATCAAAAATATTTTTCAAAATTTATTATTATATTTGAAAAATCCAAAAAAAAAATCATAAAACCAAAAATACTTACCAATGTCGCCCCATGCTGCGGTCGGTGGTAACACTAGATCGGGATCTCCTCGGAAATCCAACCCAGAATAAGGGTAGTCATCTATGGCGATGATCTGCTGATCCCACCAGGTAAAGAATTCATCGTCAAATGCAGTCCGTGGGACGTCCCCACCCCCTCGACGTTTCATCAGGTCGGCCCACCTTCCCATGTGTGGATCTTGTGGGGTGTTGATGGAAACTGCTACCCTAGGGCGGAGTGCTGGGACCCTCTCAAAAAAGAAAGAACATAGAATAGTCCCATATCCAAAGTTTTTGGTCTGCCCCCTCTTGATATAAGTGAGCTGGCTCTTCATGCTAGCCAGAAGAGGAGTACACCAGTCAAATAAAGTGGTGAGACAGTTAACTGCCACGCTCATGGTTAGCCGTGATGCCTAGTGCAGAGAAGTTGATCCGTTCACTCGAGCTATGGTGAACAGGATTATCCTCAGCGGTAAACTTGCCACATGTGTGATGGAAATTTGACTTCCAACCTTTTTTGGATGTCTCGGGAAATATATCTATATGTAGTCCTCGATTGAGAGACTGTCGTGTCCTGCCCTGGGAATGTACGACCTCTCCCCTTCGGGAAAGGCCCGTGATGAAATAGATATCTTCCACTTCTATCCTGAGTGGCATCTAGTCAATCATAAAGGCATCCTCCTTGATATTCCAGTAATCGATGAGCATCTCAAGCAGACGTGTGTTTGCTTTCATATTCGGCAGTTTGAAGAATTTAAGCAAACCACATCCTCGTAGGGCATCCAAAGCATCAGGATCATTCATGACCTCATCATCCACTGCAGTATGCTCTCTTTCTCACCAAGTGACCGGCACCCTGAAGAAAAAATGATTTTCAACCGTTAGTTTTTTGTTAAAATGTTCACGGCGTATACACAGGTCCCTTTGCATACAATCGCGTATAGGGCCGCGTGTACACGGGTTTCATATTACCAACCCGCATATACGCCATGGTGAAATTTTTGGCAAAAAATTCAACGTTAAAACATAAATTAAAAATTCTAAAACTAGTCACAATCAATTGCAAGACAAGTATAAGAGTTACCTGGGGATTTTGGAAGAATCTGAATGGTTGAATTGGCATATGGAAAGTTTGCTCCTTTTGCTCCACTTCTTTGCTCTCAAACTCAAATGGTGAAAATGGTGAGTCCAAAAACTCTTTTATAGGTTTTGAAAATGCAAAATTTTTCAAAATTTTATTTTGTTTGGCCTCATGTGACTTTTAACTTGGGGGCTTGGAATGTCGAGAATGGTTTGATTTTCAGGACATTTTGGACGTTTTTTCGACAGTTTCAAGACGGTTCCATGACTGTTGACCCGTCATGGCAGGTATCGTTTTCTCACTAGCATATAGGTTAGGGAAGCCATTTTTTTTGTTGCATTATGCATACTAGCCTCCATTTGTCGATACATTTGCCATAGGGTCGATCCCATTGTGTTATGGTTCGTAAGCCATCTTCACTCGCCGATTCTTTAAATCATGACACTGTGGTAGAAGCCATCCTGTACATGGGCATCGTAGTTAACACCTCACTGACATTTGTTGCCCATGTTGCTCCGATCTGAGTAGGCTCAGGAGTCCTCTTTAGTCCCGCCATGACTTATGCGATGAAGCCTCATTCCTCTTTGCTTCTTCGTTTCATTCTGGCCTTATACCCTAGAGGCTCCTTTATGTTGAGTTGTACCACTGCATTGCATTTTGACCGTTTGCACCTTTTGGCCTTGAGTCGGCTTCACTTGGACTCGTGTTTAAGCCAACTTTTGACCATGATGACTGCAAAATCAAACTTGCATATCTTTGACCTCTGCAACTTGACACACCTTGACCCGTGGAAGGAACACACCTTTGAGTGTCATTGACCAGTTTTCACCTCCCTGCATTGAGCATAGGAACGTTCCATTCCCAGGAACTAGATCATCTGTTTCATCGACACTCGTTCTTTCCACTGTACCATAGCATTCTTTTATTCTTTTTCAAGCTTAACAAAAAAATATAAAAAAATTATATATGCCAAAAAAAGAGCGAGAACAGGACAGTATTTCCATTTATTGTTGGCAGCTAGAGTCAGTTGTGTCGCCCTTGAACAAAGCACTCAAAGCAAAGTCTCCTCCGTTTGGGCAGGATTTAGGTACGCCTTAACCTTGTTATTGAGTCAGTTCTCCCCCAATTGGTTATCTCTTCCAATCATATGGAGGGTTCGTTTGTGCCTCTTGCATGACGAACTTATACAGAGTCATCATATGCTGCCATATAGTCACATTGAGTTGTGCTTTTGTTCAAGGGAAGTTAGCCTGAGTCGGCCTCTCTGCGGTGTCTCTTGACTCATTTTTCAGTCGGCCATCCCTGGTTGTCTGTATCATGTCTATCATCACATCAATTATATTGGTCCTTTACTCATGACGGTTTGAGAAGGTCTCCATTGACTTCTTGCTGGGGGGTCTTGTCCTTATCGACGACGACATCTTGCTTTGAGGACAGGCCTAGAGCTGCACCCTGGCCCTATTTTCATTATTGATATGTCACCTTGTGCTCAGCATCGATCAGTATCATGGGTCTTTGACTAAGTGGTTTCCCTTGTGTTCGACATCAGCTTACATTATCACACATTGGGATTCGTGCAGTACCTTGGTTTCCATTTGACCCTATTGGTGGATACCTCGCCTCTGTGTCAGCTTCCATTATTGGTTGGTTCAGAGGGTTTCTGTCGTGCGCTAGCCACATCTTGTGTACGCCAGAAACGTACTTCGGTTGGGTTACTACATCTCTTTCGTCTGATTCCTTCCACATTATTGGCCTACGGGTTACACTCACGCTAGATTGATGAAGGATGCCTTAATTCTTTCCTTCTAGTGGATCTTTCCCTATCGACTCCGACTCATTCCTCTGGGGAAAAGATCTAGAGTCCATTTGGCAGTACCTTGGGGTTTGCAGTCATTAGTGGTAGATCCTTCGCTATCGACAGTGGGAAACCATCATTTTCTCCTGATCGATAGATTCTTACAGGTGTTTGACTCAAGCTCATCTATTCACACTTGTTAGACTGTACTGGGTACCTTGACGCTCATTATCATTATCGGTGAGTAGTCTCGCGTTTGTTAACGGTATACATCAATGACCGGTAATCAAACGATTTCTCACATGGTTGACTTCAGATCATTTATTCCCATGGTGTAGAAATGTACCACGACGGTCGGTGAAGACCTCAGGTTGTATCAACATTCATTGGTTCACTTGACAGTTGCTCTTGTTGCTGCTAGTTGATACCATTCCACCTTATATGTTGCAGTCAGTCATGGTGACATTCTATATGCTGGCACCTGAGTTTGCAGTATAGTACCATCCTATTCCATCATGTTCAGTTGGTACCGTTTGTGATCAGTTTTCAATATCAGTGATCCGGTTCATCCTTCAGTATCATTGCCATTCTTATATGTGATCTTCAGACATTTACTTGTTCGATCATGATCAGATGATCCATTATGTTTTTCCAGTTCTTTATACTTGTATACTTAGTGGATCTGCTTGTACTTGATATGCGGACATGCTTTACGTTTCTGAGCATGGGTATGCCCGCCTCAGACAGTGTTTCTTTCTGATCTCCTTTTGTGGCTTGGCAGGCTGAACTTTGGTGAAGTCCTTCTCGGTTTTTGACAGATTTCCTTTCCATGTACTTGGTTAATACATTTCGGCCATCATGTACCCCTTCTGACCTCATATATTAGGGGGCATCTGTTATAGCTCCAAATCTCACTCTTGGGGTTTGTGATGCTGCACCCATGGCCTAGGGCAACCCCTCCTTCCAGACCTGGTCCAAAATCTAAAAAACAGTGTTTTATTCCCTATACGCGACATTTCCCTGAGCTAAACATGTGTATACATAGGTCTGTGTATACCCAACCCACGTATATGTCTTAAAACACTTAAAAAAATTAAATCTCCTTAATTCTGGGCGGAGATCGCGGGTTTTACCTGCTGATCACCTGTTAGTGCCCGTGGCCCAACTGTTCCCAATGAATTCCCAACTAAAAAACTACTTTGGGAGAAGTATAAAAAGGCTTCAATGGGAAGGCCTAAGGGAGAGGAGAAGAGAGAGAAAGGTTATTATGCTAAGATTTCCCTGACTAGTTTTGAAGATCCTTGTGCTTCCTGCACTTCCCCCATTTTTACAGGAAACCCTTGTTTCCTTGTGTGATGATGTCCATTTACTAATTATGATATCATGGAGTAAGTCATGGAAGGAGTTTGTTAAAGGCTTGAGACTGGACAAATCCAGAGGACGGTTCCACTTAGAGCTTGTGAAAGGACGACTCAGGTGAAATTATTCCTTTCTGTACTTTATTTGTCTATAATAAAAGAAGCACTTGTCTTTGTTCCTGATATAAATCTTCCTCATGTTTATGATATTCATGTTAGAATTCATATGTGAATGGTTGTTTAATTGCATAACTAACTACCTTTCTTTATAATATGAAGATGGTTTCTTTATAATGTTTAGTCCATATACTACTGTACTTTCTTGAATTGGTTGTTTTGCAGGTCAAAGGAGCAAAAGGAACTCCAAGAAGGGTTTGGACCCTGGAAGGACCTTCTCAAATGTAGGACCTCAGGTATGCCCCTTATCATAGAGTTTGCTTATATTAGCATTATGGCTGTATGGAATGTGTGTTTCTCTGTATAGACAACTTTCAGTCTGCTAGGGTATCAGCCCAAGACCCTAGGGGAACTTTTCCCTTAACACTCATCCCTCTCTACACTCTGGGTTCTTTGGATCTCTCACAACCATGTGCCAGTCAATATCGCAAGCTCTCTCCATCGTAAATTTCTAAAAAATAGTTTACCTTGGAATTATGATATCCACATCCCCGATATGGTCCATAACACTTAGGTGCTTGACCCAGCACTGCGCCCTTGGTTCTCTGAATCCTCATGACCAAATACCACTTAACATCAGAGCCCCTTCATTGGATAAAAAAATTGACAAGAGTTACGAAAAATCCAACCTTTGAAAAAATGACCTTTGAAATGATGTCATGTTGACATCATCATCTCCATGTGGTGCCTTCCTAGTGGTGACATGTGTCACCCAAATTTTCCCCATTAGACCCTAAAAAATGCCAAAACTGATTGCCATGTTTCCACCACACGGCCATGTCATGTTGATGTCATCTTCCTCATCAGATTCTCAAAGCCAATTATCTACTTTCATGTGTCTTCTCAAAGGAGAGAGAAAGGGTCCTTGGGGTCCTTGATTTTACAATGTTTTCCTTTGTATTTATATTCTTCTCGCACTTCAATGCTGATAAAAAAATTCAAATTTTAAAAGAGTTATGGGGTTCTAATCCCCAAAGCTCCAAAATGATTGACCCTATGAAATTTGGGTTCCGATGTGCCTTCCTTTCGACTGCTTGTTCTGATATTCTATTTCGGGTCCACTTTTAAAAAGACTGTCGAGGTCCCTTATGCTCCAACCTATGATATCCAAAAGTCCCGATATTAGGTTCCAATAATCGGTTTTGAATTTCAGCTCTTCCCTTTTCAACTCCCTTATAAATTTCGGCTCTCGAAATTTTGGTTCTCCCTTTGACTTCAACATTTGATTTTCGGCTTTCCCTTGTTGGAAACCAAGATTACACTTATCCTCCTCTGTACCAGAGATGAAAGATAAGACTGTTTGACACAAATTCAAGATGGTATGGCAGATAACAACCCCTCCTCTTTGATTCACTTAGGCACAACATCCTCCACCAAATCCAAATTTTTCCTCCCATACCACAACCCACCAACTCCAGAGATAGATTAGGACAAAAATGAATTCAATGGTTCTCCTTTTCTAGTGTTTTGTCATCCTTATCCTCAAAGTCTTTCTCTAAGTTTATTCTATAAATTTCTTTTTTGAAAATTATATGGCCTTCATTTCTTTATAATATTCTAGTTGTCACTCAATGCACATTATTTTGCACTAGTCCTGCCCAACTGGTGTTCTTACTTTATGTAATCTTGTTGTGTTTTTATTTACACATATTTTTCCACTATAAAATCTCCAATATTTTTGTGGAAAAAAAATATAGTGTTGAAAGTTTAAGTTTGAATATTCTATCTTTGATAATATCAAATTTTATATTAAAATGGGTAGGTGGGTGTGGGGTCGTCTTTCATTTTAATGGACACAAAGATTTATCATTTTGAGAAATCAGACACAACATGTATAATGAAGCTAATTTTTTTGTGGCTTTCCAAGGACTTAGGTCACTGACAAAAAAAAAGAATTGAATGCCATCATAATAGGATACTCAAGCATAATTTTCCAATCCGTTCTCAATGGCACCTTAACCTCCTCTACCACAATTGTTAGAATTATCTAGATAGCCTCTCCATCGATCCAAAAATTGAGAAATGCAACGTTGTTCCCTATGAAACATCACTTGAACCATAAGGTAGAGGTCACAACAATTCTAAGAACAAGAATGAAACAAGGAAATCTCACTCTTCATAATTAAGTATGCCTATGTTAGAATATGTTGTCATTGATGTCAAGCACACTGATGTCAAAGGTGTCATTGATATTGATGTCAAAGGTGTTGTTAGGATTGGGAGAATGTCAAACAAGTATTGACAAAGGAGTTGTCATTAAATTATTTCAAAAGAGTTCTCTTTGAGTAGCCATGATCATTGGTGTCACATGAAGATTGAAAAGAATGTCAAAGACATTGCAATCAGAATGATCCAGGAAAAATATCAACTCAAGTATGGCAAAGGAAAATATGGCCAAGGAATAAAAAATTTGGAGCCATTTATGGTATAACATAGCATCTCAGTAGCCCTTGTGACCTATTTAGTTCGATGGAGCTTTGAAAGAGCTTTCTAGTGGCATATGGAAGTTAGCGAATGGCCTCCTGGACCATAAGTTGTTGTTAGTCAAAGGTGACAAGACCAAAGGTAAAAGTTACAACCCTAAATATGGTGGTAGGGTCAAATTGGTGTTATGTTTGGCATTTGGATAAACTTGGCAGAGTAGTTGAAAGAGCATCGAGAATACGAAGAGCAGGTGGAGAAAGTAACCTTTGGCCAATGGAGAAACCCATAAACACATTATCCCAAAGGCCCTTCCCTGAAACAAACAACCAAATGAAAGAAACAGTTCTCAGTGAAAAAAGGTTCCTAAGAAGAAACTCTTCTCGGAAGGTTCTCAGTGAGAAACACTGCCTTGGAAAAAACTTATCTCTGTAGAAACTTCCCTAGATGAGAGGGACCTTGGAAGATATGGAGATTGCACATGTTAGTTTTTCCTGAGATCTGAGACCCTAGATCGCAAACCCCAAGTCCTATGAATCGAAGGGCTTAAATTTGGTGGTTTTGGTTCTTAATAAAATTGGTGCAAAACAAGGCCTTAGACCCTCATTTTTCTCATTTGGACCTAACAACAAGGATGAATGTGAATGATACAAATGGCATGATTTTATTAGTTGAAGGAGACATGATGACAACATGGCATTAGCATGATGTGGCCCAATCAAAGCATGACATGTGGCACGCAGAATCAAAATTTTTGGGTGGCCAAGTGGGCCAAAAAAGGGTGACACATGGCACCACTTAGAAAGTGACATGTGGAATCCTTGCAAAGTTGGTAGACACAGATGGCATCATTGTGCAATGAAACATCATCTCAGAAGAAAAATTTCTTGGAAGAAACTCCTCAGAAGTTTTTCAGAGAATGAACATGAAGTAAATTAAGTGAAATTAGTTTCTAGACATGGTGGCATTGAGCTGGCTAGACACATCATCTTGGAAATTTTATGATTGGTTCAGGTGTGTAACATAGGTCCCACTAGGATGATGTAATATTAGAGAAAAATCAGTCCTCAGAATAAATGACCTCAGATATTAATGAAGGGTGCACTGGAAGAAAGCTTCGAGAAGACAAAAGCCAAGAAACAATGAAATTTATGGTAGCTAATGGTAAAATTTCCATTCTGAGAATGATGTGGCAGACAGTTCATCTCAAAAATTATGTGATTGGCCCATGCGAATAGGTCATCTTGGCGAAAATTCCAGTGGAAAACTCAGCGGAAATATGATTGGTGCAGGTGTCAGTAGTGAAATCCCTCAGGGCACGTAACTCCAGAAGAAATAAGACCTCATAGGAAACTCTTCGGAGGAAATGATCACAACAATAATGCAAGGATGCTTCACTGAGTTTTTTATGACAAGATTTTTTGTCAAGAAATTAAACACTAGGAGGTATGATTTGGGACTAGGATAAGGTTCTATGGCAACGTTGTGACCACAAGCGCACAATTTTTATGAACGGTGGACAAGCCCTCAGGGCTTGGATCATGGGACCTAGCGAAGGTTATATATAGAGGTTCTATGATACAATGCTTTGGGGCCTATATTGAAGACTTTATGACTTTGTTTGGAAGAGTTGGAAACATGGTTAAGCACTTTGGGCCAATGGTAAAGGTTTAGCATGAATGGGTCAACATCATGTGGAATTTGGCATTATGTGCCAATTTTGGTGGAATCCACCAAACTAGTGGAGCACTAAAAATTTCGAAATCGAGCATGAACGAGTTAGAAATAACATTGGTGTAATGGACAAATTTGGAGAAAAATTTGGCAGAAGTGCTAAATTTGGAGGTAAGCCAAATTTAGAAATCCTTTTCTAAATTCTGTAAAAATTCCAGAATTGCAAAATTGAGCAATTTAAATCAGGTTTTATTGCAAAGACAGGGAAGGGGTGTTAGAAGAATTATTGTGGACATCAAGAGGACATTCGATAAATAGAAAAAAAATAAGTTAATAATATCAAAACCTCTAAAAATTTAAATCCAAGTGCAAGATGACTAAAGTTTTAATTCCAAAAATATCAGTACTAATTCCTTTATAAACATAATATGAGAAAACAATATAGATGTTTTTACTACAATGATATGTATAATGTTAGTATGCATCAAGGATGAATTAGAGATCAATTTTGGTTTATGAAAGGTGTTTGAGAAGAAAAAGAATGACTTGGTGAATCGTGTTTTAGTGAATTCAACAAAGATGTTGTTATGGTGAAATTAGCATCTGATAAGGATTGATGTTGCTGGTTGTTGACGATGTTGGACCCGCAAACATGTCAAGGGGATCTCCCCGGTAAGAAGTCCCAATTAGACCTCAAATTGTTTGGTGTAGGAGTCCCAATAGTGGGTCGTAAGGTAATGCCTTGACCATGATGTCGCACAGAGGCAAGTAAGATAACTCTGTCAGTAGCAAGGGTGTGACTGATGCAGTGAGTCAGGGAATGAGTATGAGAGGTTGCAACAATTCAAAGGGAGAGGAAGGTGAAGCTGAGTTCCAGGTTGAAAGGGATCAGTCCCAACTCGGCTAGGAACACACAACACAAAGGACATGCACAGCTTCCGGGAGAGTAGTCGACACATATGCGGAAATCACAACATACAAGGTAAGATAACATGAACAACACTCACAGATCAGTCCGAGATGAGTGTGATGGTTTAAATAACAAGGTTCAGAGAAAGGTCTGTCTGATGTCTGATACAACAATCGACACAGAAGGTGACAACATTACAAACATATGCAACACATTAACAACAAGATTCATATAATTGCATACAAATCAGTTGATATACAAGTACATAAGTTAAACAACATATATCATTAAGGCAACTGAAGCAGTCCAACTACAATAACAACATATGCATGAAAATGTGCTGGCTTTTATTATATAAATAAGTGTAAGTCACAATCATACAATACACCATGTAAACCTGCTAGCCCCATCAATGGAACGTTACAGACATCTGCCTACACCTCGAAAGAGATGTACTAGTTCTGTGCAGTGGAGAAGCCAAGGCACGTTACAATACTGTCCAAGCCTTCTTCAAGATAGTCTTAGTAGAAGCTTGGCTGACCAATAGCCCTTTCAATGGGTTATGAGGGACTATTTATAGCAAAGGGTGGGGTGACCCTTGACATTCCCCTTTGTGACCATTCAGCTACCCTCATGAATCTTCACCTACTCTATGGTTGTTACATCCAACTGTTGACACTCGACTTACACTTGACATGACTCAACATTACAATGCACATGTACTCATGTGAGACAACATGGCTTGAGCAATCCTTGCAAGACATCACTAACACTTGGTCCGTTGTGATGAGACCAACTCTTTGACATGCTTTTGTTGGTGAAGGTGGTGAGTTGATGCCAAGTTTGGTTGTCCATGATGATGTGCATGCACCTCATGGTGACATCTTATTGAAGCAAACTCTTGCCTCCATTGCAACCGATGTCTTAGTTCGACCCCTTCATCCAACTCGTCTGCTAACATGTGCATGGTATTCTTAGGTATGATTGAACCGGCAACACACTGATGGATAGTGTCCATGCTGATCTTGAAGTGTGTGCTGGTGGTCATGCACATCAACTTGCTGAAGTACATGTTCAGTCCCAGTTGGAATTACTTCTTGTCTTCGCCTTGGTGAGTGTGTTGAATGGGTTGGATTGCATGCGTGTGCTCAATGCCATGCATGTTGTTGGATACCTTGCATGCGATCAACAACATTGCTCACCATGTTTGCTTTGTGTTAGCTTTTGGGATAGATCCTTAACTCATACTGGCTCAGTTTCATCTGTGAGTGCATGTTGCACCCACTGTTGTTCCTGTTCCTACTGCAACTCATTGGAATTTCTATGCAACTTCATGTTGTTCTTGAGTTTCTGCTCATGCAACTCCTTTGTTCCATCTTTTGCCTTCGTGCAATCTTCATGTCGCGCCATCACTTCATAGCCTGAGTCTCCAAAGTTGTTTTCATTATCAGTGGATCTGCTTGATCTTGCAAAATTTCTCCACATCTATGTTGTCAACAACCTTCCTCTTGCATTCGCTATGTTCGGTATGATGCCTTCAACTGTTGTTCATGATGCTGCTCATTGTGATGCTGCTGCTTGATGTCCTTGTCCATGAACAATTTGATGTCTTCGTGAGTAGGTAAGCCCATGGACACTTGATCAGCTGCATCCCCAAGCGTGCTCTGAACGGTGTCTTCGTCTCTGCTCTCTTGGAAACCATTGTACCTGTACTTCTAAGAGACAGATGAACACTTGTGATACTTGGAGACATGGCAACACTCATAGCAAGAAATCTGTCAGTCAAAAACCAAAATGAACATGAGAACTGACTTGCAACATACCTAGGTGAATGATCATGAAGGTTGCGCAATTTCGGCCGGAAGGTCGAGAGACCAACTACCAAGACTGCACAAGGCATAGTATGGGCTGCTGAGAGACTGACTGACTGCTGGAACTGTGCAATGCATAGTCCAGTCAGGTAGTTGGCTACTGGGATTGCACAATGCGCAATTCCAATTGGGAAAGACTTTTGGCCTAGGGACAAATTTGCGCAAAGTTTTGGGCCAAGCAGCCACTGACCTCCATAAATGCGCAATTTAGTCTAGGAGGCTAGTGTTGGGATAGAATGTCAAAATTTGGAGAGGAAGGTGAGCCTTCCTTCTCCAAATTCTGTAATGCAGCCTTTATGATGGCAGAGAACGGGCCAAGGTTGGCCCGACTTGCCGACGGGCAACTGAAAGCAAGTAAGTCAATGAAATGCATGGCGATGCTAAGTGATTGAAGAAGTGATAAATAGTGCATGCAAAACATGAATGGAAGATTGAGCAAATAGATCAACATGCATGTGGGCGAGGCATTTCGCACGATGGGCGAACGTATGTGAAAAACAGTTTCATGCATGCGACAACAATGAGATAGCAATGAAAACTGAAACAGAGCTAGGACAATCTAGTATACATGTAAATGAAAGCAAGCACTCAAAGAAATCAAGAAAATAATATTCCCACAAGAAAAAACACAAAAAACGACAAAAATGCAACACAAAGCATGGGAAGCGAGCTTACCCCAAAAAAACTGGGCTGAATATGCCGATTGCTCCTAGATTGATGTGGGATGTCAGAGCTACAAGGTTGATGTGAGGAATGAGCTCTTCAGTGTCCGATTGATGAGTTTTGATAACAACAAGGTTGTGACGTGCATGCCACAAATATAGGGGAAGAAACACTTGGTGGGAGGTTTCTGAAATGATCCTTGCATTTAACCTCCAACTGCTAAACATAGATCCCCGAAACAAGGGATGCCTTTGCATGCTACCTTGGGAGAAGCAACCCATGCATGCAAGTCAGTTTTTCTCAGTCCCGGAGGGAATCGGTAAACTCAACTACACATGCAAGAGACTGCTTGACTGCTGGAGAAAAATGCACATTCTTGACTATAAGCTGGGTGGACTGCCCAAGGGGATTGCACAATTTCTAGGTAGAGTAGCTGACTGTTGCCCAGATTTGCACAAATCTTTTGCTAAACATCCTGTTGATGGGAAAAATTGTGCAAGTCCTGCTGGGAGGGTTGGCTGGCAGGATTGCGCAATCCTGGAGACCAGCAAGCTATCAGAGAGGATTGTGCAATTCCTAGAGGGAAAGGCTAGTTACCCTCCAGGAATAATCAATTTTCAAGGGGAAGTTGCTTAGCCTGTAGCTGGACCAAATCCGGTTGAGCAGCCTGTGAAGGGAAAAGATCAAATTGTGATCAACAAGTTGCCTTTGAGAAAGAAATACATTGAAGCTTGAGGACTTGACGAAGCAAGGCAAGCTGCTATGAAGGTTGGTAGGGAGGCTCCGAAACAGGCTAGGGCAAAATTTTGGAGGGTGGTTGTAGCCGCTACAAAAATGGTGTGTATGGTAAGTTAGATAAGTGGTAAGAAACTGATGAAGGTGATTTTGTGGTGTTTATGGTGAGAGTTTTAGGTGAGAAATTTATTTGTTTATGTAAGGAAGTGGCCTTCATGATTTGACTTTGAAAATGGATGGAAGATGAATAAGCGAGGTCAAGAAAGTGGTAGCTTGAAGATCGAGGGCAGTAGTCCATTTCGGTAGTGATTGATAAATAAGTAGGGGAAGCATTCCATTTTAGTGAAAGATGATAAATGAGTAGGGAATAATCCCTTTCAATGGTATCTGATAAACGAGCAGGGATAGAAGTTTCTTTTAGTAGCAATTGATAAACTTGCAAGTGGAAGCTTGTGGGGCAGTGATGTGATAGCAAGTTGTAGCTTGTGTTTTCCAAAGTAATAAAAGGAAGATTGATGTATTATATAAGAAAATACATGTGTATGAAAATGATGTTATGTTTCACATCATTGAGTTATGATGTTGATTACATAAATGGTTGCTAAAGTAATTGAAAAGTGTGGTTTGTTAAGAGTTGTATAATTTGGTCACGCTAATGATTCATGCCTTCCTCTTAGTGGTGTCCTAGTTTCTAATGTTTTTAAGAATTGGTATTAGATCACTAGGTTCCTTCAGAATTAGTTTTACAGTTGGAAGGAAGATCAAGGAGCATAGATAATTGGGATTGGATTACCTTAAGTGGAGTTCCATATTTGAATGGGTCAAATTATACAACTTGGAAGGTAATAATGTTAATATATTTGCACACTCTTGATTTGGATGTATTTCTACCTTTGGAGAATGGATTAAAAGATAATGAGTTTAATGCACAAGACAAGGAGGAAATATTTAAAGGCTTGTCCAAGTTAGATATTGAGAAATAAATCTATCGTGGGATTGCCAAGGAGATATGGGATAAATTGTAGACCATTTATGAGAAGGATACTCTAGTTTTTGATGATTTCAAGAGGATTTCCCTATAGAATGGAGCAGTCAATGACCATGTTTCTTATCAACACATAGAGGAAATACAATATACAAGTAATTTTTTGTTTTTTTTGTTACTGTAAAACAATAGGCCATTTATCTTCAAGTTGATCAATTGCAAGTTCTTGTGAAAGAGAGAGTTTCTCATCTAGTATTAGTGAAGAAGGAACTAAATTGATAGCAATAGAAAATATATATACTCCTCAAGAAGATAATTGGTGCACCTATGGTTGAGAGGAAGATAGGATATCTCATGTGTCGGCAGAAGAATCCATAGAGTTAGCAAGGGAAAGAGATATTGAACAAGTCACAAGTGAAATAGACTTTGCATATGAATCTATCTCCTCTATTGAGTTGGAAGATCTTGAAGAAAATATTTATTTAAGAAGGAAACTCATATTAGCTTTTGAGGAGATCAATAAGCTTAAAACCTCAAATTAGAAACTATAAGCTAATATCATTATATTCAAAGAGAAGTTGTTGAAATATCAGAAGCATGCAAAGAGTTTTGAAACTTTGGATGAAATTCAAGGCAGACAAAGCCCCCCTCAAGATAGGACAAGGTTGATTTGTGAAAGTAACTTAGAAACACCATTAAATGGACCTATTAGCTTTGTTAAAGAAAGACCTAACAACACTACAATAGAATAGAATTTAATGCAACAACAAGGAGTCAAATAGACTTATATAAATAAAGACAAAGGTATGTAGCCCCTCATATGTTTTTGTTGTGGTGACACAGAGCACTTTGGCTCTAAGTTTCCAGATAAGAAAAATAAGTTCTAACAACATCAGTGGCACAAACTATTTTAGTAACAACCACATGTTGCTTAGATCAATTCGAACAACCATGTATAGCGAGCGCTTTCCCCTCAAAGGAAAAATTATCAGAGCCCCAAAAGCACTAGGAGAGCGAGTATCAGTGCAAGAATTTTGATGAGCAAAAGCTTTAGCAAGAAAAAATCCTTTGCCCTTTTCAAACTAATGATGAGTTCTATAGGTGTGGAAATGATGGGAATTACTATGGCTCATGTAAACTTGGCAAGAGATCCCCTTTCCATAATATTGCAAACAGAGCTATGGATCATGTTGAGAGCTAACAAGGACAATTGCGTATGAGTTATTACAACAATAACAAGAAAGGCGGGTTGAATGGTGCATGGAGGAAACAAAGACCATTGTTTGGATTTAAATATTATCAACAAAGAATTAGCATATCAGAGCCTAAAATTCCTATGGCATATTTCTCTCACATCACCTGTAATAATCATAGATCCCAAACAAGTAGAAGAGGCATCCTGATCAATTCTCAAATGTAGTACAGGAAAAAAGAAAGCATAGACAGTGAGAAAGAAGAGAAACAAGTAATTTTGTAGATTGGCTTTAATTGGTGCTAACAAGCAGAATGCCTAGTTGTACACATGCTTATATTGCAACAGAAAATTCCTCAGACAAGAAAAAGGAGCATCTCATGGTGTTGAACAAGTAAAAATTCAACATACCCAGTTGTGGAAGAAAAAGGGAGATAATCTACTCAGGGGGAGTAGATACCTTGTTCCTCTTCATTAAAGGGAAGAGGCTGGATTCAAGAGAAGCCAAAAAGGACAGATGCAAGGAGCAGAAAGGAACATGCCAAGTAATGCATCTTAAGGTTAAGGGAAGTATGCCCTATTTTGTTTTTTCCTTGCTTATAAAATTTGTTGAAATATATTGATGTTTTTGGCTAATTTTTTTTTACTACAAATGACTTAAGTAATATGTTATTGGTTGACTTAATGATGTTTCCAAATCGAATTGTCATTATGAGTATAGATGGTGATGATAGAACATATATGATGGTTTTTTCACTGCTAAATTTTCCTTGTTTTGTGCAAGTATGTTCACAGATTCCTAGTGCCAAAGAGGGAGCATAACCACAGGGGGAGTATACTCAAGTTAACATCTGGGTATTAGATTACTCTTAGAAATTGGTATCATCAATTAGTATCAATTTTTTGTTTCTTAAGGATAAACATGGAAGATAGAGGTTGATGGTGTTGTTGATGCAAATTAATGTTGTTTGAATAATCAGAGTTTAAGTTGCAGACATGATGAATGGTATGATTGTTCTGAGAGGCTAGACTATTACATTAGTAATTGGTATCAGACATCATATTTTTTATGGAAAGAGCATGATCACTGGGGGAGAATACTCAGTTAACAATTTCTCACCAACTCGTATCATTGGTATCAATTAAGAAATTGGTATTATTGGTCTCAAAATTATTTAAAAAATGGTGTAAGTATTAGGAGTTTGGTATCAATATCAATAAATGACATTATATTTTTTTAAGAGTATGGTATTTGTATTAGGAGATTGTTAGTAAAAGTGTTATTGAAAGAGCCATGATTTATATGTTGCTAATGCTCATGTTGATTCAAATTTATATGGTGAGTATGCTACCATTAGAAGTCTGTTAAGTGAATTATATCTTGAGTTCTTGGTCTAGGCATGCATTGGTGAGAGTCCCCATATGATTTTCATATATGTTAGTTTATGCAACTAGGGCCAAAATCCACATTGGATAACTCATATGATAGAGATGATGATTGCATTGGATTCTTCTTTTTGAGAGGACCAAAATCGACCTAAATATCACCCCATTTGGACAAGAAGAAGTTGGTTTTTGAATTTATGAATCCTCACATATACATTGGGACAAGCCAACCTCACACATATGTAAAATTAGACAGGTTAGCCTCAACATCAATTGGAACCTCATGGAAGCCTATAAATATAAGAGACCTCAAGCTCATTTGGACACCATCATCACACATTCTCTTCTCTTTTTCTATTGTTTGGTTCACACAGGTTTGACGAAAGAGGTTTCACACAAGGTCTAAAATTATAGGTCTGAGGCTTGCACATATCCATGGTTTCTATTTTTCAGTTAAACACTCATCACAGGACAAGTTCGACTACAGTCGCTCACTCACATTTCTCCAGAGAGCGACTAGGAAGTTGCAGTCACTTGCACAATAGCTTGAAGGAAGCGATTGGGGCACAGAGGTAGTTTTGGGAGGTCTAGACCCCAGTCACTCTCTTTCCATGCTTCAGGGAGAAACCGGGCAGTCATAACCGCTTGCATATAGTGCCTTAGGGAGCACTTGGGTTCTGAGCTAGGGTTTCATAGTCTAGGTGCCATAGTTGCTCGCTTACAGTGTCTTAGGGAGTGATTAGGAAGGCTTAGTTTCCCACATATTATCTTCATGAGTGCGGCTTGGGTTCTTAGATAGGGTTTGACAGTTGAACACAGTTGTCCACAACTAATAGCAGGTTGGAAAGTTTCTCTTTGTTGTACAATAATTCTGGAAGTCTATTTCTGATTTGTATTGGGTAAATATTTGCTGATGATTATGTATTAGGCTCATTGTACTCTCCGCTGAAACATTTTATGACAATCTAATAAGAAGAAGATTTGAAAGGGTTTTCCCCTGGTATTTTACCAATCCGGTGTCTCTTGTGGTTGTGCTATTTTTTCATTTGTCATTGCATATATTTTTCTATCTTCAGTTACTGTTTATGATTGGAATTATTGTTAATAATTGGATGCATTGCTAAATGAAGATTTGATTTGGGCTAAAGTAATTGAAACATGATATAACAATAAGAAAAATTAACAATATAAGCAATTTTAAGTGGTGTACTTTGTTGTTTATCAGTTGAAAAGTTGATGGTGTCAGTCATGAATAGGAAAGATAGTTGTTGTTATTAGAGGTTAGGTGCATGGGTCCACAAATGAGAAGCACAAATGTGAATGGAAGCCTAGCTAAGACTTATACCAACATGCATGAGTTGTACATGTATGGCTGAGTCTCAGTTGTACATGTATGAGTTGCTTTAGCAAGATATCCCTCTTGACTACTTGAGGCATAGATTGGGAGTTATTACTCACTCTCTTTTCAACTAAATCTTCTCAACAAGATAGAAAGGAAGCTTCTTAGATCATATTAGAGATACTTGAACTTTTTAGCATATAAAGAAGCAGTTGACAAGTCCACAATATCAACAAGTTATGGGGAGAGTGTTTGCAGGAGGAGCACACTATTTTCTTTTTCCATTGTTGTTAAAGGAGGAGAGATAAACCAAAGAAGGAGTAGTACTCCAGGGGGGAAGTACACAGAAATAGGAGAAGTAAGAGATGTACACTTTTTTTTATGTGTGTGTTTATGGTGTTGCCATCAATGACAAAGGGGGAAATTGTTGGAATTTGTTATCATTGATTTTAAATATGTCTTTGATGTCAAGCATTGATATTGATGTCAAAGGTGTTGTTAGCATTGGGAGAATTTCAGATAAGAATTTACAAAGGAGTTTCCATTAGATGTTGTCAAAAGAAGTCTCCTTGAGTAGCCATGATCATTGGACCTATCATAGGCAGATTAACAAGCACGCCAAAGATAGTCAAGGAACAAATAATTGAGATCCATTTCTACTATAACAGATCACCTTAGTAGCTCTTGTAACCTGTTTAGTTGGACAAAGATCTAAAAGAGCTTTCCAATGGTATATGGGAGTTAGAAAATGCCACTTGGATCATAAGTTATTATTATTCAAAGCTGACAAGACCAAAGGTAAAAGTTGCAGCCCTAAATATGGTGGTAGGGTCAAATTGTTGTTAAGTTTGGTAATTGGACAAACTTAGTGGAGTAGCTAACAGAGATCCAAGAATACAAGGAGCAGGAGCCATTGGCTAGTGGAGGAGCACACTAACACATAATCCCGAAGGCCCTCCCCTAGAAGAAACAAATGAGTGAAATAAAAATTTCTTGGCAAGAAAATTTTCCTTGGAAGAAACTCTTCTTGGAAGGTTCTCAACGAGAAACAATGCCTCAACAAAAACTCATCTTGGCAGAAGCCTCCCCGGATATAAGCGATCTTGAAAGATATGGAGATTACGTATGTTAGTTTTTTCCACGATCCGAGACCCTAGGTCACAGACTTGAAGGGTTTAAATCTGGTGGTTTTGGTTCTAAAGAAAATTGGCACAAAACAAGGCCTCATTTTGCCAATATTGACTTAACAACATGACATCAACATGATGTGGCCCAATCAGAGTGTGACACGTGGCATGAAAAATCAACATTTTTGGCAAAAATGGGTGACACATGACACCACTCAGCGAGTGAAATGTGGGATCCTTGCAAATCTAATCGGCATAGGTGGCATAATTATGGCAATGAAATGTCACCCTGAAAGAAACAATTATTTGAAGAAACTCGATTTTTTTTTTGTTTTTTTGTTCTTTTGTTTTTTGTTTTTTGTTTTGTTTTTTTTTTTTTTTGTTTTTTTTTGTTTTTTGTTTTTTGTTTTTTGTTTTTTTTGTTTTTTGTTTTTTTTGTTTTTTGTTTGTTTTTGTTTGTTTTTTGTTTTTTTATTTTTTTGTTTTGTTTTGTTTTGTTTTTGTTTTTGTTTTTTTTTTTTTTTTTTTTGTTTTTTTTTTTTTTTTTTTTTTTTTTTTTTTTTTTTTTTTTTTTTTTTTTGTTTTTTTTTTTTGTTTTTTTTTTTCTCTGAGAATGCACAGGGAGTAATGTCTGAGAAATTAGTTCCGTGACACAGTGCCCTTGAGGTGGCTAGGCACATTATCTCATAAATTTTTTGATTGGTCCAGGTGTGTGGCATGATACCCACCAATATGATTTAATCTCGAAGAGAACTCAGTCCTCAGAAAAAATGACCTTGAAGATTACTGAAGGGTGCACTAGTGGAAACCTTCGAGAATATGAAATGTGAGAAACAATGAAATTGATGATCGCTGAAGGTAAAATTTTAATTCAGAGAATGATGTGGCAAACATATCATCTTGATAGTTATGTGATTGGCCTATATAGATAGGTCATCTCGATGGAAATGTGATTGGTGCAGGTGTTAGTGTCGCGGTCCTATGGGACACACAACCCCAAAAGAAATAAGACCTTGGGGGAAACTCTTTAGAGGAAACGATCTCAGAGATAATGCAAGGATGATCCATTGTATTTTTCTCGAGAATTGTTTTTCCAAGAAAGGAAATGCCAAGAGATATGGCTCAAGATCACGACAAGGTTCTATGTCGATGTTGTGACCATAGGCGCCCAAGTTTTATGAATGATGGAAAATCCCTCGAGGCTTGGATCATGGGACCTAGCAGAGGTTATATACAAAGGTTATATGTTACAACACTTTTGGGTCTATATTCTAGATTTTGTTTGAATGAATCGGCAACATGTTTAAGCACTTTGGGCCAATGGTGAAGGTTTAGAATGAATGGGTCGACAACATGTGGAATTTGGCATTATGTGCCATTTTTGGTGAAATCCACCAAAACAGTAGAGCACTAAAAGTTTGGAAATTATCCATGAATGATTTTTCAATGATATTGGTGGAATGGATAGGTTTGGAGACAAATTTTTCCAAATTTCTAAATTTGGAGGTCATGCAAATTTAGAAAACCTATGCTAAATTTTGCAAAAAATTCAGAATTACAAGATTGAGCAATTTAACTCAGGTTTTCTTGCAGAGACAGGGGATGAGAGTTAGAAGACTTATTGTGGACATCAAGAAGACATTCCATAAATAATAAAAACAAGAAGTTAATGAGATCAAAACCTCTGAAAAGTTAAATTCAAGTGCAATATAACTAAAGTTTTAATTCCAAAAATATTAGTCCAAATTCCTTTATAAATAGAATTCAAGCAACCAAAATAGAGGTTTTTGGTGCAATGAGATGCAAATTGTTAGTATGCATCAAAAATGAATTAGAGATCAATTTTTGTGTCTAAAAGGTGTTTGAGAAGACAAATATTGAATTGGTGAATGGTGTTTTCGTGAATTCAACAAAGATGATGTTATGGTGAAATTATCAATTGATAAGTATTGATGTCGCTAGTGTGTGTTGTAGGTTAGGTCAATGATCAAAGACTGATGAAGGTGATTTCATGGTGTTTGTGGTGAGAAAATTATTTGTTTATGTAAGGAAGTGACCTTCATGATTTGAGTTTGAAAACAGATGAAAGCTGAATCAAGTAAGTCAAGGAAGTGGTAGCTTATAGATTAGCGACAATAGTCCCTTTCAGTAGTGGCTGATAAATGAGCAGGAGCAATAGTCCCTTTTAGTGAAAGTTGATAAACAAGTAGGGTAAATATCCCATTTTAGTGGTAGATAATAAACGAGCAAGGATAGAAGTTCCTTTTAGTATTAGCTGATAAACTTGCAAGTGGAAGCTTGTGGGGCGGTGATGTAGTAGCAAGTTGTAGCTTGTGTTTGAAAAAGTAATAAAAGGAACATTGGTGTCTTATATATGTTTTACATGTGTATGAAAATGATATTATGTTTCACATGATTGAGCTATGATGATGATTACATAAATGGTTTCTAAAGTAATTAAAAAGTTTGATTTGTTAAGAGTTGTATACTTTGGTCATACTATTGATTCATGCCCCCCATTTCAATAGTGTCCTAGTTTGTATTGTTTCTAATAGCCTCCTCCCCTCTTTTGATCCCATTCCATGATCAAAAGGAGTATTAGAATCATCCATTAACGACCAAGGTTTATAATCACCCAAAAGTGACCAAAGCAATTGAAACTCCAAGATGTCAATGTGATGGTGATAAAACCCCTATCCCATCCTTTTAATTCACATGCATATCACCAATTGGTAGAGTACCCATCCCATTATCCTCACACGTACAAGCTCTAGCTTCTCCTCAAGGACCATGTAGCCCACACCACCACTTGTTGATGGAGAAATCTAATACCTCCTTCTATTTGCATACCTTTCTCCTCCTATAGATTGGAACAAGTGTGTCATGCCATCCACTTCCAAATGAACATTCCAATGGCTTCTTGAAGGCGCTCTTATATTTTTTATGCCTCTCTAAGGAGGTAAGGGATTTAAAACATGGCCTCAACCCACGTAATTGTGATATTGTAGGTATCCAAGAGGATATCACATACATGTCCCTTCAATGGAAACCACAAATAGAATCCAAATCAGAAAAAATGGAGAAAATGTAGGGATATTATAACTCAAAACATGATGGGTGATTGCATATAATGGAGAACAAATGAGTCAAGATCAAGAATTTTATGACCAATCTCAAGGAAAATAACATAGAGTTGGAAAAATAAGTGAATTCCCTATTAGATATAATGGTGGAAGTCTTCCACTCCGTGGGATTCCTTGTTCAAGAAATGATCCCATCCAGACTATAATGTACTAAGAATTTAGAAGAGTAAATGAAGGAATATGATATTAAAGACTACAACAAATAATTTTCTACTATATTTATAAGCTTTTTCTGTGGTGTACTAATACCCACCTCCCTTTAATATCAAGTCAATAACCTCAAAATTTACTTCCTTTTTCTATCATAGCTAGATTTCATAACAATGCACAACATTGGATTGAAACACCAAATAACGATTACTAATCATGCCAAGGAAAAGAAATGAACCATTAAATATAAATCATGGTTGAGCACATATAATAAGATAAAATTCCCATAAACCATATAATTTATGCAATGGTAAACTATAATGAATTCAAGAGATTAATGTGACAATGTTAGCAACACTAAGATTTAGAATGTAACTTTCATAAACTGTCTTATGGCTCGCATGCTACCCAACACTCATCCAAAATCACATGCATTATCATTTCTCTCTCAACAAATTATTGGCATTGAAAACAAGATATTTCACACATACAAATGCAATCAAAACATTAATGCATTCTAGAATTTATCGTAAACGTCTTAACTCTGGCCTAGTTAATACAAAATAGAGATGTGTAGCATAAATGAATAATAAAAAGCAAGCATAAATACTTATCTTTTCTAGAATCCACCATTAACTCATTGCAGGAAAATTATTTTCCACCCAACTATAAACACTTTTATGTAGAGGTCATTGTTAAGCCAAGGAAAATTCCTGCTACTTGGACTTGAATTCTCTCACATAACCCAACCCAAAAGTATCCAACAACGAAAATGGAATTTTAGTTTGCCTAGGCATAGTATATGTACGTAACACCAAGAAAGGAATATCATCATGTACAATGTACTTTCCAAACACTCCCCTTTCGCTCCAATGCTCTAATGTGGAAAAGAGAGTCTCTTTTGTTAGGAACTACATATTTCTAACTATAAGCAATGACTAATATTTTCTCTAATCTTCAAACTTCGTGGTTTTCCCATATTTATGGCAATAGATATAGAAGGAAAATTCACATGAATAGAGAGGTAAATAAGCATGAGAGATGTGTTAGTCTTTGAAGACAATTTTTGGCTAGGAAACTATGCCAAGGTACTTCGATGTGTCTTTTTGAAAAGAAGGTTGATATGGGTTAAATTATTTACTTAGATGTAAAGGAAAATAAGGAAAATACTCTTCATGTGTTTAAGAAAAAGGCTTTCTTTCAACTATGACAGGTATAGAGTAAGTTGAAGATGATGAAATAAGACTAAATAAATATATCATATTACTTCGACATTTGCATGAATATATATGTTATTTGGTACAATAGGAAAGCACAAAGATTACTATTCCAATGGATTAACAATAGAACAAATCTTAATCACATGAAATCAAGGCAAAATCAATTGTTGCTAAGGTATAATACAAGCAACATGTTCATATCATAAATCTCAGTATTAAATATAACATTTCTTGGAGAAATAAGAGAAGTTGATCCTCAGCTTAACCTCTTAGGAATTTCTTATAACTTTTAAACGTTTAGATGAAATAGATCACAAAAACTACAAGAAATAACACTC
This sequence comes from Pinus tabuliformis, assembly GCA_031772625.1. Lineage (NCBI taxonomy): Eukaryota > Viridiplantae > Streptophyta > Pinopsida > Pinales > Pinaceae > Pinus > Pinus tabuliformis. The sequence continues at coordinate 515,482,318 of CM062804.1, read as the reverse complement.
TACAAACAAAATAAGTTTCCATATGCTGAAAGAAGAATCTTTTGATTAAAATATTTTGAAAGTAAAGTCTTCAAATACAAATTACAAGTCATTTTTCTCTAAAATCCAATACTTCATTTGAGTTTCTTTTTAGTTTTTATACAAAAATTACAAAATAACTTATTGTTGTAAAAAACGAATTACAATCTAAAGATAAAAATAGACAATGACTTCTCAGTTCAATATTGAGGTTTGATCTGTGCTCTTTTGGTTTATTATGTTTCAGAGGTTGAGAAATTCATGGGGCTAACTTATTAACTGATGCCACTCAAATCTATTGGGATAATTATATGACGTCATCCTTCTATAAGTTGCATTCAACTCAATGTATTTATGGTATTTTGGTATAATAGGAAATAGCATTCTCACCTAGCAGTGAATATAAAAATCATCCATGAGCATATCAACAACTACTTCTTTGTTTAATGATCCACTCATATTAGAAAATTTACTATCATTTCATCTAAACTTTGATAATGATTCTTTGTACACATCAAGAGGTAACAATCTTCCTTTTCATCCTAGCATGAAGGCGTTCCCATAACCTTTAAAGTTAAACTTAACAATTGAATGAGTCTACCTCCTTTGGGACTAATTTACATTTATCATGTACCTCTTGTACAAAATTCCTCTTGCCAATAACTCTGTTAGTCTCCATTACCAATTTAGTTTTGTCATTAAATCCTAATTTTTTGAGTTATTCTTTGGTTTTGGAATTAAGAAATTTATTATTTTGGTTGCAACTATTGGTTTATTTCCTAATTCACATTGAATTTGATATTTAGCTTCCTTATCAGTCCTCAACAATTTTGCTTCTTCTCCAATCACTACAACTAATTCCCATAATTCTGAAATATATGAAATCATTTCCTTCCATAAAATCCTTCTTGTCTCAATTAATGGCTTAGATCCAATTAACTATTTTTTATACCACTATACTTGAGTTTGTAAAGTAGCTCTTTTATTCTACTCAATACTAGCCATGGTATTTCTATTAGCCAATTCCTCTTTGACTTACCTTAATTCATTTTTCTTCATATGAAGTATCTTTTTGAGATTTTTAATCTCCTAATCCTTCAGACTAAGTGTTGACATTATCTCAACCAATTTTTTGAAGGATCTAACTCTACAACTACTACTTTAGATGATGTTGCTACACATATACGCTCATCTTTTTCCTTTAACAAAATTTCAATCCATTGCTCCTATATTTATATTTTTTTATTCTTCTGTATAATAAAAGAAATCAATTGTTACTTCTCTTTCTACACTCTTTCTAGCTCTAGTGTCTACACATGTTCCAAATCTAACATTTTAAATTTTCTCCACACAAGAGTATTTGTGCCTCTTGATTTTATTAAATCTTGTATCAAAGAGGAATCATTTGGATTTTCACCCAATTTGATTATAATATGCTCCATATTATCAATTTCATTTTCTTTGTCCTAGTGGAAATCTTCTCCTATTTCAACAGATTAGTCACTTTATTTAATGTATTTTTCAATTTAGAAACATCATTAGTTGTATTTGATAAGCTCTTGCAAAACATCGCCCTTATCTACCTGTGGAGATCCATTTTATCAACCTATAACAACCCTAGTCAAAATTCCATGTAATAAAGTTAATAAGGAAAAATAATAACCAAGGTCATGGGACACATATTCGAAGCTGGGTGTTGGGCAAAACATCCGAGTGTGGGTGTTCATTTAATTTATTATGGCTAAGGAAATTGGCAAAGGCAATGGAAAATACTTTGGAAAGGTGAAGTGGCATTAATTGTCATTTTATTTATGAAAATAATGGAAATTAGGAGAAAAGGAAGGTGAAAGGTCATAGGTTGCATGTGAGGAGGAAAATGAAAGAAAATAATGGAAAATTGAAGAAAATAGAAGCCTCATTAATAAAAAGGATTTCGAGGATTAGTTGGTAACTTTTTGTCAGTTCAGTTTTGAAGCTCTCTCTATTCTCTCTCTCTCTCTCTCAGTCTTGGAAACTTAGAGCATTCTTGGAGCACTATAGCATTGGATCAAGGAAAGCAAAGGAAGGACAAAGAAGGAAAAGGGAAGAAAAGATAAAGCATAGAAGAGAAGGATCGAGCAACTACAATGAGATTACTTGCAGGTATCGATTTGGCTGTGTGATTTCCTTGCTAGATTTGGAATGCATGGTACATGCATGTGAGTATTTGATTCTCTTGCTGTCATTGGCATGAGTTTTTCCAGGTGTGACAATAATTTCCAACCTTTCTTTTCCATTTCTGGACAGGCATGGTGTGATGGGTTCTCTTTTATTTGGTTAAGCTGGGTTTCTAGATGGTTTTGAAACTAAGTGAGGTGTTCCCTGAAGAAGAACACAAGGCATATGAATCCCTCTATCAGAGAAGGTGGGATTGCAGTAAAGCCAAATTTTTTGTACCTCGGTGGGCCTAGGAATCCTCGACTAGTGAATGGTGGGAAATATGGTAAATCCTAGAGGTGTGTTCCCTCAATCAAGCGTAGGAATCCTTGACCAGTGAATGGTGAGATATATGGTAAAGCTTGGAGGGTGGAGTCTTGATTAAACCTAGGAATCCTTGGCCGGTGAATGGCGGGATATATGGTAAATCATAGAGAATAGGAGGTATACAAATTCGTCACGATGTAGGTGGAGAAATCCAGTGGCATCCATGCTTGTTTAGGGCCTAGTGATTCGGTGGGGATTGTGGTAAAGCCTGAGGAAACTTGGATTGGTTTTGTTGTGAGTCCCACATTCATGCTTGGAATATGGCATGGGGGTGATTGGTTGAAAGAAAGATTTGGTTCATCCCAATCTATGATCAGGTGGTTTGTGGAATTCCTAGACCTAGTTAGCTTATGCATTCATTAATAAGAGCTATTTCTCCTTGGTATTTCATGTGTAAATATACTAGTTCATATGTGATTCTTATGGTTGTTATATCCTTATTATTTCTGTTGGTTATATGTTGGTTATGAGTATGTTTTATGATAGACTTGATGTATGGCTCTCATCATGTTTTGATTTGCAAATGAATGTACAATGAATATATGACCTAATAGATGATAAAGAAGATATTGTGATAGAGAAACAACACTTCTTTATGAATCTCAGATAAGTATGAGACCTCTATGCTAAGATATTTTGTTATGACTTGTTGATTACATATTTCTAACATGTTTGACAAAATGTCTGTCATGGCTAGTAGGGGTCAGATCAAATAATTGTAACAATGATTGGCTTAATATCCTTATTCCATTGTTATTTATCATTTCTTAAAGTTTCATGAAGTTATGGGTAGTGGCCTGAGTCTTGGCCCTGAAAAGTGGCACAAAATCCAAGGTTGCTGGCTCAAAACTAGTTGAAAAACTCCATAGTCCCTGGCATGCCTTGTTGTGGGAGTGACAAGAAGGCCTCAGTCACATGCATGGCTTATCATGGGAGTAGCTGAGGGTCCATATCAATAAAATGTTAGGTTATCTTAGGGATTGGTCACCTAGAAAGGTTGGTTGGCTCCTGAGGGTTCTGTAGCATGTGTGGAAGGTTAGAATGGTTTTGTTTTGTTGGTTCCACTTCCTTAACTATACACGGGGAGTTGAATCACATCATGGTTGCCTCTCGTTGCATGTTTACCCCAACAAACTACTTAACTTGGATAAATGTGGGAGGAGGGTGTTACAGAGTGGTATTAGAGCATGGTTCGCCCCTTGGACTAGATGGGCTGTGTGTTGGTCATGCATACATATCGGTTGCATATGTGTTCTTTATGTTTGTGGCCTATGTAGTTATTGTGTAGGCATGGTTCTAGTTGTGTCGCCATGTGTAATTTGATGGTGTTGTTGTTGGATGTGGTCGTCAAGTGTTTATGTCAGTTATGCATGTTTGTGCTTATATATTGTTATACATACATTGGAATGGTTATAGTTGTCGTGCATGGGATCATGGTATGTGTTTGGTATGGTCATGCATGGTAATTGGCTAATGTTTGAAATGATGTTTATGTATATAGATGATTATGATTATACATGTACTATGCTAATCTGGTTGATCTTGCAGATGAGGTATCCTCCCCTGAACTATACATAGGTACGTTTATTATGTATATTTTGGTTTGAGATGACATGGTATACTTGTAGGAAGAAGATCAAATATGACTACCAAGATGGTAGGCTACAATTCATGAGACTCCCCCTATGGATCAGATGAGCAACATGGTTTTGAGAACTCTTCTGACTTAGCAGACACATTGAGAATCTTGAAGGTAGAAATAAGAAGTTGCAAGGAAGATAATGACAGAATCATGCAAGCTCAGGAGAAACAAGGAGAAACCAATGCAGTAATGCTTTAGAGTTTATAAAAATTGCAGAGACAGGGATCGCTTAGGATCAACCATGGGTAGGAGGACAAAAATAATGGGGCATATGGAAGTAGGTTTCATGGTGGGCACAGGTCGGATAGGGATGACATGATTTGAGATGGCAGGATCTTCGATACTCTGGATAGGAGAGGTGATGGAAACAAGTTCTATTCTAGTTCTAGTTGTGACATGCATTATGATCGTCATCTTTATCATTCTTATAGGAGGAGTGAGAAGGGATATTTTCCAGATGAGTTCAAGAAAGCTAAGCCACCCACCTTTGATTGAGATTTGAAGAATTCGAAGGATGGAGAAACATCGCTACTTGGGATGAAGAAATTCTTTGAGTTGCATGAATACACAGATAATGTGAAGGCCATAATATCTATCTTCAGCCTCAAAGGGAAAACATACATCCGGTGGGAAGATGTGAAACAGGTTAGAGACATCAGGACAAAAGAGTTTAGTTGGCATGAATTCAAGAGACTTTTCAGGAAGAAGTACATGTCAGAGAGGTACTATGGAAACAAAGCCAAGGAATTCTATGAGCTAAAGATGGTATCAATAACAGATGAGGAGTACATGACTAAGTTCCTGGAGTTATTGAGGTATGCACCATATCTTAAGGATGATAAGGCCAAAGTTCTGAGATTTTTCAGTGGATTTACATTAGCATTTAGAGATCAGATTGAGTATGATTGGCCTCGACCATTTGGAGAAGTCATTGGGAAATTGAATAATTGTTATGAGCAACCAAAGCGTAAGACAAAATATCAATAATGTTGGAAAGGGAAAGATAAAGGTAAAGGTAAATGGCAGCCGAAAAGAACAAGAACTTGAGATGTAGGTGAGAAAGAAAATGTTGCACCTTACAAGAAGTTCAATGGGTCACAACATGGAGTGTAGCGGAATAAAGGTGATGGTATAGGATAGTTGTAGTGTTAGAAATATGGTAAGGATCATCTTAAGAGGTATTTCTTGTCGAATCATGGTGGTAGGCCTCATATTTATAACGCACAAGAAGCGTAGACAATTGGGGATGTTGGTCAGAGCATTCCATAGATCTATGTAGCATTGGATAATAGGAAGGCAGATCACCATGCATCTATTATTGATATGGAAAATAAGATTTGTGATCAAGTTGTTTCTATTTTTATTGACCCTGGATCTAATTATAGTTATGTTAGTCCTTACCTGGTGGATAAGTGTGGTTTGAATAAAGAAGTGCATGCAGAATCCTGGTTAGTGAAGTTGGCTACAAGTACAAAGAAGAGAGTGTATCACTAGGTAAGAGATTGTGCATTTGATTTGAATGGTATGCCTACCTCAACAGATTTGAATATATTATCGTTGGGATTATATAGTATGCTTTTTGGTATGGAATGATTGTATATTCATAGGACCAAAGTGGATTGTTATGACAAGGTCATTGAAATCTTGGATGACAATGTAGAACACATGATCTTGCAGGGTAAGAAGAAGGAAACATAAGTTAGAATGGTGAGAGCTATGCAGGAAAAACACAGTTGTAGAAAAGGGTTTGTGTTGTTTTATATGCATATTCCTAGTGATAAAGGTAAGGATGTTGAGGATGTGAAGGTATTGAGAAGGTACCTGACCTTGCAACAGTTTCAGGATGTATTTCCCATAGATATTTCAAAGTTGCTGCCTCACAAAGAAGTGTAATTTTCCATTAAGTTGGTACCATGGGGCAACGCTAGCATCAAAGGCACCATACAGGGTGAGCATTCCAGTGTTAGTAGAGTTGAATATGTAGTTGAAGGAAATTCTTGACAAAGGATACATTAGTCCAATTATGTCACCATGGGGTGCACCGGTATTATTTGTGAATAAGAAGGATGGTACTGTCAGATTGTTCATCGATTACAGGAAGTTGAACAAGTTAACCATAAAGAATAGGTATCTGTTGCTAGGGATTGATTACTTGTTTGATCAGTTGAAGGGAGCAATAGTGTTCTCAAAGATCGATATGAGATCCGGATATCATCAGGTACGCATCAAGGAAGAGGACATTTAGAAGACAACTTTTAGGACCAGGTATGGGAATTATGAGTTTGTTGTAGTTCCATTTGGTTTGACTAATGCTCCAACTACGTTTATGTGCTTAATGAATATTGTATTGTGTCGTTATCTGGACAAGTTTGTTATTATATTCATTAATGACATCTTGATATATTATAACAATGAGGAAGAGCATGTCGAGCACTTAGCAGCAGTGTTGAGATTACTGAGACAGCATCAGTTGTATGCCAAGATTAACAAATGCAATTTATTTCAGACATAGGTACATTACTTGGGACATGTTGTTTCCAAGGAAGGCATAACAGTGGATCTAGAGAAGACAAGGGCTATCATGGAATGTGCAACTCCTAGAAATGTGGATTAGGTAAGATCATTTATAGGGATAACAAGTTATTATAGGAGGTTCATTAGGAACTTCTCTCGCATTACATATCCTATTACGTCACTATAGAGGCAAGGTAAGCAATTTGAATGGACATAGGAATGTGCAGCCAGTTTTGAGAAATTGAAGCGGTTGCTGACAAATGCTCTAGTTTTAAAGATTGCAGATCCAGACAAAGACTTTGTGGTGTGTGCAAAAGCTTGCAAGAGAGGACTTGGTGGAGTTCTGATGTAGGAAGGATATGCAGTATGCTATGAGTCACGGGAACTGAATGAGCATGAGAAAAATTATCTGACACTTGATCTTGAGTTGGTAGTGATCATCCATGCATTAAAGATGCAGAGACACTATATTCTTGGTAGGAGGTTTGTATTTATGAGTGATCATAGTGGATTGATATACTTTTTTACCAATTGAATCTGAATGCCAGATAAGCTAGATGGTTGGCCATGATTAGTGAGTTTGACTTTGAGATCAAGGACATCAAGTGTAAGGAGAATAAGGTTGCGTATTCTCTTAGCAGGGGAGTATAGGTGAATCACATGGAAACTATGAGTTCATATGGGAAAAAATTAAAAGTTCATATCTTACAAGTAGGACAACAAGATGACATGTACATGGAGCTTATGCATATGTTATAGTAGGGTACATGTGATCCAAATGTGGACTATTATCTTACAACAAATGGTTTGGTTAGATTTAGGGACATGATATATGTGTCGAATGATAGTGAGCTCAAGAAGAATATATTGTGAGAATTCCATGCAAAACCGTATTCAAGGCACCTACAAGATCCGAAGACATTCACAAGAATGAAGAATTTTTATCATTTGCCAAATCTAAAGAAGGAAGTGACATAGTTTGTGTTAAAATTGGAAACCAGGGAAAAACTTCATGTGGGTCATCTTATTCATGGCTGATAATATTTTTATTAGATTCCTCTCGTCGAGAGGTGTAGGATTGATATAAAGATAATCCAATTTCGATAAGTATTCATGGAGATATGAATTTATTTTGATTATGGAATTATTATCAAGCCGACCTACAACTCATGTAGGTTCAGAAGCCCAACAGTCGCATCTATTCACCCACCAACGTTGTGTATAAATATAAGAGGACTTTTCCTCATTTGGACTCACTCATCTCATCACATCTCTCTCTCTACTGCGTAGAAATGAGTCTCTTCTCTGCTGCGCTGAAATGGGTCTCTCTCTCACACATGTGAAGCCGAAAGCTGTTGAATTTGAAGCTGCAACTGCAGAAGTAAAGATTGAATTGCGTGGCCTAGAAGATCTCCTCTTTGGAACTACGTTGTAGGTTCATCTGAACCTCCTCTGAAAGCTGCAACTTTTGGTGGTGGAATGAAGTCAATCTGACGAACGGTTTGCAAGATATCGACTGCCCTAGTTTGAAGCCGGAAATTGTTGAAACTGAAGCTGCAACTGCAGAAGTAAAGATTGAATTGTGTGGCCTAGAAGATCTCCTCTTTGGAACTGTGTTGTAGGTTCATCTGAACCTCCTCTAAAAGCCACAACTTTTGGTGGTGGAATGAAGTCAATCCGATGAATGGTTTGCAAGATATTGACTGCCCTAGTTTGAAGCCAAAAACTGCTGAAACTAAAGCTGCAACTGCAGAAGTAAAGATTGACTTGCGTGGCCTAGAAGATCTCCTCATCTGAACTGCGTTGTAGGTTCATCTGAACCTCCTTTGGAAGCCGAAACTTTTGGTGGTGGAATGAAGTTAATCCGATGGTCGGTTTGTGAGATATGGTCTGCCCTAGTTTGATAATGAAGCCGCTAATGTTGATGCTGCTGATCTAGGGTTTGCTACTGCTGATATGAATCAGATTTATTGTACTATTTCTCTCTGCTGAATTATTGAAGATAAAAGAAGATTTGATCAAAGGGTTTCCCCACACATTGTGGGGTTTGTCCCTGGCTAGCCGCCACATCTTGTGTCTCTTGTCTTGGCTTGTTTTCTGTCGATCGTTTAATGTTCTATCTGCACTTTACTTTATGTACATGTGATTGCTAATCAGTGGAATATAATAAGAAAAAGAAGTAAACTGTTATAAGCATAGAACATACCATAAGTTAACAGTTTATGGCTAGATGTTTGGTCAATTAGCAGGTGAAAGCAGAATGTAAGCATCTAGGTGGACTACTACAATTGGTTCCAATTCCAAAGTGGAAGTGGGAGGTCATTTCCATGGACATCATAATAGATCTTTCGAGGACGTCTAGGCAACATGATTCCATCATGGTTTGTGGTGGATAGGTTGATAAAGGTAGTGCACTTCATTCCAATGAGTATACTTATTCAGCTAATGATGTAGCACAGGTCTTCATCAGAGATGTATTGATGTTGCATGGTCTTCCAAGGAATATTGTGTCAGACAGGGATTCTAAGTTCACTTCCAAGTTTTGGAAGGAGTTGTTTACAGGTTTGGGGACAAATTTGGCCTTCAGCACAACTTATCATCCGTAGACAAATGGACAGATGTAGAGGGTTAACATGATATTGGAGGACATGTTGAGGATGTATGTGATGCATCAACGTAGGAGATGGGAGGAGTACCTTCCATTAGTTTAGTTTTCTTATAACAATGGGTATCAGGATTCACTGAGGATGATTTAGTTTGAGGCACTATATGGGTAGAGTTGTAATACCCCCATCAATTGGAGTGATCCAGTCAACAGGGTATTGATAGGACCAGACATGTTGGTAGAGAAGGAATAAGAAATGTAGGTTATCAAGAAGAATCTAAAGGCATCATAGGACAAATAGAAAATTTATGCAGATCAGAACAGGTTGTTTAAGGAGTTTCAGGTCAGGGAACAAGTGTACTTGTGCATCAAGCCCAAGAAGAGATCCTTGAGGATTGGATCATGTGCCAAGCTGGAACCTCAGTTTTCTGGACCTTTCAAGATTCTTGAAATGATTGGACTAGCAGCCTATCAACTTGCACTACCTCCGATAGTAAAATTCCATGATGTTTTCAATGTGTCATTGCTTAAGAAGTATGTTAAAGATGGTGATCATGTGATTTACTGGTTTGTATTGCACATGGATCTAGATGGAGAATTCTAGCCAAAACCTCAATGTATATTGTAAAAAAAGATTCTCATGCTTCAGAACCAAGAAATTGAGTAGGTTAAAGTGCAGTGGAAGCACTTTGGGCCCGATGAAGCTACATGGGAGATGACACATCAGATGCGGACTATGTATCCTTCTCTATTCCTTGGGTGAGCGAATGTTTTTGGTATATGTTTGGTGTGATATTTTGGTATATGTACATATGTATATGGATGTAAATACCGTCATGAGCTATGTTATAAAGCTCCAATAAGTGGTATGGTTGTCATGTCATTATGGTTGTCATGTTGTTATGTGTCTTATTAGTTTGCTTCTTAGTAGGTTGATCATTATAAATACTGCATCGAGCTAAGTTATAAATCTCCATGGGTAGTATATTTGGATTCTCGAAGTCTTACTGGTTGTAGGTTTCATTGAACACCAAGGACAATATTCACCCAAGGGGGAGGGTTATGTAAGACACCTATTCAAAATTCCATGTAATAAAGTTAATAAAGGAAAATAATAACCAAGGCCATGGGACACGTATTTCAAGCTGAGTGTTGGGCAAAACATCCTAGTGTGGGTGTTCATTTGGTTTATTATGGCTAAGGAAATCAGCCAAGGCAATGGAAAATTCTTTGGAAAGAAGAAGTGGAATTAATTGGAATTTTATTTATGAAACTTATGGAAATTAGGAGAAAAGGAAGGTGAAAGGTCATAGGTTGCATGTGAGGAGGAAAATGAAGGAAAATAATGGAAAATTGAAGAAAATAAAGGCCTTATTAGTAAAAAGGCTTATTGTTATGAAACCAACTCACAAAAGATAGAAAATATAGATCAACGACTTCAAAATCAACCTCTTCGAGGGGGCAACCTCCTTTACATTACACAAATGAACAGTTCTTGGATGATACAAATGACAAGACCTCCTTTCTATATATAGGAGTCTAAGCGATCCCAATACAATCATAGCCTACATAACAATAATATTGTAGGGGCACAACAATAACAATAGTGGGCTTCTATGGGGTACAATAATAACAACATGGGGACTATATGGGCACAATAATACAATAAGGGGGCTACACTAATAGCAATAAGGGTTTACACTAGTAGTATATGTACCTAACATGCCCCTCTCCTTCAAAAAGTGTTGTCCTCAACGCTTGAGTAGTTCTGCATGCTTCTGTATAAAATTCTCATCCTCCCATGTGGAATCTTCAATGGGTAAGTTCTTCCACTTGATGAGATACTCTGAAATTGATCGATTTCATAGCTGTCGATTTCTTGTTTTTGTGACTGCTTCAGGTTCCAATATGATTTTTCCTTCTTCGTCAAGTTCTGGAAATATTGTTTGAACTGGGATCTTTTGCAACTTTTGAATGAGTTCCCACACTTCTTCGTCATTGTTCCATTCAGCCTTTGCTTTGTTTATCCAATCTAGTTGGATTATAGAAATGGCACAAAACAATGCTTCCACATCCTCATCCTTTCTTGAGAGTGCATTTGCAACAACATTTTTATTCCCTTTTTTGTAGATGATTTCAAAGTCATAACCCAACATCTTTGTGACCCATTTTTTCTATTCTTCTACAGATAATCTTTGTTCTAAAAAGTATTTAAGACTATCATGATCTGTTTTTACCTTGAAGTGTCTGCTCATTAGGTAAGGTCTGATGTTTAGAGGAACACTTCCTAGAATCAAATGAATAGCATGATCATGATCACGAATAGGTGGGATGCATTTGGGAGTCTCAAATACCTTGGAATGATTGTCCAAGACTTTTTGGAGATCTGGAGAAATAGATGATTTCTATGTGGGAACCTCTAGCGAACATAATTGTGCAATTATGCCTCGTTTCTCTTTCTTTAGAAGCTTTCTCATTCTATTAGAGTTGATTATCTTTCCCGATTTCTGTGTGATACCCCTTAATTCAACTTCCTTTCCTTCTGAATTTTTTTTCATGAAAAGTTCCTAAAAATTAAAAGCTATTGTACCCAAGGATTGTAGCCATTAGACTCCTAGGACAACATCAACACCACCCATTGGAATGGAAAGCATTGGGCTATTCAATACATATTCTCCCATGGATAGCTTGATATTATGGCACTTTCCAAAGAAATTTATGGTTCCTTCAATTGCAACCATCACTTGACACTCTCGTGTTGGATATAGGAAGCAATTCAATTCCTTGGCTATCTTACAATGAATAAAATTATGGGTACTATCCGAATCAATCAACACTATTACCTTTTTCTTCTTGATATGTCCTTCTATGTTGATAGTTTTAGGAGTGGTAATTCTAGCCAATGCATTACAAGATATTGTAGGATTCATTTCTTCTTCCTCTAGGGTTTGTTCCTGGTGTATATCCTCTTCTTTTGACGTTTCTTGTTCCTTTTCTTCCTCCTCTTCACAATCTATGTAAAATAATTTCTTCTTAACACACGTATGACCTTTAGTGTATTTGTTATCGCAACTATAACAAAAACCTTTTTCTATTTTTAATTCCAATTGTTGTGGTGTCAACCTTGTAGGTTGTGGAAGGCTAGGGGCAACAACATTTCCATCTTTATAGTTGTGAGTGGTAGGCTTCCTTGTTGCCATAATTTTTCTTTCCATTTTTCTTGCCAACCTGAATGCCTTCTCCAATGAATCAGGTTCCCAGAGATGAACCTCATGTTGAATGTTATCCTTTAAATTCCCTATGGAGAGATCAATCCTCTACTTCTCTGGAATATGATTTACCCTTATATTCAATTTTTGGAAGTCCTTAATGTGCTCTGCCATTGAACCATTTTGTTTGAGATTTATCAATTGACTAAAGAAGGTGTTTCTATTTGTATCCTCATAGTGTGCTATCATTTAGTCCCTAAAAATTGACCAAGTGACAATTTATTTATGGGAGCAAAGCCATCGATAGCATACAAACTGATTGGGTTCCAAATATAAAGTTGCAATGTGTACCTTTTGTGTGTTTTTCATATTATGGAGATCAAAATATTGTTCCATATGAGTATCCATGTTATGGGATCCTTGCCATCAAACTTTCTCATATTGATCTTTGGAATGTGGTGGGTCTTTATTCCAATGTTAGAGTCTATGAAATCATGATTAACATTTATTTTATTCTCATCACGAGTTTTCTCTACTACCTGTTTGCCATTAGGAAGCCTTTCTTGTAGCAACTTTGTCAAAACTTCCTTCAAAAATTCCACATATTTCTTCAAATCTTGAATGTTTTCATTCTTTGAATCATGATTAACATTTATTTTTTTCTCATTCTGAGTTTTCTCTACTACCTTTTCGCCATTAGGAAACCTTTCTTGTAGCAACTTTGTCAAACCTTCCTTCCAACTTTCCATGTCCTTCTTCCAATATTCAATGTTGTCTTTCATACCATCCATCTTAGCTTCCGTGCCTTTATTTAAACCATCCATGTTATCTTCCACATCTTTCCTTAAACCATCCATCTTAGCTTCTGTTACTTTTTGTGAGAGTGAAATTTGTTGCACTTGGTCTTGTAATTTTGATATATCATGTTGCATTTCTTCCTATTCTTCATGATTCATGCTAGAGATTTCAGGTTGCTTACTAGCTGTTCCATTTTATTTCTTTGGGGCATCAATTAATGATAATTATTCTTCACTATTCCCTTTGAATTCCTTCAAACTAATTTTTCAAACCAACTTATGCAAAATTTAAAAAAACTACACAGCTTTTTTCACTTTGTAGCCGCTCGATATTGAATTTGATGTATCTTTCGGATGTTTAAGATCTGAAATGGTGAACTGTGGTAGCCCTATGAGTCATATTTCCAATGCCACTAGTTTGATCAAAATTTGATTCTCCAAGAAAGTATTATGCCCAATCTCCCAATATGACCTGATTATACACGTTTTCAATAGAGTGAACTTGTATGAAGTGCCATGTGTCCCTGTTTCAACCTTCGTACCTAACACCAATGCTCAGACAACTATAGTCCATCCTATTTTTGTAACTCCTTATAAAATTTAAATCTGATACCCAGAGAGAAAGTTATGATGATTTTCCCAAGGTCACTTGTTTGGAATGTAATTCGGGCACCTTCAAAAACCCTAAATGTCTTGGACCGTATCTCCGTAAATATAGCAAAACAAGATCTGAAATTCGAGCCTAAACTTCACCAAGATTTCAGCTCACATGGGTTTTAATTTCAGAGTCTGAACCTTCGTAGAAACAACATTAGAGCGAAAATTTCACGATGACCTATTTGAGATGGAATTCTGGAGCTTGCAAAAGCCCTAACTTCCTCAGATCATGTCTCCGAAAATATAGTGATACAAGATCGGAAATTCGGACCCTAGGTTCATAATGATTGCGGATCTAATGGGTTTTTTTTTTTAGCTTCTGCAACTTCATAGATAAAAATTTATAGCGAGAATACCACGATGACATGTTTGGAGCAGCGAAACCCTAGAATCTAAAGCTCTGATACCAAATGTTATGAAACCAGCTCACAAAAATATAGAAAAGATAGATCAACAACTTCAAAATCAGCCTCTTCAAGGGGGAAACCTCCTTTACATTACACAAATGAACAATTCTTGGATGATACAAATGACAAGACCTCCTTTCTATATTTAGGACTCTAAGCGGTCCTAATACAATCAGAGCCTACATAACAATAATATTGTAGGGGCACAACAATAACAATAGTGGGCTTCTATGGGGTACAATAATAGCAACATGGGGACTATATGGGCATAATAATACAATAAGGGGGTTGCACTAATAACAATAAGGGTTTACACTAGTAGTATATGGATCTAACACTTATGAGGATTGGTTGGTACCTTTTTGTTAGTTCAGTTTTGGAGCTCTCTCTATTCTCTCTCTCTCTCACTCTTGGACACTTAGAGCATTCTTCGAGCACTCTAGCATTGGATAAAGGAAAGAAAAGGAAGGATAAAGAAGACAAAGGGAAGCAAATATCAAGCAAGGAAGAGAAGGATCAATCAAGGAAGAGTAGGATTAATTCTAGGTATCAATTTGCATGTGTGATTTCCTTGCTAGATTTGGCATGCATGGTACATGCATGTGAATATTTGGTTCTTTTGTTTTCATTGGCATTGGTTATACCATGTGTGAAAATGATTTTTAGCCTTTCCTTGTCATTTTCGGATAACTATGCTGTGATGGGTTCTATTTTAATTAGTTAATATGGATTACCAAATGATTTCGAAATTGAGTGAGGTGGTCTCTGAAGGAAAACACAAGGCCTAGGAATCCCTGGACCAGAGAAAGTCTGATTGTGGTAAAGTTAGATTATGTACCTCAGTGGGCCTAAGAATCATTTATTGGTGAATGGAAAGAAATATGATAAATCCTAGAGGTGTGTGCCATCGATTAGGCCTAGGAATCCTCGACTTGTGAACGGAAGGATATATGGTAAAGCCTAGAGGGTGGAATCTTGATTAGGCCTAAGAATCCTCTACCAGTGAATGGAGAGATATATGGTAAATCCTAGATACTAGGAGGAAAACAAATTCCTCATGGTGTAGGTGGAGAAATCTAGTGGCATCCATGCTTGTTTAGGACCTAGTTATCTAGTGGGGATTGCGGTAAAGCTTGAGGAAACTTTGATTGGTTTTTTGTGAGTCCTACATTCATGCTTGGAATATGGTACAAGGGTAATTGGCTCAAAGAAAGATTTAGTTTAGCCTAATCTATGGTCAGGTGGTTTGTGGAAGTCCCATACCTACATGGCTTATGCATTCATTAATAATAGCTCTTTCTCCTTGGTATTTCATGTGTAAATATACTAGTTCATAGGTGATTCTTATGGTTGTTATATCCTTGTTATTTTTGTTGGTTATATGCTAGTTATGGGTATGTTTTATCACAAACTTGATGTACGTCTCTCATAATGTTTTTATTTTCAAATTAATGTATAATGAATATATGACCTAATAGATGATAATGCAGCTATTGTGATAGAGAAACAACACTTCTTTATGAATATCAGTAAGTATGAGACCCCTATGCTTAGATAGACTTTTGTTATGACTTGTAGATTACATATTTGTGACATGTTTGATGAAATTCCTATCATGTCTAGTAGGGTTCAGTCAAGTACTTGTACCAATGATTTCATTAGTGGCCTTATTCCATTGTTATTTTTCATTTCTAAAAGTTTCATGAAGTTTTGGCTAGTTGCTTGAGTCTTGGCCCTGAAAAGTGGCACAAAATCTGAGGTCGCTAACTCAGAATTGGTTGAAAAATTCTATAGCCACTGGCATGCCTTGCTATGGGAGTGAATTAAAGGCCTAAGTCATACACATGGCTTGTCATGGGAGTGACTAATGGTCCAGGTCAATGAAATATCAAGTTTTCTTAGGGGTTTGTCACCTGGAAAGGTTGGTTGGATCCTGAAGGTTTTGTAGCATGTGTGGAAGCTCAGAATGGTTTTGGTTTATTGGTTCCACTCCCTTAACTATGCATGGGGAGTTTAATCACATCATAATAGCCTCTTGTCACATGTTTGCCCCATTGGACCGGTTAACTTGGGTAAATGTGGGAGGAGGGTGTTACACAACCTGATGGATATGCTTCAAGTCAATAGTGAACTTGGCTACTTTATACTCTTTTGTGGTCTTAACAAACTGAGACTTGGGTTCTTAAATTTCCATATTTAGCTATCATTTTTCATAATCAAGAGTTGTAAGTAATCTTGTCTATGATGTTATGCCTTACTTCCATAGTTCACTGTAAGCATCATGTTTTAACATCATAATTATGTTCTTTATCTCCATGAATTATGAGAAAATGTGATCCTGCTTAGCAGCCATTAGCATAATTTTGAGGTTTAAAATGGACCTCCTAAGGAAAGTAATAAAATAATAGTTAAAATAATAAAATAAGAGTTATAATTTTTTAAAGAAAAATAAAGGAAACTACTTTTTTACTTCTTTTTCGGCTTATCTCCGTATAGGTTTACTCCAATGTCAAGTGTATACACTTGTTGCATGTAGAACTAAATCTCGCATCCAACAAGTACCCACTCTACATACATCTGAGTAGATCCACATCGAAAAAATTTGAAAACACATGAAAAGAATGTGTTGAAACATGTTTTTTTCAAATATTTTCAATTTTTTTTTATGTGGGTCACTTAGAAGTATGTAGTGTGGGTACGCATTGGACATGGAATTTAATTTTCATGTAAAGAGTGTCTACTCTTAACATTTGAGTAAATATACAAGGAGATAAGTCGAAAATACAATTAAAAATATAGTTTATGAGAGATTTTTCGGCGTAAATCACAAGATCTATCATTTGTCGACGCGTTTCGAACCAACCAGTGTGGTTCATCGTCAGGACAAGTTGAAGAACCAGATCTAGCTATGCATGTTAAATAGCTTGAGCAAAGCCTCCAACGGCTAACTAGGCCAACGGCTAAATTGGACTAGGGACCTTACCTCTAAAATAAATATATAAATAATTTAATTTAATTGGTTGTTAAAAGGTATTAACTATTTAATAAATACATAAAAACTAAATATTAGAATAAAATGTATAATTAACTATATATAGAGTTATTAACTATTTAATAAATACATAGAAAATATAAATATTGGAATAAAACATATGAATAACTATTTAAAGAGTTTAAAATTGATTGTTAAAAAAAATAAAAAAATAATAATAATGTATAAATACTAACATAATATTAAATAAAAATAAAAGTAAAAAAATAAAAAAATAAAAAATATATATATACCTTAGAATAAAATAATATTAAGTTACAAAAAAAAAAACTAACTAAAAAAAAATATCAATGAATACAGAAACTAATCAAATAAAATAATTGTAAATATTAACTAATTATAAAATAAACAGATGAGACCAGAAACCAGGGGAGGAGAGGAGGAGGGGCGGAAAGGAAGGAATCGACTAGGAAGAGAGAGCTGGGACCCAACATCTACTGATCTTCCAGCCATCCTCTCTATTGAGATTGCTCGGCCTCTTTTCAATCTCCAGAGCTTCCCTAAATTTTCGATGATGGAACTGAGAAACCCTAGCAATGACACTAGCCTCCTCAATACAAATATGATGATTGGTTTTTTCTGCATGCTCAGCTAAGGCCGAAGGCCTCCTCAATTCAACAATTGAATCCCTACACAGAAAAATATAGTTTTCTTCTTTCCCCCTCAAAAATATTTACCCCTAGGGATGACATTATCATCTTGAATCCTATTGGTTCTTTTAAATTTAACTTTTTATTACATTTTTTTAGGCCCATTTTTTACCTCAAAATTCCCCTAATGTGTAATAGGTGAAACATTAGAAGACGATGTTTATAGTTCAAAAGAAGCTGATGGTAAAAGCTCTAGATTAAAAACAAGCTTTCTTGATGTAGCTTCAATGATTGAAAATTTTGTTTCTTCCATTATATTCTTCTTCTATACTTTGTATTATCTTATTCTAAGGTTGATTGTTATGTCCCTAAAAGACTCATTTGAGTTCTTTCTCACTTTGTTGTGGAGTTTTAACAATAACTGATCTTGATGATTGGCCTTCTCCACTATGCACTTGTGCAACTAGCATGAGATCTTGCTCCCAAAATTCTTAGTCGACAAATTGTTCAAATTTAGGCCTTGGAACATGCCTATATGGAGCTAACACTTTTTCTAATCTTCTACTTGACATGATGTTATGCAGATCATAGTGCCAAATTTCTCCATGTGAGAACTTCATATCCTGTAACATCACCTCGATCTCCTGAGTTGTTGCTCTTGTGTTAACCAAAAATGGTCTCACTTTTTTCCTTCAATTTGAAAAGAGTGGGATGCTTTCTAGATGAAAAATTAATACGATCTACATTGAGGCTTTATCTTATGAATTTTAGTGGAACAATCCTGATAGGTAAGAAAATAAGAAGTCTATAAGGAAGAAATTCACAACCATAAACCCTGAATCAATTTCTATGAAGTCTTTATACATATACCAGTCTCCAACTTTAACCCCCTCTTTGAGATATAATATTCTTTTAAATTTTCGGAATATTTTTGGATGTGATATATCATACAATACATTGAAAGAGACTAATACGAATTCATTGAAAAAATATGAA
The DNA here is from genome assembly GCA_031772625.1 of Pinus tabuliformis. Classification (NCBI taxonomy): domain Eukaryota; kingdom Viridiplantae; phylum Streptophyta; class Pinopsida; order Pinales; family Pinaceae; genus Pinus; species Pinus tabuliformis. Next base: position 515,463,308 of record CM062804.1, on the reverse strand, counting down.
AAGAAAAAAACCTGAGATTGTTTTCTCACCATTGATGTCCAAAGAATAACAAAGAAAACATTCCCTCTTGAATCATGCTTTTGCAACTGTACATTGTAAATATGTCCACTTTATATTAAAGAAATAGATAGGCCAAGATGGAATGATACCTAAATGAATTAGTCAGATTGAAATTGGCTAATTGGTCATTTATGGCATAACTAGGTATTGACTAAAATGAAACTTGAAAATTTATGTTGGGTAGGTGATAAAAATGTTAATCACCCTAATATGGTCTCATCTATTGATTGGTCATTATCATACCTTAAAAAATAAAAAATCATATAAATAATTTTTCTAGACATTTCAGGAAATATGTTGGATGAATAAGGTGGGTCACTTTTAGTATTTGAGAATTAATGGGGAAATAAGACTTAAGAACTATAGAATTTTCTTTTGGGTTTAACTCATTGTATATTTGACTAAAAAAATATCCATTTGATGGATGGAATTGGTTAGGAATTATGACATTCAATATATATAAAATTGAATCAAAGTTGATATAGAAAAAGATTGTTCTACTTTTTGACACAATTGATTGCTTGCTTGGGAGGTACTACTCTTAACCACGATGACACAAATTCTAGATACGAGTGAGTTTGGGGGATGATAAATTGGGCTAAATAAGACTCCCATACCAAAGATATATCATGAAGGACCTGGAAGCATTGATATTCCCATTCTCTAATCTAAAATAGGTCAAACTCACATTGTGTTTCATGGGCCATGGCTTCTCTTTCAATTAATGGAAATTTGTCAAAATTTATAAAAGTTTAAGTAGAGGGTTTAGTTACTTTGACTTTCATTTTCAATAACAAAGTATAAATTCAGTAAAATAATAACAAGAGTTACCCAGTGTGGTTGTAGAACGAAATTCAAAACTACTGTGCATGAAAATACTTCTATAGTTCTTCTTTGTGCTTTAAAAATTGTTTGAAAATGAAAAAATGGCCCTTCCCCCCTTTATGCTACCTTTGAACCATTTGAAGACACTTGCCTTCATTTTATTGACCAACATATTATTAATTATCTACTGGTATGGTGATGTGGGATGGGTGTTATGGTTACATCATGAAGGCATAATTGTTTTTGTTAGGAAGGAAATATTAGGGGGGTCCCTTGTGGTTTTGGAAACCACTAGGGGGGATGTCGATATGCCTCAACACCCACACGATTACCAAAGTTGTTTTTACTAGCCAAACATAATTGGAACCCATCTTCCATTAATGTTCAAGAGGCTGGGGGGCCCATGATGGCTATTATGTCATTGATCTTAATCAAGCAGCCCAACTGTCTTTTAAAGGTGTGCACTATTTAGAATGGTAATGGAAATTTATTAGAATAATAAAATTTAAACTTTATAAATAATATAATAAAGTTTAAAACACAATATTTATTTATTTATTTTAAAAAAATCTTTACATTTTTTTGAAACTTTGTAAAAATAAATCTACAATATTGATTCCATCTAGGGACTACATCTCATTGCGGGTTGTTGAGGACCACAGCTAGTGCCTTCACCTCAGGCTATGGATTCAAATGTTGGCATTATGATACAAGTGTTGTCCTTGATGGCAACGCACTCAGAGACAGGTACAAGTGATGGCAACTTAATCAGCTGACAGATCTTAGTACAGCAGGCCAAGAAAGTTCATACACGCAGGTTCATTAAGCCCAAGTCGCGTATACACGCTGGTTCACTATATGCCAAGTCGCGTGTACGCAGGTTCGCTATATACCAAGTAGGGTATACACGCAGTTTCATAAACGGAAAAGAGCGTACATGTCGGAAAGCTTACTTTTGGTGCATGGTAGTTAGTCCTTGGAATTTGTGCCTATGGTTTTGGACCATGGAGTCTCGACAGACGTGTTGATCCCTAGTATTGAGTTGATGGTATTGGGTTACTATGGTTTTGGACCGTGGTATTGTGAAGGGCCTAAAGCTATATAAGGAGAAAGATCATTAGGCCAAAGGGTGTGTGTGTGAGTGATGAAGATCTGAGGAAGTGTGAGATCCAAGTGCTAGTTATGGTTGGTGATCTGAACCAAGGTTTCACTCATGTGGAGGATGATGAACGATGGAACGGGATCTCAAGGCTTGGAAAGATTATCTTCATATGGTTTGACTGTGAATAGACTAGATCTATTGACGCATGTTTATTGTTATGATCTGGGTATGTTTTGATGTCTGATATAGCTGCAGAGTTTTAAGGTTGAATTTACAGATCTGTACGCGGGTTGTCTTTGGTAAAAGAGCGTATACACGCAGGTTGGGTTTGTCGAAGTAGCGTATACAATGTGAAGTATGAAGATGGAGTTGGATCTGGTTGTTGTTATGTTGTCTGTGTTCTTGACAGAGTTTCAGTGATTCAGTATTGGGTGATTCAGAGATTGATGATGCAGGTTGTACTACAATGGTGATTGTTTCATGGATCCAGTATGAAAATGTATGAAACGTGGTCCCGGGAAGATCGTAGGCTGGCACCTACGTACTGGTAAACATATCAGCCAGTACAAGAGCCAAGGGGTTGTAGCTCCCTTCCAGGAGCAGCTAGAAAACGAGTGAAGGTTGTAGCCTTCTGTAGGGTTGGCACCTACGTACTAGTAAATGGATCGGCTAGTACAAGAGCTATGAGGGTTGTAGCCCTCTGTAGGTTGTAGCCTGCGTGCTGGTAAAGGACTGCACCAGTACATTGTAAAAGAAGTTTCTTATTAAAGGAAGATAGAAACAAATTGCAGCAGGTGGTTTTCACCCACATTGGGTTTCCACCTTATATCATGGTGTTCATGTGTGTGCCTTATGTGTGATGATCTGTTCTGTTATACTGCACCTGTTTACTGTTAATATGGTTAATAATGTTCTGATGCATTTACTGAAGATAAGCTAACTGAATCATAAGATTTCTGGATATACTCTAGTTGCTTTAGACACAGTAGCGTGTACACGCGGGTTCACTTAACTGAAGTAGCGTATATGTTTCTGAGTATGAAATTGTAAAGGTTTTACTGATCTGATAATACTGATTCACCCCCCCCCCCTCTCAGTATTATTTCCAACAATTGGTATCAGAGCAGGTCCTTCAGAGAAGCTTGATCGCTTGAAGGAGATTCGTAGAACAATGGGGAAGAAAGCACGTCAGAAGAAGAAGACAGCTCAAAGGAACAATGACAACCTGCCGTTGAGTGGAAGCAAGAATTCAGATCCTGAATCACCTCAGAATGAAGATGGAAAAACAAATGAAGCATCAGATCAAACCATAGATCAACAAGATCTACCTAGAAAAAAGGAGAATGCCCTCAAAGAAGAAATCATCAGATTAGAAGATCTGTTGGAATGTGCCTCCAGAATTCGACAAATGCTGCTAGCACTGAATAAAGAGCAAGAAAACGAGATCCTCAAACTAAGGCATCAGCTGGATGAAGGAAAGAAAGCTGAAGAGACCTTGAAGAAGCAATGTCTGGAAAAAGAAGAACAACATCAAGTTGAGGTAAATATCTTGAAGAGTAAATTAGAAGAAAAAGATAAACTATTACGATTTCAAGATAGTACTAAGATCTTGGATGATATTCTTAGTAGTCAAAGGTCCCCTGCTATCAAAATTGGTCTTGGTTTTCATGAGTCTATTGAAGGTGAATCTGGTTCACAAAGTAAGACAAGAATCTCTAATGCAAAATCTGAAAGACTCAACAAGGAGATGAAAGGACAACTCCATCAACAATCAAGGAAAGAGACTTCTCAAAGAAAATATTTTACTCCTCCCATGAATAATGTTGAATGCCATGTATGTCATAATCTTGGACATGTTGCAGTCATATGTAGAAGAAGAAGGTTTCAAGACCATCATGCAGAAAGATCATCACATTCAAGGTACTTTAATGGATATTGCTTTTCTTGCAATATGTTTGGCCACAAAGCTGTTGATTGCTATAGGAGGAATATGAAACATGTAAGATGCTATGCATGTAACAAGTTTGGACATAAAGCAAAAGATTGCAGGAACAAAGCTCATGATAAGAAGAAATCATCAAAATGCTTGAAGATATGGAAGAAGAAGGAAGCTCAGTCAGAAAGATGTCGCACAACACAGTGTACTCAGCACAGCACAGGCATAACAGACTCAGGGGGAGCTGAAGGTGTAAAACTTCAGTGTTCTAATTCTCATACGCAAGTTTAATGAAGGGAAGCCGCGTATACACGCGAGTTTCACACTGCAAAAGAGCGTATAGGTCAGTATGAAGAAAAGCAGTGGGGATAGGCTCAGAAAAGGGGTCTGATATGATTCAGTCTAGTATTTTCTCTATTGGTTAACAACTACAGACTGCTGAGGATGTCTGGAAATGTCTTGATACTTATGGCACAGGCTCAGGGGGAGCATATACTTCAAATAATGCATTGTTGGCATTATGGTTAGAAGTTTTTGATAAAGTCTATAAAGCTAAATGATACATCTTGCTGTTTGATCAAAGGAATGGTATTGCAGGATGATGCTTATGGTACAGATCATGATGCTGCTGGTGGCTTTCATAAGTCTTGGTCTAGATATTTCATCACTATGTCATGTATCTCTTTTGTGATGTCAAGGTCATGTAACGGCCTATGTTGGTTTCCCCACTATGCCTGGGATGAATGATGTAATGTTCATGTCTTATCATGAGTAAACTCTTAATGTATCTCCACATGGTTAGGTGGATGAGTCAATATTGGTATATCCCCACTAGGTTGGGTGATGAATGTATGTATTGAGTCTTTTGGTGATAGGAAGGTCTTCTATGATGTATAAGTCTTTGTTCTTCTTGAAGAACATCTTTTGCAGATCTTGCCTACAGTCAAGGGGAGCATGAACAACACAATTCAGCAAGAGCAGGATGGATAGATTGGTACACTTTGGCATACACAAAGGGGGAGCACATTTGGAGACTTCAGCAGGTACTCAGGGGGAGTATGGACAGCAGAAGGTATACCAAAGAAGAGAATATCTTGGTCCGCCCTTTGCCCTTGATGTCAAAGGGGGAGAGTGACTTGGTGTGGTGGTTGCCATCAAGTCCAAAGGGGGAGATTGTTGGCATTATGATACAAGTGTTGTCCTTGATGGCAACTCACTCAGAGACAGGTACAGGTGATGGCAACTTAATCAGAGGACAGATCTTAGTACAGCAGGCCAAGAAAGTTCATACACGCAGGTTCATTAAGCCCAAGTCGCGTATACACGCTGGTTCACTATATACCAAGTCGCGTGTACGCAGGTTCGCTATATACCAAGTAGGGTATACACGCAGTTTCATAAACGGAAAAGAGCGTACATGTCGGAAAGCTTACTTTTGGTCCGTGGTAGTTAGTCCTTGGAATTTGTGCCTATGGTTTTGGACCATGGAGTCTCGACAAACGTGTTGATCCCTAGTATTGAGTTGATGGTATTGGGTTACTATGGTTTTGGACCATGGTATTGTGAAGGGCCTAAAGCTATATAAGGAGAAAGATCATTAGGCCAAAGGGTGTGTGTGTGAGTGATGAAAATCTGAGGAAGTGTGAGATCCAAGTGCTAGTTATGGTTGGTGATCTGAACCAAGGTTTCACTCATGTGGAGGATGATGAATGATGGAACGGGATCTCAAGGCTTGGAAAGATTATCTTCATATGGTTTGACTGTGAATAGACTAGATCTATTGACGCATGTTTATTGTTATGATCTGGGTATGTTTTGATGTCTGATATAGCTGCAGAGTTTTAAGGTTGAATTTACAGATCTGTACGCGGGTTGTCTTTGGTAAAAGAGCGTATACACGCAGGTTGGGTTCGTAGAAGTAGCGTATACAATGTGAAGTATGAAGATGGAGTTGGATCTGGTTGTTGTTATTTTGTCTGTGTTCTTGACAGAGTTTCAGTGATTCAGTATTGGGTGATTCAGAGATTGATGATGCAGGTTGTACTACAATGGTGATTGTTTCATGGATCCAGTATGAAAATGTATGAAACGTGGTCCCGGGAAGATCGTAGGCCGGCACCTACGTACTGGTAAACATATCAGCCAGTACAAGAGCCAAGGGGTTGTAGCTCCCTTCCAGGAGCAGCTGGAAAACGAGTGAAGGTTGTAGCCTTCTGTAGGGTTGGCACCTACGTACTAGTAAATGGATCGGCTAGTACAAGAGCTATGAGGGTTGTAGCCCTCTGCAGGTTGTAGCCTGCGTGCTGGTAAAGGACTGCACCAGTACATTGTAAAAGAAGTTTCTTATTAAAGGAAGATAGAAACAAATTGCAGCAGGTGGTTTTCACCCACATTGGGTTTCCACCTTATATCATGGTGTTCATGTGTGTGCCTTATGTGTGATGATATGTTCTGTTATACTTCACCTGTTTACTGTTAATATGGTTAATAATGTTCTGATGCATTTACTGAAGATAAGCTAACTGAATCATAAGATTTCTGGATATACGCTAGTTGCTTTAGACACAGTAGCGTGTACACGTGGGTTCACTTAACTGAAGTAGCGTATATGTTTCTGAGTATGAAATTGTAAAGGTTTTACTGATCTGATAATACTGATTCACCCCCCCCCCCCCCCCTCTCAGTATTATTTCCAACATCAAATTCTATATAATTTGTCTTCTTTTGGCATCCCAAGGGAACCTAGCAGCCCACCTAATAGGTAACTACTAGTAAACCTCTAGGGGTCTAAAACATGTCCTCCTCTCTGTAAACCTAGTTACAATTGGGGGGATTTGAACCTTGGATCTCTCAGTTTTCACAGATTCATTTTAATTTGATTACCAATTGAGCTCCCCCCTAGGAAAAATGATATAGAAAAACTATCCAACCTGCACTAGTAAAATAAATCACCCTTATTATTTACAAATAAATTAAGATAAAAATCCTCAGATTCTTCAATATTGTATGAAATGTTTGAAATACTACCCATTCATAGGAAGTGATAAGATATCACCATCCAAATTCAACAAGTTCTCAAAGATTTGTCCTAACCAAAGATTGTCAAACTTCCCATGTTCTTTCTTTTCTTGTCTTCTAACATCCCACCTAAGTACTAGATCACCTTGATTGAAATCCCTTTCTCTGACCTTTTTGTCAAACAATGTCTTCATCTTTTCTTGGTATTGTTTTAGCTTAACATGCATGTGTTCTCTTTCCTATTCAAGCTCAATTAATTCATGTATTATTCTTGTAAAATCATCTGATTCTTCATAAGAATCTTGTAGAGTCTTCATAAGAATGTTGCAGAATCTTCATAAGAATCTTGCAGAATCTTCATAACATGAAATGCCAACAGAGTAGAAAAAATTTCTTCAGTGCCATAAACTAATTGAAAATGATATTTACATGTTTCCTCTTAGTAGAAACCTTCATAGCCCAAAGAGAAACTTTTAATGAACATTCCAACTCTTTTTTATGTTCAACTAATATCTTCTTGATCACCTTAGCCATTCCATTTCCTTGAGGATAATATGTTGTGGAATGATTAAGAGCAATATGATATTTTTGAAAAAATTCAATCATTTTGACTCAGCTAAAATATTGAGCATTGTCAGTGATAATTTCTCTTAGGAAACAAAATTTGGACAAAATATTATTTTTCTAAAAGCTTGATCACCACCTGTTGTAGTAAACAACAACCCTCCCATTCATTTTTATTCATAATAATAATGGGGAACCTTTGTTCTCACTTAAGTATATAATTACACCTTTAATAAACCTAGGGACTTAGTTTTTTTCATTTTCATAATAAAATTCATCCATAAATAACCACCATTGCCTTCAATTAAATCTTTAAAAACAATGGGAAAAAGGCGTTATTTCACAAAGTTAATTGGGGTACCTTGCAACCCAAAATATTGGAACCTTGTAGCTCATATCCAATTGAATTTTAAAATACTTATGGGGATGTGGGGCTTCTGAGTCCCATGTCATCACTTTTTGAAAAAAAATGCCTGCACTTTTGTTTTCGCACTAAAATCCTTTTACAAGGAAAAGGCCTCACTTTTTGCTGCTTTACATTATCGAGCTCGATTCCTTTGGAAACAATAACTTTTTTTAAAATTTCTATTTCTGAAACCATCTAGACTTCTAGGGATTTGAGTTCCATGTCACAATATTAAGGTTAGCCCACTTTTCTGATTATTCCATGTTTTCGCCTTGATTTTAATAATATTTGGCCACTCTACTTTTAAATCCCACCGACACAAAATCCTGTAGAATTTTTAAAATTAGAATTAAGAATGCTTACGAGGATCCAAGCTTCTGGGTATATCTTTCTCCTATTTAAGCCATCCCATGTCAAATTCGTTGGATCCTTATTGTATTTCTCTATGGGATTTTCCCTCCGGGATTTCACTTTACCTATAACTCTCTACTACCTTGGAACCCCAGATCCCTAGAAACCTTAATAAATTATAATTATGATTCCTTATGGGATTTTCACTCCCGGGATATGATGTGACATCTATCATGTGGCCTCCCACCTCCTTCTTGTCCATTCAACTAAATTCCTTCATTCATACTCTGTGCTGGCCTAATTATGGTCAACAATTAGTTTATTTTAAACAAAGATTAAACAATTGTTTTACCATTCTATTTTATTATTTCTCCATAATAGCTCTATTTAGTTAATCTCTCTAAATTTTATAGGTAAGCCTCAACTCCTCTCACAAAAGAATAAATGAAGAAATCTAAGGTGAAGAAGAAGGCACATGTTCATCAATATTTCAACCCATTCAGGGAACAATGGATGAAAACCTACCAGGAACAAGATTATTTATAGATATAGTCTGTACCAGGGATTCATGACACTCCTCATGGGAAGCCACTTACAAATATTTTGAAGGTGAAGGCCCTAACGCAACAGAGAAAAAGATTGAAGTCGATGATGAAACCCCAACTTTAGAGTCGACCTCACAGAATGCGACAAAATCTTTCTTGAATAGAATGGAGTGAGGCCTCAAATTTTTCTCTATACGAATATGGTCATATGGGTCCCTGATACTTTGAACATTACTAAAAGGAAGTTCCACATAGAAAGGAACCACAATTGGTTTATTCATAACAAAATATTTTCAGGACATGTATCACTTACCAGACCCACAATGCATTTACAACAAAAATTATGTGGACGAATTCATAAAGAAACATGGGGACCCAGCTAATTCTATAAAAGAATGGAGGAATGAATTGAAAGAGGAGGATGGTAAGTAATCTATAGACTCACTAGACTCCTCTTTTAGTCAATTTGCTTCCATGCTTTTCATATTGCATGCCTACCCAAATGTCTTTGACTTTCCTGATAGTTGGGTTGCTTTAATTAATGGGGCTTTCGAGGGTTACATTTTTGACTGGGCCACTATACTATCCAAGAACTTGGCCAAACACATTTTTGATTTTCGTTTTGCCCACAATCTATCTAAGAATAAAATCCCTCCATTTTACATGTCAACCTACATCATGGACTCTCTCTATTATTCTCTTGATTTCCCAGCCATGGGATGGAAGTGGACCCTCTCTGACCCCTCACCAATTCATATTTATCACAATGTACTCTGGGAGACCAATTATTTTGGTCATTTTTATCAGATTTGTCACAGGGTCATTATCCCTATTTATGAAATTATATTTGAAACCAAACCCCTTAGAATGTCCCTAGAAGCTATGGAAAACCTTAAGAAAATTGGGAATTGGTTTGGTGAAGAGTCATTTAGATGTGTCAGAGTCTTGTGAAGCTATGTATACCCTCATGTCTTACCAGTTTATATTCTAGACAAGCTGTTATGCAGGGAAGTAGCTTATCAAACCATTGATCATGGGATTACTAAAGCCTTGAAGGATTCCAACAAGAAGGTTTGGACTCAATTTCCTCTACCTTTTGGAATTTTGTCTTTAGCTAATTATGGACACCCTCAAAAATAATTGTGACCTATTGAGGTATTAAAGTTAGCCACCATCTTGACTAGGCCTTATGACCCTAATGGAGTGGCAAAACAAGTGGCCATAACATCTAGCATTAGAAAATATTTGCATGAAGAAAATAATTTTGATGACTTATTCAGTGAAGTATCCTCTTATAGTACAATTTTGAGGCAAGTAGATGAGACACTGTCAGTGAAAGAACAAGAACAATTTTTTTCTTTCAGAAATGAAAGGTTGGCTTGTCTACCATTAGATTTATTACAACCTCCCCTACAAAAACAAATATCTCTAAAGGACACTGCAATTTCTATACAGCATGAGAGTTATTATCAACCTGTGATTCATCCACACAACCAACAAATAATGACTAGTACTTCAAACCCTAGAGGAGAATTTCATACAATAGATCCAAGGATGGAACAAGTTTGGGACCAATTTGATGAGGCCCTGAAATAGTCCAAGCAAGGATAAAAATGAAAGAAGGTCCTAGGGGAAGAGATTATTTCCAAATAGCAGATTCCACATAATAATACTTCTTATCAACAAAATATCATTCCAGAGCATTCAAAATTTGCGAAGACACCATTGGTCACCCAACCTGAGGTAGAGATTATTCTTTTTAACCCTACTTCTGACATCTTCCTCAATATTGCGGAAATTCCCCCCATGGATATCTTATATAGTCCAATTCATAAATTTGTATTCAAAATAGGAAAGAAGAAGAGAAATATGGATGAATCCTAGGCACTAGTACCAAGGAAAACCTCACATCCCACTTCTATTGAAGTTCTCTGGAAAGGGTCTTCTACTTCTCCTTCTGATAAGCTTGGAAAGTTGACACAATTTACAAGTGCTTATGCTTCAACAACTATGGATAAAGAAATAGAAGTTCAAGATTTACCAAGAGAGAAATATGAAAATATTGCCACCATGGAACAAAAACTTATGAAAGAAAAGGAGCAATGTAAGACTCAGTGGCTATCTCAATTAAATCAAAAGGATGTTGCCTTGGCAAAATTGCAAGAGAGGTTCAATATGCTTCAAATTAAACATGTATAAGAGATTGAAACGAAAGATGCACAACTCAAAGAATCATAGCAGAAAGTGGAACAATGGTAGGTTGGAACTTCCTATCTGGTGAAATACAAACAAGATGCCCATGATCTTAATGAATACTTCAAAAACAAAAACAACTATTTTGTGAAAAACTTGGATTAATTCAGGTGCAGTATAGATTGGGTAATACTTTGACTGATGAACTAGTGAACATGATAACATATTATGATGAAGCCAAAATGGATCTCGATGAGATGCTTAAATGGAATAACAACGCTGAAGGGAGAAAATATGAATTTCCCAAAATAGATGAAATGAAAAAGTTAGTCATTTTTTAAGGATGGAAAGCCAAAATTAGTTTGGATAAAAAATTAATTAGTGATGCTCATGAATTATCAAATTCCCTAGTTGAACCCATAAATGATTCTTTACTTGAATCAAATCTTGTTTCCATTTTTCCAGAGGATTTTGTATCAGACGTGGAAACATTGCTTAAGAATTGGCTTGAGGAAAGAGCATAATTTACTAAAAGAATTGACCAATTGACTAAATTTAATATTGAACTCAATTGGACATTTTTGATCAAACCTCATAGCCATTGGATTATTTTAAAGGTAGTCACTAATTCCTCCATCCAAATGTTGCCACCATTCAGAGAGCCTATCTTCAGATTCCAGGTGCAAATCAAGCCTCATTCCATGCCAAAGCTGGGAGTGCTCCTTAATGTTAAAAGGCTATGGAAAATAATGATTGGCCCATCTTCAACTAGCTGAAGAGTTGTTACAACCATTCATTTTTTATGTTAATTTTTTTATGCTTTAATTGAGAATTTTTAGGAAGGTCAGTTTTTCTCTTTATTGTAAAAAACTCTATAAATTTCTCCCCGAACTCATAGCAAAGGGTCCTAAATTTTGGAAAAGCAAGGATTTTGTTGCAATTTTGTAATCAGGTTTTTCTTTTTTATAATTTGAACCAATATCAATTCCAAGCATGCACATATTTCCAATGGTACGGGTACTTTTATCTGCTCTGTATGAATTCTATTTTTAAAGGAATTATTTTTAGGTATCTAAATATTGTTCATGTATATGCTTTAATTGATTCTAGCATTATCACTTTTGATGTGTGTGGATTAAATTATACAACATAAATTGAATAACAATATTATTGTTTACATGTGATGAGCTTATAATTGATTTGATTGATTATTTAATAAAATCAATATTTTTATTGATTTTATCAATGTTAATTCGTGAGAATCTTCATTTTCATGAGATGGTGATACTTTTCTAGCACATATAACTCAAATATACCTAGGTATAAGTAATCAGATTAGATTAGTTCTGTTTTATAATCAGTAATCTTATTATTTTATCTTTCATAATCACAATCCATTTCATCCCCATACACAAATAGTTGTAATGGGTAACTAGACCCATAATACCAGTCATAACCACCAGTTTCAATGGAAAAGAGTCTAGTTTGGGGCTTTGACTGGGTGGATTCCCAAATGTTGATGCAGTCAATTTTGGCTATCAACATTTTTGGCATTAGAAGGAGGGCCATCAAACTTTGAATGGATAAAATATCACATATTAAATCAAGTAGTCATTCTAAGAGTCCTCCCAAATTTTCACCAACAACTTCTAGATCCCATTCTCATTGTCCACCTCTTGGATTAGAAGTTGCACGTCCTTCTCACAATATCTTAGCCTTGTAAGAAGATTTTTTATTGAAACTTCCTTAAATACTCCTCTCCCTACTCATCCTTTTGAACCCTAAAATTCCAACTATTATCCATAAACGTGAAGAGTTTTCAATTTCTGAAGAAGAGGTCGATATACCTGAACCTTCTAAAGGAAGCATCACATTATATTTAAGATCTTCCAAATTCCTAACCAGAGCACAAAGTGAAAAATTAGGAATCAAAACTTTTTAATTCCCTTTACAAGCTCAGAGTAGGAAAATCCCAGTTGTTGGCTCTGATTCAACTGCTAGTGAGATTATCACACAATCTTCCCCTCCTCTCACTCCTACCATCCCATAAGTTTCATTATAGTATGTTACATTTTCTTCTTTACCACCTTCCTACCACCCTTTAACTCCTTTCACCCATACATCCATAACCTCACTAGTTTCTTCCACTGTTTTTGTTTCTATCCAACCAATAGGTACTACTACTGTTAGTAGTTTTGCATGGGCATCATCATCTATTGTTATTTCAACTATCCCTTCATCAAGTAAATCTACTTTTGGGTCTATCTCATCCACCATACATCATATTATAAATCCCGGAATAACAAACATACCTTGGAACAACCCAAGAGTAGTGGTTATGAATCCCCCTTTGCATCCTCTTCCTAAACATCCAGAGAGATGGCTACCAAAATTCAATCTAGATGATGGTCTTGCAATAGAGGAACATCTTCATAATTTTATGCTGACCATGAATCTTAATGGAGTCTCTAAGGAGGATGTAGTTTGTAGGATTTTCCCTTACACATTTGAAGGATCAACTAGGTCTTGGTATTTCTCTCTTCCTCTTGGATCAATAAACATTTGGCATACATTTGAAGAGAAATTCCTTAGGAAATATGGAGAAGATAAAACAATAGCCACAATAATCAATCACTTATCTAATCTCAAGGTTGCTCTTAATGAAAAAATAAAAGATTTTAATTCCATATTCAAAAAACTTTTGAATAAAATCCTAGATACATCCAAGCCATGTGGTGAAGTTCAATTTGATTGGTATATTAGTGCTCTTCATTCGAGTATAGTTATGTTTGTTGATAGCACAAAAAACAACACTCACTGATAACATGAAAGAATACTTGGAAGTTGAAAAGAGATTGTTGACACTGGAGAAGAAATTTGTTGTTGAGGAAAGAAAGCCTACAAAGAAAATAACATTCAAGGAAGAGCCCAAGAAGAAAACTACCAAAGATCCTTATGACATGGAAGACTTGCAAAAATTTCTTAAAACGCTATCAAATGAAATGGTCAAATTAAAGAAGCAAGTGGCTGAGAGTTCCTCCTATAAATGACACTTTAAACCTTTTAAAAGAAATCAACAAGCTACTGCCCAACTATCTTCACAAATATCAATGGTTGATGATGATGATGAAGAAGGGAAGGAAGTAGTGCAATCAGCTAAAGAAGAAAATGAAGAAGAAGAAGAAGTAGCTAAAGCACATGGACTTTGGGACTTCATTTTTCCTACTTCAAATGAAGATGAAGAAGAAGATATGTCTTTTACAACTAGAAGAAAAGGACCTGTAGATGCACCATCAAAAAGCCAGAAAGTTAGAGGTGATCCTTCAATTGATAAAGGTGCAGCTAAGAAAACCTCTAGTAAATATATTGTTTCTTCAGCTTCTACACCTAAAACTTCTTCCTCGCCTTCACCTTCATCGAAAACTTGATTAGTGTCTAATAATGTTGAATATAACATTGTCTAAGATATGAAGAAAACCAAAGACAATATTTCACTCTATGAAGTCAGTAAGTTAAAACAATAGTAGAAATTATTATTAAATGCTTTGAATATAGTACCCACTTGTCCATTATCTTCAACTATTGTTACAAATAAGGCTCCTAAGAGTAAGGACGAATCTAAGTCTCTTACTTCATATTTAGAAAATATTGACCCAAAAAATGCTATCCTCATTGGAGATAGGTCAAATTATCATACACCTCCTTTCCTTGTAACCTTTGAAATATTTAATAAAAATGTTCATAACTGTCTAGTTGATTTGGGATATTCATAAAATATCATGCGCTATTCAATGTGCTTAAAACTAAATGTGAAGCCTAAAAATATACTACTCAAATAATTCAATTAAATAGGACTATGGTCAAGGTTTTAAGAGAAATGAATGAGGTTTTGATTAGTCTATCATTTAATCCCAAGGTTTTCCAAATAATTGATATTCTAGTTGTAGAAATTCTAGAATTTTATGGCTTGATATTACGTAGGGAATAGTCTCAAACACTGAATGGTTACTTTTCTATAGATTAGTCCCATTATTGGCTACCTCATAATGGAAAACCAAATCAGATTAGCGTTTACAGGGAGAAACATATGAAATACACAGTTGCTGATCTTGATGAGGAAAATGAACCAGTTTCCTTCATGAACAATATTCTGCGAAATTATTATTCATAATTTTTATTTGGTAATTTTCCCACCCTTCTCTCCCTATCCTTATGAATTTATGTCTTGCCAGATTGAAAATTTCTCACAAACAGATTCGTCCAGATGTATAAATTGTGTAGATTCTTTTGTAGATAACTTGTTTTGGACACTTTGTTTTGATGGATCAAAGTCTAATGCCGGTGTAGGAGCTAGTTGTATTTTAGTTAGTCCAAAGAATTTAAAAACCATGCTTATCTATATATTAGAGTTTCTTTGCACAAAAAATGTAGAAAAATATGAAGCACTCATTCAAGGAACGCAGAAAGCCATTAGTATTGACGTTAAATTCTTGAAAGTCTTTGGAGTTTCAGAGATAGTGGTAAAATAGGTACGAAATAACATACCCTATGTCTCTAGTCATTTAAAACATTATCAGGATTTAGTTCAAGACTTAACATCACACTTTTTGGCATTCAATATATCTTCCATTTCTAGGCTTCAAAACACTATTGTTGATATATTAGCCAATGTTGCATCCAAGCTCATTCCTCCTGAAGACTTTAGTCCTGATCAGTTTTCAACTAAGTTGATTTTTCGACCTTCTATTCCTGATAACATCACAAACTAGAGAGTGTTTAATGATAATGATGATATTATAATTTTTATCACATTTGAGGGAACCTATAATGACCAAATTATAGACGAGGACATGCATGATAAATAGCTTAACAGATCCTTAGGAGATGATTAAATAGAAAATACATTTCCTAAGTCAGTAGTTAAGTTGGAAGATATTTATGATTTGAAAGATAAATTTAAACACACAACTAAATGAAAGATCCAAAGTTCTACTTTAAGGTTTGAGGTTGTAAATTTGGGAACCAATGAAAAGCCCCAAATCATTAATTTAGGACTAGGTTTCTCCCCAGATGAAAGACTTAGCTTTATACATCTTCTTAGAATATATAAAGATATATTTGCATGGAGCTATGATGATTTGAAAATGTATGATACTTCAATAATTTAGAATACAATACCCATGTTTCCTGATGTCAAAGATGTCCAACAAAAACTCAAAAAAAATCTTTCCAAACCTTGAGTCCCAAATTAAAGATGAACTTAACAAACTACTCAAGGTTGAAATTATTTTTCCAGTTAGACATTGCAAATGGGTATCCAACCTATTTCTAGTTAGAAAGAAGAATGGTTATATTAGGATTTGTATAGATTTTAGAAATATGAACAAAGCATCTGAGAAAGAGAACTTCGATTGCCTCTCGTGGAGCAAATTATAAAATATGTAGTAGGCTCAAAGTTAATGTCCTTCTTAGATGGCTTTTCTAGATACAATTAGATTTTGGTACACCCTGCAGACAGGTTGAAGACAACATTTACAACCAAATGGGGAACATATGCTTATCAAAGGATGCCCTTTGGTCTAATCAATGCAGGAGAAACTTTTCAAAGAGATATGGACATAACATTTATAGGTCTTATTAACAAATCAATGGTTATATACTTGGATGATATTACTATCTACTCTAAAAAATGAGGTAACCATATATAGGACCTCAAGAAGATCGTTGAAAGGTGCAGAAAATATGGTATATCTCTAAACCCTAAGAAATCATTCTTTGCTTTAACTAAGAGTAAGCTATTAGGGTTTATTATTTCCAAAGATGGAATTACTATTGATCCTGATAGAATAAAATTCATTTATAAAATTTCTTTATCTCGTATCAAGAAATCAATGAAATCTTTTCTTGGACAAATTAACTTTGTAAAGCATTTAGTTCTAGACTTTTCTCAAATTGTCATGCCTTTACAGAACATGATCAAGAAAAACACAACATATAAGTGGGGTGTAACTGAAAGAAATACTTTGATTCAATCAAGCAAGCTATCATTCAAGCTCCTTCCTTATCTTCACCTGATTATTCAAAAGAATTTATTCTTTACACTCTTGCTTCTGATCATTTATACACAATTTTCCTTACTCAAAAGAATGATCAAGGAGGAGAAGTACCCATTGCATTTAACAACTCAACATTATAGGGGGTAGAATTAACCTATCAAGAAGTTGAAAAATAGGATTTTCAGTCTTTAAGTCAATCAAACACTTTAGACCCTTTCTGTTGAAATCGTATACAAAAGTAATTGTACCTTTCCCAGTAGTGAGACAATTGCTATTATAGAAGGAGCTTGGAGAAAAGAGAGAAAATTAGGTCACAACATTGCAAGAGGATGAATTATATATCATACTTTCCAAAATCATTGGAGGGCAAGGCTTATGCAAATTGGTTGCTAGCTCAAGTAATTCTTCATCTGAAGACATTCCAAGTGTACAAAATGAAGTACAAGAGGTATTCCTAGTTAACTCAGATTCTCAATATGCATATCTCATTTTCTATCTAACCCATGGTTATGCACTTGTTAAATTGGAACCTAAAAAGAAGAGAGCCTTGAGATTGAAAGAAAACCAGTATCAACTTGTGAATGGTACTTTATTTAGAAAAAAATATGATAATATTTTGCTTAGATGCATGGAGAAAGCTGAAGTTGATAAGGTTTTATAGGAAATGCATGATGGCCCAGTTGGAGGACATTACGCAGGTGATAAAATTTCACACAAGATCCTTCATGATGGATACTACTAGCCAACATTGTTTAAAGATGTTCATGCATATGTCTGAAAGTGCAAGATTTGTCAAACTGTTTCAGACAGAGAGAGGAAGGTTTCACTACCATTACAATAACTAAACATTGAACAACCTTTTGTGTAATGAGGACTGGATATTATAGGTGAGATCATTCCTCACTCTTTCAAGCAACACAAATGGATTCAGACTTCCATGGATTACTTCACAAAGTTGGTGGAAGCTATAGTTTTAAAAGTTGTCAATTCAGAACAAGTAATTGATTTCATTGATCAACATACCATCAATAGGTTTGGTCTTCCAAGCGCTTTAATGTTTGATAATTCATCCTATTTTTCCAGTAATTTACTAACTGAATCAACACTCAAACAAGGCCTTAAGATAAAATATTATGCAAATTACTACCCCTAGGGAAATGGATTAGTAGAATCAACCAATAAAAACCTCTTAAGTATTATTAAATGAACCATTGATGATAACCAAAGGAATTGGAATAAATCCCTTATCTTTTATATATAGGCAAATAGAATAACCTACAAAGCATCATTAAGAGCCTCACTCTACTTTTTTATTTATGGTAAAGAAGCAATTCTTCCTCCTAATGTTGTTTTGTCATCCCTATCTCTAGTCTAGGAAATTGAAGAAGAACCCTACTCATCTCTACAATAGAGATTGTCCCAAATGCTAAAGCTAGAGGAAGAAAGGGGAAACACCCACCAAATATATGCCAAACACCATAAAATTGTCAAATCTTGGTTTGATTCTAGTTCATTTGGTAGCAAGTCCTTTCAAATTGGTGACATAGTACTGAAACGGGACAAAGCCCATGAGGAAAATGGAAAACATACCAAATTTAAAAAATTGTGGCTAGGCCCATTTCAGATTGTAGAACAACTTGGTCCATCTACATTTATTTTGCAAGATCTTCAAGGAAGAAAAGAATCTCTTCCTATAAATGGATTGATTTAAAAAAATATTTTTCTTGAAAAGTTAGTATGACTTATGTAAATATGTAAATAATCACATGTACAATCCGGTGGGTTATTATTTCATGTTTTCTTTTCCTTAATGCCCTTCTTTTCCTTTTTGGTTTTTGCAAGTTTAGTGCTATTGCTTTTGGCTATGTATCTATGCTATCAATAAGTCTCTACTATTTATATATGAAGTTTTACGTTTAAAAGGGAAACATCATTGGGATGATATTGTTATACTTTTAGTCAAGTTTACTAACCAATGGTTCATTATGGTTTATTTTTCATTAGGTTTGTGGAATATTTTGAACCCCTATTCATAATATCAAATTACACTTATCAACAATTGATATCAAATAATCAGTATCCAAGATACAAACTTAACCAAGTAAGACTTTAGTCATCTAAATATTCTTCCACCATCCATCTCTTTAGGGGTGAATTTTCTCCCCGTCCATTAATTAAAATATTTTTAGAGTGTAATTAAAAAATATAAAATTAATTGAAAGATAGGAGGTCTCATCACAAGCCAACTTGTTTACCCTTGTTAGGTTTTGTGAATGGCATTGTCAACATCTGGCCACCAAACTAGGACAATGGATTTCAATTAACTTAAAATTAAAACATAAAATTGCTTCAAATATAACTGGTCTGAAAAATATTATTAATGGATGGGACGCTGGCATTTCCTAGGTTAAAAGGTAATCCCGTCGAGGCTATGGATGCCTGCTGACAACAATGGCTATACTTATGGAATTAGCGTTTATTCTTAATGTTGAACTCTACTTATTAGTTTGTACGACCAAAGCTGGTTTTCATAAAATTTATTGTTGTTGATGCATATTTTTCTTTTATTTCATACTTTTTTAGGGAAAATGCTTATAAATTTCACAAGATAATTAAGGATTGTTCTTTGTTTGTTTTTTCAAGGAAAATAATGTTGAAAATTTTGGATTCAAGTACAACTTGAGTGGGCCTAATAGTTAATAGCATGTGTTTCCTCCTAAGAGGTCACAGGTTAAAAACTAGAGGGGGGTGGAGTATGTATGCCTTCATAGACTTAGCAGTCAAATTGTTGCACAGAGGTGGGTCCCTTGTCCCACAAACAAGGGGGTCTCATACACCATTTTGGTGTCTGGATTGGCCGTGACCTTAAAATTAGATAATATAGAATAATAATAATTTCACTAATATTTTTTTTGTTTAAGCTTTGTAGTACTTCCCTTTTCTATTAATTATCTATAAGCAAGTAAAATATATCTCGTGGCCTCAACCTGCTTGAAGGAAACCAGGTCTTTTGGCCATCGATCAACATCAAAATTTGTCCAAAATGTAAACAGTTTGATCCTTATCATCCATGCTAAGTTTTCGATTGTATCTACTATATGCTTAATGATTTGACTTGTAAAGTAATTACTATCCATCATAATAACAAAAATTGACTTTCTACTACTCTGCATTAGTCATCAAATTTGACAGGGGCCCGGTCCTTGGCACTTGACCCAGGCACTTCATTCTGCAGCAAGGTTTGGAGCTGCTTTTCCATTTTCCCAAAACAGAGGTTCTAGTGATATTGTTATACTTGTATAGCCTGGATTTCCTTCTGAATGTCCTTTAAACTTGGTTCCTCCGGCCTTGCTTTCTCTGGTTCTTCTCTATCCTTGTATGTCATTGCCCTTGCCAGTAGATTATTCATGACCCAATACTGCTGGATGGTCTGTCTGAACAGTGTTTGGCGACCTCTAGTATGTCTCGAGTCAATAAGTAATGGCTCCTAGTCTTCCATTGGAAGTTCTTCATTTGCTACCTTGGCATTTAACTCTGTCTCCCACGTCACTATTACTACTTTTACCTGTGTTGGGGTACTTGCATGGTAAGCATGCAGTAAGTTCTGCATACTTTCCTTGCCCATTTTTCTTCCCCTTTTTCTCTGGGTTTTGCTCACTGAAGCCACTGGACCCTTTATTATTCTTTGCTTGCTTACTTGTTCATAGGCCTCCTTTTCTTCCCTGTCTCGCTTCTACTTTCACCATCTTTTCCTTCAGCAATTCCTTCAGTCCCCACCCCTTTTGCGTTCATACCTGTTATTGATGTCGGAGTGTTTGGGATTAAAGAGTATAGGAGTTAATTAAAGATGTAATGTTAACATAAGCGCATACATTAAAACCAATCTGAATTTCTTTCATAACATTATGTCATTCCTTATAATTTTTCTTTATAGCATTCCAATTGCCAGTTTGCTTCTCGACAGCTCGGTTTCCCCCAATTCTCAGCAACAACAGGGTTATCACTTCTCTCCTTAGCTCTAAGCCCCCCTAGGACCATCAATTGGGATCCTCGCAGTGGTCCCTCTCCACTCTTATGAGCTGGACAACAAGTATTTTGGATTCCAACATCGGGAAAGCAGGGTTTTGGCTTTGATTCTGCCACCAGGGTAGACCCTCTGGACTTGATATGCACCAACCCCTCCCTCTTATATTTTCGGGTTTTGGCCTACCCTTGCAGTCCATCTCGAATCAGGGTCATTGAGAATGGATTTCCCCTCGACCATGCAGAGTCCCCCTGGTCTAGATTCCCCCCATTCCTATTCCCCTGAATCTCTTTCCTTCCCCTTGGGGTTTGGCAGCCCCCCAGTAGCCAGACTAGCCTCCGAGGTCCTGTCTTATATTTCCCATTCCCCTTTCTCACCCCCCCACTGATTCTGGAAACTACTAGACCCTCGCAGGATGACAGAGGAGTCATAGCCTCTTCTCAATCCAAAACTATAGAATTTCCTTATGCCAGTTATCAATTTCTTTCCCCCAGGTGTGAGAGACCCTCCAAAACCCTCTGCGGATCCCATTTCCACCCCCCCACCCCCCCGCCTTTCATGAAATGCAATCAATTCATGTCCAGACAGTAAAACAGACATTTGAACCCAAATTCATTTATTTTCTATTTGTTTCAACAATTAAGAAACCAGACATCAACATCTTAAGACAAGACCAACATTTTCCAATTACTTTCGACACCACCCTCATTTTATGCCATAATTTCCTCCAATTTTGTGACATTGGTGGCAAATATAGGCTTAGGGAAGTTTGGTTTACATACTAGTTTCATTCTAGGTTGATGCAGGTTGAATCTGGATGCTGACGTCCACCCCTTCTCCTGCTCTCCTCTCGGTTACCACCTGCAACGCCTAGATCTCATTCTCCTCTCACACTTCACATGCATTCACCCAGCTCTCTTGCTACCTTTTTTTCTTGAATGTTCACCCACCTACACGTTTGCATTCCCGAGGCATCCTCCACTTGCCTCCTTTTCTCGATTTCTTCCACCTCCTTCATGTGGGGTCCTTGAATGGGCCACCCACGTACCCTCTTCATTATTCCTTCTGTCATAAGTGTATTCCATCCGGATCTAGGGTCCCTTCACACCCCGATCAGGGGTTTTGTCCTCCTTCCCTATCTTTTCCCAGGATCTCCCTAAGAATGTTCATTCCTTCGGTTTGATTTATCTCATTCCCGGGATGTCCAGGTTTCTTCCTGGTTTTCCACATCCCCAGTTTGCTAAGAAATCCACTGCCATGTTCCCCGATTGGTGGACATGTGTCAGGATGAGGTATTCTATCCCTTGTACCAGGATTCCTATTTCCTGGACTAATCTAGCCATTCTCCAGCTCTTGCTTATTTTTCCCATTGGGTTCCCTGCTGGAGTTTTTTCACTCTGTCAATCACCAATGTGGAATCCCCTTCCACCACCATCTTCTGATATCTTTCCCTTCGAGCGATTTCTAGTCCCTGTTTGAGTGCATTGAATTCTGCTTCATTGTTGCTCGCTATTCCATAGTCCATTGCAAACAACCTTATTGTTTGGCCCTGGTGATCTATGAACACTCCTCCTAGTCCCACTTCTCCCAGATTTCCTTTGGCAGCTCTGTCAAAGTTTAGTTTTATGAAATCCTCAGGAGGGAAATCAAAGTATGATAGGGATTGCAGGGGTGTAGGTTTCAGTTTCCAAGAGTTAGGCATCAACATTTATGGATTCAGATTTAGCATCTCCATTATTCAACTCTCCTGTGGTGTTGTTTCCTAGTCTTCTGGGTACCATTTCTCGGCCAAAATAGTTTCACGGATATTCTGTATTATCATCTTCCACACCTTCGTAGCTGTATTTTTTTCATATTTGAAGATTCTCTGATTTCTCTCTTTCCACACCGCCCACAGGAGAAATCCTAAGGATATGTTCCAGGCTCGGTTAAGGAAGGAGCTCTCGTAGTTTCTCTTCTTCCAATTTTCCATTGTTTTTTTTGTGCTTGAGAAATCTCTGTCCAAGTGTCCACAGAGAATTTCATGATTCTGCCATCGGGTGTTGCTATATATGTTCGCATTTAGTAGATGTTCCATTTTTTCCTTTTGTCCTTCGCATGTGCAACAAACCGATGGTCTCTGCATCCCTCTTTTCTGTAGTTGGTCTAATGTTAGCACGCGACCATGAAGGACCACCCATAGGAAGAAAGATACTTTTGGCCATAGTTGATCCTTCCATATTCATTCCCATATGGGTAACCCTTGTTGTTGTTGATGTTCTGCTTTCATGTAGTATCCTTCTTGTATAGTAAACATTCCTTTAATTCTATATCCCCACCTTATAATATTCGTTCCCTCTATTATCATTATTCTTCTAGAGTCCACCTCTTTATCATAGGTTTCCCATTGGAGAGAGTCTGGTGCATCTAGCCAGTGTTGTCTCCTCTTCCATTTTCTCCATATTAATCCTGCTTCTACTTCCCAGAATTTATTCATCGTCTGATTTGCTGGTCAGTTTGTGTTTAAGAATATTTCTACTAGGTCCTACCTACTGAATAGTTTTTCCCTTTGCTATCAGGCATCTTGCCAGTTGCTAGCCTTATCCCATCCCCTGATCTCCCAGAAGCTGTGGTTTCTTATCAATTCTCTATTTTCTGCTGCTAGGTTCCATATAACTAATCCCTATGTATTTTCTAGGGTGGTTAGTCTTCCTCCAGTCATCCTAGGAATTCCTCATTTTCTTCCCCAGACTTCTTTCCATAAGTCATTACCTCCCTGTATCCATCTCCACCATAGTTTGGCCCCCATAACCTGGTTCAGAGTGTATGGGTCTCGAAGGCCTAGACCCCCTACTTTTCTTGGCTTCATTAGCTAGTTCCAGGAAAGAAGAGCCCATTTCTTTGTTGTTTATGGCCCTTGCCATAGGAATTTCTTAAAGATATTTGTCATATCATTGCAAACAATTTTGGGAACTACTAGACTTGAGAGCTAGTAGATAGGAATTGATTGTAACACTGCCTTTAGGAGGATGACTCTACTAGCCATGTTAAGTGCTCGAAAGGTCTAGTTTTGAAGGTGATTGTGAATCTTGTCTAGGAGAGCCTTTCGATTTACCACATTGAGCGGGTTAAGGCTTAATGAAATACCAAGGTCTTTCAATGGTAGGGTTCCTATTCAAAATCCCATTACTCTTGCCAGGAAGGCTTGAGATTGAGCAGTTGTATTAAAGAAAAAGATATCAGACTTATCTTTATTGATCTGAGTTCCTGAGGCATTCGTGAAATCTTATAGTATGGCCAAGAGGGACCTTGCTTCCTTGAGAGTAGCTTGACAGAACATCATAATGTCATCAAAAAACTGTTGATGAGTTAAAGGAAGATCGTTTCCCCACATGTGCAGACCTTTAAATTTTCCTGCTTGAACTTTTGCTTTGACATATCTTCCTAGACCTTCAGCTGCTAAAATGAATAGAAAGGGGGAGATTGGGTCTCCTTGTCTTAGCCCTCTTGTTGCATTGAAAGCCTCAGATGGTGCTCCATTTAGTAGGATAGAGAACACAGGGGTTGATATGAAAGAAGAGATCCAATTTATCCATCGAGGGTCAAAGCCAAAGGCTTTCAGGATACTTTGAAGGTAGGTCCAGCTTAAACGGTCGTATGCTTTCGACAAGTCTAGCTTGATCATCATTCCTTTGGCTTTGAGGTTCTTAAGGGAGTGGATTGCCTCTTGAGTAGTAACTATACCATCCAAAATTTGCTGCCCTTTAACAAAACCAGTTTTCTCTTGGGAGATTAATGCTGGGAGGATCGGTTTAAGCCAATTTACCATTATAGTTGAGAGGATTTTATAAATTACATTGCATAATGCTATAGGTCTAAACCCCTGGGGCTCTTCAGAGTGATCAGATTTTGGAATAAGAGCTATAAAAGTTGAGTTTAGGGCATGATGCATCTTTTTTGTTCTTTTATATTCTTCCACTACTTCCAGGATGTCCTTCCCTAGAATCGGCCATGTTTCCTAAAAAATTCTGCCATGAAGCCATTCGGACCTAGTGCTTTATACTTTGCCAGTCCCTTGACTACCTTCTCCACTTCTTCCAAGGTAATATCCCTCATTAGTGCTAAGTTCTGGTCCCTGCTTACCAACTGGGGGATATGCCTAGTTATCCTATTTATTGCTTCTAACCTGTCAAGATTCGGTTCTGTCATTATGTTTTGGAAGTGATTCACCAAATTTTTTTCCATCTCATCATTTTGCACCATCCGGTTTCCTCCCTGGTCTAGTAATGAGAATATTCGGTTGTATTGTCTATGTTGTATCATTTCTTTGTGGAAGAATATGGTGTTCCTTTCTCCCTCCCGGAGCCACTGGACTCTCAATTTTTGTTTCCACAAGATCTCTTCTTTCTTCCTCCTTTCCTCAATCCTAGTTAGTAGTTTTCCTTCTTCCTCCACTAAGGGTTCCGAGTGGCCATTTGTTATCATCTGTTGTTGAACTCGTTGCATCCTAACCTGTAGTAGTTCCTGATCTTGCTGAATATTGCCAAATTCTTCTTTATTCCATTTCTTTATTTTTCCCTTGATTTCTTTCAGGCGTAGCTGGAATGTATGCATTTTATTCCTCCCTTGTTCTATACTTGATCTCCACCATTCCTTCATTTTTTCTAAGAAGGTAGGGTCGTGAAGCTAGAAGGCTTCGAACCAGAATGGCCTCTTGTTCTGCCCTTGTTTCATGTCTACTTCCAACCTAATTGGCCAGTGGTTAGATCCCATACATGGAAAGATTGATGCTTCATAGTATACATCCCTACTTATTAAATTTTTTGTTGCCAAGAACCGATCTAACCTTGAAGCTATTTGGCAGGTTCCTCCTCTACGGTTGTTCCAGGTATGAGTTCCATTGATGGTCAAAATATCTACTAGATGCAGCTCTTCTTGCATGTCCCTAAACTGCTCCATTTCTGGTTCTTCCCTTCTTATCCCACCTTTTTTTCTTCCAGTGAAGTTATCAGATTGAAATCCCCTCCTATTAGCCATAGTTTTTCTGCATGCATTTGGCTTAGTTTCCTAATGCTCTGGATAAATCTTTCCTTCTCTCCAGGAGTGTGAGGCCCATACACTGCTGAAATGATGATCCATTCTTTGGTCCCTATGTTACGAAATCGTCCAGTCAAGATTCTTGGCATTCCTATCCAGTAATCCACCATTACCTCGGCAGGATTCCATAATATAGCGATTCCACCTGCACTTCCTTTTGCATCTAATGCTACTACTTCATATCTCAGTTTCATTTTCCGTAGTATCTCCTCTATTTTTTCTCCTGTTACCTTTGTTTCTTGTAGGATAACTATTTGAGGCTTTTCCTTTTTCAAACGATCTTGTAAGTACCTCTGTTTTCCTCGGTTGTTAAGGCCCCTTATGTTCCATGAGATCACTATCATTGGTTAACTTTATTAAGTTATTGGAATACCGCTGAGAGCGGTACTACCCTTCTTGTGTTTACCAACATCTCTCCCATTATTTGAACTGACTCCTATAGATTTCTTCTCCCCCTTTTCTTCCCCTTTTTACTTCGTGTTGTGCTGTTCTTGGGAATCTTCTTGTTGCATGTCGAGCTGCTCTACTATTTCTCCTTGTCTCTATCCTTGGGTAACCACGTATTGTTGGAAGGTTTCTTTATACAGTTTCTTTTGATCCTATGGAATGAATCTTTTATCAAGGTGTCTCCACTCATTCAAGAGTCTTTTTAGAACTTCTTCCGTGCTCAACTCATCCCTGGCTGCATCGACTTCCATTGCGGTGAGATCTACTAGTTCTTGCTCTTCTTTTTTTGTCAGATCTATTTGGGCTTTTCTCTTTAGGGTGGTCGTTGATTTAGCATGACTGTTCTCCTTTTCTTTGTCCTGATTCTCCATTGTTTCTGTCTCATTTATTGTTTCTTCTTCTTCTTGCAACACCTCATATCTATTCTTATTTTCCTTTTGCTTTTGGTTATGGTTTCCTAGATTTTGCTGCACTCTCGTAGTCTTCTTCTTATGCATGACCTCTTTGAACCCCTCATTTGCCTCTTGTGGGGGGTTCTTCTGTTGCTCCTTTAGGTCTGGCCGATCTTCCTGGTTCATCAGGCATGCTTTGTACAAGTGGCCATACTCATGACACTGGTGGCAACAGAACGGGATGTGCTCATAATCCAAGGTTTGCTGCCATATTTCTTCTTGATATTCTAGTTCTACCGATTCAGGGATGGGCTCCGAAATATTCATATAAACATAAATCTAGGCATAGGAGGTGTATCGTCCCCTACGTGTGGATTCTGTTATTTTTACAAATCTTCCTATTGAATTACCTATGCCTTCCAGTATTTCCGGGTCCCAGAAATCCATTGGGAGGCCAAAGAGTCAGACCCAAACAGGGGCTGCCAGAAATTGCTCCTTATCTGGGTTATAGCATTCCTCCCAATATCTCATAAACAACCCTACATTATGGTGAAAATATGGACCATTTTCAAAGACCCTTTCCTTATCTTGCAGGTTTGATAATATTACCATGAAAATTCCTCTAGCTCCCAACTTGAGTTCTACATGGCCTTTTGGTTGCCATTTCTGTTGGATCTGTTAACACCCAGGTTGTTCCCTTTGACTCCTGAGGGAATACGACCGGGGTAACCACTAACCAATCTTTGGATTACAGTTTCTAGCCCAACTGTAATCAGAGAGGGTTCTCTCTTTAAGGTTTGTCTCTGTTTTGTGAAGATTTTAGGCTAGTTATGAGTTCAGGGTTTGTTTTTATATTTTGGTTGAGTGATGTCTTTCAGTGCTTAAGGTGGAAATCTTTAGACAGTATTAGTCCATTGGGCAATGGAGTCTGTGGCTACAGGTTGTTTGAGAGGTAGGTTGGGATTGCTGAAACTACAGGGCCATTTGAATATCTCATGAAACAAACTTGAAATTATGAGGATGAAGTGTGTTTAACCAGTGAAAAGCAATTAAGAATTTTCCACTAAGCTGGGGTGTGAGAAAGAGATATATTGTAAAGGAGAAGATTTGAATTCCTAAACAATAATCACTGTGAAAGATATAGTGTAGAGGTGCAGCAATTAAGAATTACACCTTTGTAACCATAACTGAAGGAAACATTTATAATAGCACAGATTGAATTCAGGGTATTCTATGAATAAATCCTGGAATTAGTCTTTTTCTCTGCCATTAACTGTGAAATATAGGACATGAATGAGTTATGACAAAGTAATAAAAGAACATAAAGAAAGTTTAAAGGAAACTTATTGAGCCATGAAAACACGCAGGAATCCTGTAGCATTCAGCAGTCACGTTACAACACCTCAGACAACACAAACTTTGGAAATTCCATCAGCCTTTGTATTAAACTCTGAAAATTTACAGCATAAGAACTCTAGAAGAGAAATCAACAACCCCCTGCAAGCCTATGCGAGGGGGAATATATACAATCGGTCATGCAAAATATCTGAACCGTTGAGTCATCTGAGAAATAAATACGTTTACCCACTTTACAAAATAGCAGATAAAGAAGTTATTACTGCTATGAATACAAAGTAAATGCTCTTTAATTCTATCATAAGACTTTTTGACCTTTGGAGGCCACTGAGTCGGTTGAACGTTCTGTTATAAATGCTGAATGATGCGTCTTTATGTCTTTGTCCTGCTGTAGTTTTTTCGGCCCTGTCATCTGCAGCTGTCAGTATTGCTTTGGTGGCTGAATCTTCCTGCTGAGTTGGCTCAGTCCATCTTTTTTCAATCATACTGACTGTATCAAATTTTCCTGTACATGATGACTTATGTTTTTTGATGAAAAAACTTGATGAGAGCCTCTTGTTCACAGTATCATCTGTATCATTTTGGTCCACCATTCCTGTGTGGGCAGTTGATGTCTCAGAATTGCATCTAAGGTCTCATCTGCCTCTGTATATTTATAGAAGTTTGGAGGCACTTCAAACAAATGCTTGATCTCATTCATAATAAAAAATAAATCCTCTACTCTATCATAGAGATTTTGCCCAGATGCTAGCCCTGTTTCTTCTGAAGTACTTGGTGTTACAGTGATCTGATTTGTAGCAAATTTGTTGACCCTCTTTGCATAGTTCTCATGTGAAAGTAGCCTACCTGCGCTGTTCAGTAAGCCAGGAAGACCTCTGCCTTGTAGTACTGCAAATTTGTCCATGAACCTGTTTACTTCTGTCTGCATGTCCTGGCTTCTTCTTTCCAGTGTTTGTACCAGGCTTCTTAATGTAAGGACCCTCTTTATCAGCAAAATGGTTTCAGTTCTATTGGGAATTCCCATTGCTGCCAGCTGAGGACCTGTACGGTTGTTGAGCACATTAATCATTCTATTGGCTACCTCAGGCATGTTGCCTAGAGATGCCCTTGATCTCTGGACTTCTCTGTGTGCTTTTCCTATGAGCTCTATTTGCTCATGAATAGTCTCAATATATTTCCACTGATCTGTGATTGATTGGCCAATGTTGGCCCATAAAACTGTCTTAAGCTCAGCCACCACTTTTTCAAGGGTGAGCTCCTTCTCCAGCTCTTTTATCTTCTCCTTAAGGGCCTTTATTTCCCTCCCTTTTTCTGCTACATTCTGCTTGGATTTGTCATATCTTTCATTGAGCTTAGCTAGACTCTCCTTGGCCTCATTTAGTTCTGCCATTTGGGCTTCTAAGGCCTGAATTTCATTCTTGAGCTTCTGCATATCCAGGCTTGGAGCCTGCTCTGTTGTTGGTGCAGTTGCTGACGTAGATGGTGATGTCTGTTTAGTATGAGGAGCAGTAGTCTAAGGAGGTTCCTCCAGATTGATTATTTATGGAGGGGGCTGAGAAGTTTGGCCTCCTTCCTTCTGTTGTAGTGCTGCCTGCAGTGCGGCCTCTGATTCTCCCAATTTTTCTTATGTCTGGATCAGCTGTTTATATAATGATACCAGCATAGCTGCTGCATATTGATCATGCCTCAGCTGGGCAACTTCTTCACTTTGTGGGTGAATGGTTGCTGGGATCTTAATCATTTTCTTCAATGCTGCCATATCTGCATCCCTCAATTTCAACAGTGCTTGTACGACCTTGATGTCCTTGGGATCATGCCCAAGTTCTATGATGATATCCTCCAACGCTTTGATTCGGTTATCTTTTTCCTGGGAGGAAGCTTTTTCCAACTCAAGTTGGGCAGCTGTATTGTTTAGACTATTTTCCAGCCTAAGATTTACCAATGTTTTGTCTGCAAGAGTGGCATACACCATCTCACCCGTTTGCTTGTGCAGTTCTATCTGATCCATAGGGTGGATGTCTTTGGCTAGGACCTCAAGGTTGGTCCTTATGTAGTCTGCAGCTGACTGGGGCTGCAACATGGTTGGCATGAAATGACTCATCACCATTTTGCCCTCATGTACATCATAGGCAGACATCAATCTTTGCTGGTTTGTAGGAGCCATCTTTAACAAGTGATTGTAGAGCTGTATCTTGATTGGCTCATT
Organism: Pinus tabuliformis; assembly: GCA_031772625.1. Lineage (NCBI taxonomy): Eukaryota > Viridiplantae > Streptophyta > Pinopsida > Pinales > Pinaceae > Pinus > Pinus tabuliformis. The sequence goes on along the minus strand of CM062804.1, from coordinate 515,432,751 downwards.
CCTCTTTTTGATATCTATAAATTGTTGTTTGATGCCTACTTCAGCTCCCTTTTGGTGGCTTGAGGAGCTGACTTCTCCTCCAACTGTCCTTTCCTGTTCCTGCTGAAAGGAACTTGCAGATGCCTCCATACTCGGTGGGTCCATGCCCAAAGATTGCCCTATAGGAATTTCTTCCTCGGAGAGGGGATTCATTCTGTGCCTTTTCTCCCTGTGAGTTGTGGAGGTGGTGAGGGGAGTCTCTCTGTCCCTCTTCCGATTTCTGTCCTCATTTTGTGGAGTTTGGAGGACCGAGGCCTCCACTGTAGTCTCCTGCCTAGGAGGCAGAGTGTCCTGTGCTTGCTGCCCTGGTTGCTCTTGTTCTTGCTATTTTTTCTGCTGTACCTCTTGCTGTTGTACTTCCTGCTGCTGTTCTGTAGAAGCTAGCTGTTCTGGCTCCATCTGTTTCTCTTTGCCTTTGCTGGAAGTTTGATGAGTAGTTCTGGCTGCTTGCGGATGTGCTGTGGAAGATGATGCAACTGCTCCAAGCTGCCTTTGATATGAAGAGGAAACCTGCCCACAAGTTTCCAAGTCAGCCTCTTTCTCAATATTTTTTGCTTCTCTTTGTAGTATTTTCTCTCTAGTCATCGGCTCTTCTAGGGTGCCCTCTTTCCAACTTAGTTGATTGGCATATTTCTCAATATGAGGCAATTTAGTGTGAGCATAGCCACCCAATTTATGTTTTATCCTTCTGAGAGAAATGAAATGATTAGGGTCATAAGGTATCCATTTGAAACTAGTTTCAAATCAGAGGGCCTCTAGCATGTCATCTGCTTCCTTCCATCCCTCCTCCCTTATGTTGTAAAGGAAAGGGCCTAGCTAGTTCCTGACTTTTAGTTGCACTTTCTTGTTTTTACTATGGAAATGGATCATGTTTGCATTTCCAAACTGCCTGAAATACTCCAAGGCAAATAGTCTCATAGGAACATATCTTGGCAGCCTATAAGGGTCCAACTCACAGCCATATATTCTGATTACTGTGTGGTGTTGGTAAAAGTACCAATCACCAATGCTGTAGGACTTAGAAAGATGAAGAATTCTTTGCATTTCATCTGTTAATCTTGGAGGAGGAACACCATATAATAAGGTCAAGGCTGGATGAATGAAAAGGTCTATGAATTCAGAGTATGTGTATGGTGAGCAAGAAGTGTGATGAAAAACTGAGGTCCAAAACACAACTGACCTTGGATTTCCCTGGGCATCAAGTTTCTTGAGAGGAATAGGGAAACTGTCAGGTTGATAAAATAAGAACAAATGATATATGTATCTGGTGTATCTAAACACCTTTTCCCTTTCAAGATTCAACAGTTGCTCATGAATCTTGTTTGCAATATATGTAGCATAGTCATAGTGCACAGCAGGAGGTTTCCCAGGAGAAAATATGGACAGCATAGCCATAATGGTGTCATCAACATCCTCAGTTCCCTTGTAGCCCAAGACATAGCTGATTAAATCTACAAGCATTTTTCCTAAGTCATTGAGATATGGATTTCCAATAGGAGGCGTTCTAATAGTTTGAGAGCTTGGCTGTATGAATAACTAATTGATTTTGATGATCTGGGCACTGGACAGGTTGCCCCCCTTCTTTAATAAATCTAGCATGGAGAGAGGAGTCAATGGTCTTGCAGAATGAAAGTGCAACATCTCATTTATGGCCTCAGGGGTAATATGAAACAAGACTGAGCCTGTGGGACTGAGAACAACTCTCTGGCATGGATCATAGCATTCACAACATCTATGGATCAAGTCTGGTAGGGAATTGACTTGGGGAGGGTTAAAAATGGGCAAGTTGGAGTCCCAAATCCCTAATATATCAGCTCCACTGAGGTGTTGGGCCTTTAACTCATTCAACAGATGGATGTTAAATTTGGAATTCATTGAAAATGAGTCTAGCATCTGATAATCCTTATCCCCCAGGGTCTTCCATTCTATTTCTCTTTGTGGGGCATTCAGAGGTTGAATATTCAATGCAATTGGTGCTTCCATGGCTAATAAGGCCTTTGATTTGTATGTGAAGTGGTTTAAGTGAACAGAGCAACACAAAGGGGTATCTTTACAATAGAGAGGTGAATTGCAAGGAGCAGAGGGTAAATTGTAACAACAGCAGTTGGAATACTGCACAGAGGACTGATAGGACTAATATCAAGACTGATTCAAGTGTCTCCACGGTGAATTATTATAGTTTCGGGGTCTAAGTCCACGAATGCGCGGACAGACTGCAGGTTTGGTGAAAACTCGCGCAAACAAGGCTCTGCAGGTGAATTTGGACTCAACAGTTAAAAAGGAAGCTAGCCACCGGGATTTGCTGGTAGATACTGTGTTTTTTCACTCTTTTAAGCTATTCTTGGAGAATTATGGAGAAAACCAGGCGCAGAGGGAATGACTGGGATAAATACCTGGTAAACTGTCGGCAATGGTTACAGATGTAGGTGGAATTGGCGTGCCAACGGTCTTCTGGTCGATTTCGGCAGGTTGGCGATGGATTGGTCGTAAAATTCATGCAGAGCAGATTAATAGTTGTTTTATCAAAAGTGACAAAAACATGATTTTCGGCCAAAATATAGACTTTTTGGAATTTTGGCGCTTTTTTGGATGACGTCAGCATGACGTCATCAGGTGGGGTCAAGGTCGGATGACGTCAACATGACGTCATCGAGTGACGTGGTGGACTATGAGTGTTCCACGGGGATGGTGAGGTGGCGGACAGGTCAGAGCGGTGGCGGACAGGGGTGCTGGCGCGGCGGTGATGTAGCAATGACGTGGGCCTGACATGGTAACGACGTTGGCATGGCGGGTTCACACGAAACCAGAAACGGTAAGTGGATTTTCTCGGACCGCCCTCGATACAGAAGTTGTTTTGTCAGAGGGCGACCCGAGAAATTTTGGGGGCGACGCGTGGCAGAGGCCTGACGTCACCCTCTGACAGTTTCTCGGGTGCTATCTTATGGACGTCAGGCCCGACCCGATATGTATGTGGGCCGTCCGATGAAAAGAGCCAGATCCGACGGTCGAAGGATGGCTAAAGTGCCAAGACAATACGGAAGGGGGCCGGGAATAAAATAATATTTGTCTTTGAAATGTGTGTCCGGCGGGACTTAGGACTTCGGCGGATAATATTGGTTTTCCAATGTAATTTTTTTATACAAATGTGTAGTTGCGCCAACTTTGGATAAAGCCGAAAAGTGGGTTTTCGATGTGTTTTTTGCAAATAAAGCGGGTTAGGGGTGAAGTGGGGTTTTTTACAAGGTTCTTTTGCAAATGAGGGGTAAATGGTTTAAATGACCTCTGAAGGGGAAAGAGGGGTAGGGTTTGGGTTCTTAAACTGACCAGATGTCACTTTAATCCCTGACTGTGAACATATGGCTATAATGCCAAAGGGGAAGGGATATTTATAGAATGCTTGGGGTTTATACACCATAGTGTTTATAATAGTGAGGGAAAAGGGTAACATAGGGGATTTAGATAATAAGAAGTTAGGGGTTAATATGAATGGGAGAAGTGAATGAGAAGGGATAACACTGAGTTTTGTATGGAATTAACTTAGTTTAGGAAGTAGATCAAAATGAAAAGAATTTTAGACAAGAAATGTGGCTCTTAAAGAACCAAGAACCAACACAAGACCTTGACTTCTTTCATGAACACAACTGGTGTAGGGGTGTTAGCAATGAATGTGGAGGGGGAAAATGGGAAGTTAGACATGCTCCATTGTGTTGCTGCAAAATGATAGAGAAGAGGAGCTTTTCTATCCATTGATGCTTCCTTTATGTTAGACCAGCAAGATTCAGTTGAAATGAATGACATTTCTGCAACCCCATCTACCTACCCATCTACTTGTCTAGCATTTTTTGTTTCTTCATGGAGGGTGCACTTAGACTTGCAGACCCTTATGTGCCTTTTTCTTTTCTTTTGGCTTTTTTTTTTTATTTTCTATCTAGAACTACCCTTATTGCTTCCAAGGTCCCAGATTAAGCAGTTGGGAACCTTAATTCTCTACCTAACTTCTGGTCTGCCAAGATTAAACAGTTTGGACAGACATCTTTCTCTATTCTACAACAGAAAATTGAAACATGGCATGATCCAGATTAGGCTGTTGGACCATCCATCCAAAATTGAGTCATCATCAAGCTATGTACACACATTGTCTTCTCATGGAAATATGGGATCTTTGAATCACCAAAGCAGAGCATATTTGGAACTTTTATTTGCCAATCATGAAATATGAAACCTATTGGTATAGGTAGCTAACAGTGGCTCCACATGGGGATGGTTTTTCCATTTGAAAGACCAAGAACAACAGGTCAGAATGCCTTGGTCCATGAGTTCTCTTACCAAACTTGGAGTACTTCTCTTTGAAATCTCAAAATTGTGCTCTTCCCCTCTTGGTGCATCTCTGAACTTATTTGCCTTTTGCTGATAATTCACAAAACTCGAAAAACTGCATTCTTTTACATGTTAACAGAAAGTAATATATACACCTGAAAGAAAGTAATATATACACCTGAGTATGTACAAGGGAGAATTAGGCTACACTCATGGATAGTAGTCAAAATAGTGCTTCAACATCCTGCCATTCACAGGACCTTCATCCAAATCAGTTTCATCAAGATTCCTAAGGAAGTAAGTATTATTTCCTTGCACTGCTTGAACAGCAAATGGTCCTCTCCAAAGGGAATCAAATTTTCCATGTTTTCCTTTATCTTCCCTTCTTGAATCCCACTTGAGGACTTTATCACCAATGTTGAAATCTTCAGCCTTAGTCCTTCTATCAAAAGCTTTCTTTAACTTTTCTTGTAAAACTTGAACTCTGTGATAGACTTGGTCTCTAGTTTGCTGCAAACATATAATTTGATTTACCCTTCTTTGCACATCATTTGGTTCAGCCTGGCTTTCTTGAAGAAGTTTCATGACAGGGACCCCTAGTGATGAAGGAAATTTGGCTTCTAATCCATAAACTAACTCATATGGGCTGACCCCAATTGATCTCTTGGTTGTTAGTCTATCTGCCCATAAGGCATTGACCAGCTTCTTATGCCAATTCTTCTTATTTTCTTCCAACACCTTCTTTATGATGTTTATGAGGCTTTTATTTGATGATTCAGCAAGACCATTACCTTGGGGATAGTATGCAGTAGAATGGCCCAAGGTAATGTGAAATTTGTGGTAGAAATTCACCATCTTCTTAGATCTGAAAGCAGCAACATTGTCTGTTATTATCTTATCAGGACAACCAAATCTAGAAAGGATATTGGTCTCAAGGAACTGAATGATAGTGGAATCATTTGCTTGTCTACAAGGAACAGCTTCAATCCATTTAGTAAAGTAGTCAGTAGCTATTAGAATCCATCTATGCTGGCCTGAAGATGAGGGATGAATTTCCCCAATGAAATCCAAGCCCCATTGTTGAAAAGGTCTCTCTGTAGCAATAGGCCTCAAAGGAAGTGGCAGTAACTTTCTCTTTCCCTCAAACACTTGGCATTTATGACATGAGGTAGTAAATTTTTTAACATCAGAGAAGACAGTGGGCCAATAGTAACCAGCCCTCAATATCTTATCCACAGTGGACTTCCAATACAAGTGTCCACCACAATCACCTGCATGAAATTCTTTCATGACATTGTTAGTCTCATTCTCAATCAAGCAGTTTAACAGTATACCCTCATGGTTTTTCCAAAGTAAATTGCCATCCATGACACAAAATCTTGAAGCTCTCATTTTTAAGAACCTACACTTAGTTCTGGACAATCCTGGGGGAGCACACAGGTTTTGCAACACATGACATATATCAGAATACCAAGGGGATTGTTCAAAGGCTACATTGATCTTTGGAGTCGCCAGCTCCGGTTCACTGTCCAGTTGGTTGATTTCTAAAGCTTGAAAGTTTGCCTCTGTCATTAATTTGGCTAAACCTTGCCCTTTTATCAGTTTTGTAGGTTTTATTTCAATATCAAATTCCAAGATGTTGGCAATCCATTTGCCTCTTCTGCCCTCTAAGTTCTCTTGAGTGAGTATGTCTTTCACAATGGGACTTGGCACATAAGCTATAACATGGGAGTACAGGATGTAAATCCTAAACTCTTTAATGGCCTTGACCAAAGCATAAGCTTGTTTCTCCATGATCTGATATTTCAGAGGTGCATCTCTAAGAGCTCTACTAAAGAAAGCAATGGGTTTTTCATTTCCTTGGTCATCTTTCTGTAATAAGATAGCAGCAATGGTATGCTGGGAGGCAAAGGAGAAAATGATAAATTCTCTGTCAAATTGAGGATTTGTTAAGACCAGTGTTTGGGTAAGGGCCAACTTTATACTTTCAAAAGCTTGATTTGCTTCTACTGTCCATTTCACTTTTTAATCCTTCTTAAGCATGTTATTTAGTAATCTGATCAGTTCTGCTAGGTTTGGGATAAACCTCCTTAAGAAGTTAATTTTTCCCAAGAAAGCTTGTAATTCTTTGATGTTTCTTGGGTGGGGCATTTGTAAGATAGCTTGTATCCTGTCTGGGTCAATTCTAATGCCATCCTTTGAAATGATATGGCCTAACAGCTTACCTTCTTCCAAGCCAAATAGAGACTTTTTGGGATTTAAGGAAATGCCATATTTCCTACATGTTATGAATATTTGTCTCAAATGCTTCAAGTGTTCTTGGTCAGATTTTGAGAATGGTGTGAGGTCATCTAAATAAATGAAAAGGAACTCATGAATCTCTTTGGCAAAAGCAATATCCATTGCTCTTTGAAATGTAGCCCCTGCATTTTTTAACCCAAAAGGCATTTTGACATATTTGAAGGTTCCCCATGGGGTTGTAAATGTTGTTTTGTCCTGATCATCAGGGTGTACTAGGATCTGATTAAAACCTAAGAATCCATCAAGTAAAGAAATTCTTGAGGCCCCCACTACTCTTTGCAAGATGTGATCCATCTTGGGTAAGGGGTAATTATCTTTCAAGGACACTTGATTCAAGTTCCTTAGATCAACACAAAGTCTTATCTCACCAGTTTTCTTTCTTGTGGGCACCAAATTTGAAATCCAGTCTGAAAACCTGATAGGTGCTATGATACCCGCTTTAAACATTTTTTGCAGCTCTTTTTCAATTGAAGGGAGAAGCATGGGATTGATCCTTCTCAATTTCTGCTTAAATGGCTTTTGATTAGGCTTGAGAGGGATAGTATGTTGGATAACAGAGGTGTCATAGGATTTTAAATCCTCATAACCCCATGCAAAGACATCTTGAAACTCTTTGAAGAGGTCAATGTATTTAGGTTTTTGATCAGGAGGTAAGGATGCAGACAATTTTATTATCTTGGGCTTTTCAACAGTTCCAATGTTGCATTCTTCAATGGCAGCATTAAGGGGCTGCATTTTTGGTTTTCTAGGGATATCATTTGAATCAAAAATGTCCTCCAATGGAGTTAGGCCTGTTGGAAGAAAATTGTCTTTCAGCTCTATGATTTCAGCCTCTGCACCAGCTATTTCTTCACAACTGATTTGTTGAATTTCTTGTATGTTGTCTTTGTTAAAAATTGTTGGATGTAGCATTTGGTTAGCTGTTTTGGGTGACATTGCCCTGTGGTTCTGTTCACTAAGTATTTGTGATTGACTTGCTCCCTCAGTGTCAATGTTTAGTCCTGCAAATTCTTGTTGCAAGGTCAAGAAATTATTTATTTGTGTATCATCTTCAAACACTTGCCAGTCTTTAACATTGTTTGGGACAGAGGGTCTGTATTTTATCTCAGCTGTGAAGCAATGGCTAGGTTCAAAGGGTAGTTTACAGGTGCTTGCAAATGTGGCCAAACTATGAGCATGCAGGTTATGGGTTCTAGGAATTTTGGTAATTTGAAATTCAGTGAAGGACTTTAGTAGTTCAGCAGCAGCAGATCTATAAGATCTCAGTCTTTTGTCATTGGTGACAAAATTACCCTTTACTTGTTGGACAACTAGGTCTGAGTCTCCTAGTATTGAAACTTTTATGGCTTGTAAGGATTTTACTAGTTTGAGGCCTAGTAAGAGAGCTTCATATTCTGCCATATTGTTGGTGCACCTGAAGTTTAACCTATAGGCTCGGCCTTCTGCATGACTGTTTTGTTTATTATGTATCCAAACCCCTGCTCCTGCCCCTAATTTGTTGACTGACCCATCGAATTCAAGAAACCAGAGGACTTCTTGGTTAAGGGAAGAATTGTCAACTGTTGTGGGAGTTAGCATCAACAACTTGGGATCTTGGCTTACATTTGGTTTTCCTTCTTGAACAGTTTTGTTTATTGATTTCTCAATCATTATTTCTTGAACAGCAGTTTCTTCATTTATATGCTGATCTTGTTTGAGTGTTTGGTTTTCTTCATCATTTGTGGGACCTGTATTATCATTGAAGAGAATATAGGAGTCTATGTCAGAATGGACAGCATATATGGGAAAGTTTTGAGGTTTTTCTTCACTGCTGACCATGTATTTCATAAGTGACTCTCTATATAACCTCTTGGGTTGACCAAAGACTGAGATGGTGGCATATGACATGTCTAATTGTAGGGAACCTTGGAGTTTAGCCCCCCATGATCTTGATAAGAGCATCCCATATTTGGGTGGGATATCAGCAACTACAACGTCCATTAGAATTGTTTTATTTGGGTACTGAACAAGGGACACACATAAGTCTTTTATTAAGCCTAAACACTTAACTTGGCTGGAGTCAAATGAGAATAGGTCCTTATATGGTCTTGTAATATCTAGATTCAATCTTTCCATGACTGATTTAGGCATTAAGTTGTGAGAGGCACCTGAGTCAAACATTGCATTGTGTAGTATCTTATCATGGACATGCAGGCTGACATAGAAAGGTAAGATCCCTGTAACTGTTGTCTTTCCATCAACCTCTGGACCGAAAAGCAATTCTGGGGTGTCATCCAACACATTGACATTATCTTTATTACGAGTAAGTTGAAGGGACTTCTTGATTTGTTGTCTATAAATGTCATGCTTGGCTAGCTCAGAAAGAGGAATAGCTACCTTCAATTTGCCAATTTCAGCTTCTAAGTCAAAGGGTCTTTCAGATGGGATCTTGGTGTTGTGGGTGACAACCTTTTCCTTGTTCACTAAGTCTTCTTCTTGATTCTTTTCTTGATCTTGAGGCTTGTCCTTCTTACTCATCTCTTGAGGAGTGTTACTTGGATTAGGCTGCAAGGGTGATGTAGCCATAGGCTGTTGTTTTGAGGGCAATGGTTCAGTGACTTCTTGAACGGTTACTTCATTTGTAACTGAATCAGTTGTGTCATTTGGCTCTGTGACTATGGCTCTTTTGGGCTGCTGGCTATCCTTTGTTTTTTCAGGCTGTGTTACATTTATAGTTCTGCTTCTTAGCTTGTATTACTTATGAACTTCATAAACAGCTGTGTCATAGCCTTGTTTAAAGTCAAATGACTCACCTGACCTGGTTTGGAATTGTTGAATGTCATCATCCTTATGATCTTCTTGACTCAAAAAAACTTGCTGCTCATCATTCAGGCCCATCAGGTTAATGTGGGTGTCATATGTTTGCTCATTCGAAGTGGATGCCTCAGTATAGTTTTCCTGGAATGGAGGTCTTATGTCTGGATCAGAACCGGCCTTGCCAACGTTTGGGTTTTGATTTCTCCTAAAATTGGGATTCCTGATAGGGTTATTTTGTGGTGCTTCCCATGATGACTTTCTCTCAACTGATTCTACTCTATCACCCAATCTCTTCATACTAGTGAGTATTGCATCCAGTTTTTGATCAAAGGCTGAAGGTTCTTCATTGAAGGTGGTTCTCTTTTCCAATCTTGCCCTGTTTCTTTTGGCAATCAGGTTAGCCTCTACTGTGACAACAACCTTTTGGGAATCTTCGAGGGTTTCAGGGGCTCTTTCCTTCAACTGATATGCCATATCAGGGTCAAAACCATCAGGAAATTTGTACAAGGCCAAATCGGGAGGAGGTCTTAAATTCTGTGGTATTGCGTGATATACATTGTTGAATCTTGCACAATACTCCAAAACGGTCTCTTGAGGACCTCGTTTGATTGTATCATATTCGCCAAGTATGTGCAGGGGATCTTTCTTTTTCTCCCATCTGTTAGTAAAGGCTTGATAAAGCTCATCAGGAGTTGTGATGGTATTTATAGCCAGTGATCTAAACCAAGTTCTTACATCCCCTGTCAGGCTCTGAACAAAGATTCTCATTCTCACACTGTCATCATCTATTTCATAGTTCTCAAAATGGTCTTGCATCCTTCTGGCATGCTGAATTGCTGTGAAAGGGCCAGTGGAGTCAAAATATGAGATCTTGGATTGGTAGTCCTGAGGTAGAGCTGCAGCATCAGCAGGCAACTGCAGGGGTGCATATCTATTAGCCATATTTGCAGGATTTATAGGATTGACAGGGATAACTGGGATAACATGAACGACTGGTACAACAGGGGTAGTGGGAACGGTAGAAACTAGAGTGTTGGTCAAGGGAATATGTGCAGTGGATGGAGGTGTGAAAGGAAGGCTTTGAGATGTGGATGGTGAACTGGGGGAATCAGGGGTAGACCGAAATAGAACCTTGATTGGAGTTGGAACAGGGTTTGGGTAAGCTGTCTCAGGACTCAAGTCAGCAAGAGTTTCCTGTCCTTTCTGCTTCCTAATGATTTTAGGGATTGTATTAGGATTTTCAAAAACAGTTGGTGTATTGGGATCAGGATTTGACCTTGTATATCGCGGATTCTTCTTGGGAGCCAGCTTCTGAGCTTGTTTTTTTGAGTATGTTTTAGGAGTATTTTTGTGTCTACAAGGGCCAGACAAGATTTTGGAATTGTTGTGTATATCTTAAAGCTAGCATGAAGATTGATTGAAGCAGCTTTAAGAAATATACAAAAAATAGAAAATCCTGAGGAGTCCCCAGTGGAGTCGCCAATTATGTTAACACCCAGGTTGTTCCCTTTGACTCCTGAGGGAATACGGCCGGGGTAACCACTAACCAATCTTTGGATTACAGTTTCTAGCCCAACTGTAATCAGAGAGGGCTCTCTCTTTAAGGTTTGTCTATGTTTTGTGAAGATTTTAGGCTAGTTATGAGTTCAGGGTTTATTTTTATATTTTGGTTGAGTGATGTCTTTCAGTGCTTAAGGTGGAAATCTTTATACAGTATTAGTCCATTGGGCAATGGAGTCTATGGCTATAGGTTGTTTGAGAGGTAGGTTGGGATTGCTGAAACTGCAGGGCCATTTGAATATCTCATGAAACAAACTTGAAATTATGAGGATGAAGTGTGTTTAACCAGTGAAAAGCAATTAAGAATTTTCCACTAAGCTGGGGTGTGAGAAAGAGATATATTGTAAAGGAGCAGATTTGAATTCCTAAACAATAATCACTGTGAAAGATATAGTGTAGAGGTGCAGCAATTAAGAATTACACCTTTGTAACCATAACTGAAGGAAACATTTATAATAGCACAGATTGAATTCAGGGTATTCTATGAATAAATCCTGGAATTAGTCTTTTTCTCTGCCATTAACTGTGAAATATAGGACATGGATGAGTTATGACAAAGTAATAAAAGAACATAAAGAAAGTTTAAAGGAAACTTATTGAGCCATGAAAACACGCAGGAATCCTGTAGCATTCAGCAGTCACGTTACAACACCTCAAACAACACAAACTTTGGAAATTCCATCAGCCTTTGTATTAAACTCTGAAAATTTACAGCATAAGAACTCTAGAAGAGAAATCAACAACCCCCTGCAAGCCTATGCGAGGGGGAATATATACAATCGGTCATGCAAAATATCTGAACCGTTGAGTCATCTGAGAAATAAATACGTTTACCCACTTTACAAAATAGCAGATAAAGAAGTTATTACTGCTATGAATACAAAGTAAATGCTCTTTAATTCTGTCAGAAGACTTTTTGACCTTTGGAGGCCACTGAGTCGGTTGAACGTTCTGTTATAAATGCTGAATGATGCGTCTTTATGTCTTTGTCCTGCTGTAGCTTTTTCGGCCCTGTCATCTGCAGCTGTCAGTATTGCTTTGGTGGCCGAATCTTCCTGCTGAGTTGGCTCAGTCCATCTTTTTTCAATCATACTGACTGTATCAAATTTTCCTGTACATGATGACTTATGTTTTTGATGAAAAAACTTAATGAGAGCCTCTTGTTCACAGTATCATCTGTATCATTTTGGTCCACCATTCCTGTGTGGGCAGTTGATGTCTCAGAATTGCATCTAAGGTCTCATCTGCCTCTGTATATTTATAGAAGTTTGGAGGCACTTCAAACAAATGCTTGATCTCATTCATAATAAAAAATAAATTCTCTACTCTATCATAGAGATTTTGCCCAGATGTTGGCCCTGTTTCTTCTGAAGTACTTGGTGTTACAGTGATCTGATTTGTAGCAAATGTGTTGACCCTCTTTGCATAGTTCTCATGTGAAAGTAGCCTACCTGCGCTGTTCAGTAAGCCAGGAAGACCTCTGCCTTGTAGTACTGCAAATTTTTCCATGAACCTGTTTACTTCTGTCTGCATGTCCTGGCTTCTTCTTTCCAGTGTTTGTACCAGGCTTCTTAATGTAAGGACCCTCTTTATCAGCAAAATGGTTTCAGTTCTGTTGGGAATTCCCATTGCTGCCAGCTGAGGACCTGTACGGTTGTTGAGCACATTAATCATTCTATTGGCTACCTGAGGCATGTTGCCTAGAGATGCCTTTAATCTCTGGACTTCTCTGTGTGCTTTTCCTATGAGCTCTATTTGCTCATGAATAGTCTCAATATATTGCCACTGATCTGTGATTGATTGGCCAATGTTGGCCCATAAAACTGTCTTAAGCTCAGCCACCACTTTGTCAAGGGTGAGCTCCTTCTCCAGCTCCTTTATCTTCTCCTTAAGGGCCTTTATTTCCCTCCCTTTTTCTGGTACATTTTGCTTGGATTTTTCATATCTTTCATTGAGCTTAGCTAGACTCTCCCTGGCCTCATTTAGTTCTGCCATTTGGGCTTCTAAGGCCTAAATTTCATTCTTGAGCTTCTGCATATCCAGGCTTGGAGCCTGCTCTGTTGTTGGTGCAGTTGCTGATGTAGATGGTGCTGTCTGTTCAGTATGAGGAGCAGTAGTCTGAGGAGGTTCCTCCAGATTGATTATTTCTGGAGGGGGCTGAGAAGTTTGGCCTCCTTCCTTCTGTTGTAGTGTTGCCTGCAGTGCGGCCTCTGATTCTCCCAATTTTTCTTGTGTCTGGATCAGCTGTTTATATAATGATACCAGCATAGCTGCTGCATCTTGATCATGCCTCAGCTGGGCAACTTCTTCACTTTGTGGGTGAATGGTTGCTGGGATCTTAATCATTTTCTTCAATGCTGCCATATCTGCATCCCTCAATTTCAACAGTGCTTGTACGGCCTTGATGTCCTTGGGATCATGCCCAAGTTCTATGATGATATCTTCCAACGCTTTGATTCGGTTATCTTTTTCCTGGGAGGAAGCTTTTTCCAACTCAAGTTGGGCAGCTGTATTGTTTAGACTATTTTCCAACCTAAGATTTACCAATGTTTTGTCTGCAAGAGTGGCATACACCATCTCACCCGTTTGCTTGTGCAGTTCTATCTGATCCATAGGGTGGATGTCTTTGGCTAGGACCTCAAGGTTGGTCCTTATGTAGTCTGTAGCTGACTGGGGCTGCAACATGGTTGGCATGAAATGACTCATCACCATTTTGCCCTCATGTACATCATAGGCAGACATCAATCTTTGCTGGTTTATAGAAGCCATCTTTAACAAGTGATTGTAGAGCTGTGTCTTGATTGGCTCGTTCCTCTTTTTGATATCTATAAATTGCTGTTTGATGCCTACTTCAGCTCCCTTTTGGTGGCTTGAGGAGCTGACTTCTCCTCCAACTGTCCTTTCCTATTCCTGCTGAAAGGAACTTGCAGATGCCTCCATACTCGGTGGGCCCATGCCCAAAGATTTCCCTATAGGCATTTCTTCCTCGGAGAGGGGATTCATTCTGTGCCTTTTCTCCCCGTGAGTTGTGGAGGTGGTGAGGGGAGTCTCTCTGTCCCTCTTCCGATTTTTGTCCTCATTTTGTGGAGTTTGGAGGACCGAGGCCTCCACTGTAGTCTCCTGCCTAGGAGGCAGAGTGTCCTGTGCTTGCTGCCCTGGTTTCTCTTGTTCTTGCTATTTTTTCTGCTGTACCTCTTGCTGTTGTACTTCCTGCTGCTGTTCTGTAGAAGCTAGCTGTTCTGGCTCCATCTGTTTCTCTTTGCCTTTGTTGGAAGTTTGATGAGTAGTTCTGGCTGCTTGCTGATGTGCTGTGGAAGATGATGCAGCTGCTCCAAGCTGCCTTTGATATGAAGAGGAAACCTGCCCACAAGTTTCCAAGTCAGCCTCTTTCTCAATATTTTTTGCTTCTCTTTGTAGTATTTTCTCTCTAGTCATCGGCTCTTCTAGGGTGCCCTCTTTCCAACTTAGTTGATTGGCATATTTCTCAATATGAGGCAATTTAGTGTGAGCATAGCCACCCAATTTATGTTTTATCCTTCTGAGAGAAATGAAATGATTAGGGTCATAAGGTATCCATTTGAAACTAGTTTCAAATCGGAGGGCCTCTAGCATGTCATCTGCTTCCTTCCATCCCTCCTCCCTTATGTTGTAAAGGAAAGGGCCTAGCTGGTTCCTGACTTTTAGTTGCACTTTCTTGTTTTTACTATGGAAATGGATCATGTCTGCATTTCCAAACTGCCTGAAATACTCCAAGGCAAATAGTCTCATAGGGACATATCTTGGCAGCCTATAAGGGTCCAACTCACAGCCATATATTCTGATTACTGTGTGGTGTTGGTAAAAGTACCAATCACCAATGCTGTAGGACTTAGAAAGATGGAGAATTCTTTGCATTTCATCTGTTAATCTTGGAGGAGGAACACCATATAATAAGGTCAAGGCTGGATGAATGAAAAGGTCTATGAATTCAGAGTATGTGTATGGCGAGCAAGAGGTGTGATGAAAAACTGAGGTCCAAAACACAACTGACCTTGGATTTCCCTGGGCATCAAGTTTCTTGAGAGGAATAGGGAAACTGTCAGGTTGATAAAATAAGAACAGATGATATATGTATCTGGTGTATCTAAACACCTTTTCCCTTTCAAGATTCAACAGTTGCTCATGAATCTTGTTTGCAATATATGTAGCATAGTCATAGTGCACAGTAGGAGGTTTCCCAGGAGAAAATATGGACAGCATAGCCATAATGGTGTCATCAACATCCTCAGTTCCCTTGTAGCCCAAGACATAGCTGATTAAATCTACAAGCATTTTGCCCAAGTCATTGAGATATGGATTTCCAATAGGAGGCGTTCTCACAGTTTGAGAGCTTGGCTGTATGAATAACTGATTGATTTTGATAATCTGGGCACTGGACAGGTTGCCCCCCTTCTTTAATAAATCTAGCATGGAGAGAGGAGTCAATGGTCTTGCAGAATGAAAGTGTAGCATCTCATTTATGGCCTCAGGGGTAATATGAAACAAGACTGAGCCTGTGGGACTGAGAACAGCTCTCTGGCATGGATCATAGCATTCACAGCATCTATGGATCAAATCTGGTAGGAAATTGACTTGGGGAAGGTTAAAAATGGGCAAGTTCGAGTCCCAAATCCCTAATATATCAGCTCCACTGAGGTGTTGGGCCTTTAACTCATTCAGCAGATGGATGTTAAATTTGGAATTCATTGAAAATGAGTCTAGCATCTGATAATCCTTATCCCCCAGGGCCTTCCATTCTATTTCTCTTTGTGGGGCATTCAGAGGTTTAATATTCAATGAAATTGGTGCTTCCATGGCTAATAAGGCCTCTGATTTGTATGTGAAGTGGTCTGAGTGAACAGAGCAACATAGAGGGGTATCTTTACAATAGAGAGGTGAATTGCAAGGAGCAGAGGGTAAATTGTAACAGCAGCAGTTGAAATACTGCACAGAGGACTGATAGGACTAATATCAGGACTGATTCAAGTGTCTCCACGGTGAATTATTATAGTTTCGGGGTCTAAGTCCACGAATGCGCGGACAGACTGCAGGTTTGGTGAAAACTCGCGCAAACAAGGCTCTGCAGGTGAATTTGGACTCAACAGTTAAAAAGGAAGCTAGCCACCGGGATTTGCTGGTAGATACTGTGTTTTTTCACTCTTTTAAGCTATTCTTGGAGAATTATGGAGAAAACCAGGCACAGAGGGAATGACTGGGATAAATACCTGGTAAACTGTCGGCAATGGTTACGGATGTAGGTGGAATTGGCGCGCCAACGGTCTTCTGGTCGATTTCGGCAGGTTGGCGATGGATTGGTCGTAAAATTCATGCAGAGCAGATTAACAGTTGTTTTATCAAAAGTGACAAAAACACGATTTTCGGCCAAAATATAGACTTTTTGGGATTTTGGCGCTTTTTGGGATGACATCAGCATGACATCATCAGGTGGGGTCAAGGTCGGATGACGTCAACATGACGTCATCGAGTGACGTGGCGGCGTATGAGTGGTCCACGGGGATGGTGAGGTGGCGGACAGGTCAGAGCGGTGGCGGACATGGGCGCTGGCGCGGCGGTGATGTAGCAATGACGTGGGCCTGACGTGGTAACGACGTTGGCATGGCGGGTTCACACGAAACCAGAAACGGTAAATGGATTTTCTCGGACCGCCCTCGATACGGAAGTTGTTTAGTCAGAGGGCGACCCGAGAAATTGTGGGGGCGACGCGTGGCAGAGGCCTGACGTCACCTTCTGACAGTTTCTCGGGTGCTATCTTACAGACGTCGGGCCCGACCCGATATGTATGTGGGCCGTCCGATGAAAAGAGCCGGATCCGACGGTCGACGGATGGCTAAAGTGCCAGGACAATACGGAAGGGGGCCGGGAATAAAATAATATTTGTCTTTGAAATGTGTGTTCGGCGGGACTTAGGACTTCGGCGCATAATATGGGTTTTCCAATGTAATTTTTTTATACAAATGTGTAGTTCCGCCAACTTTGGATAAAGCCGAAAAGTGGGTTTTCGATGTGTTTTTTGCAAATAAAGCGGGTTAGGGGTGAAGTGGGGTTTTTTACAAGGTTCTTTTGCAAATGAGGGGTAAATGGTTTAAATGACCTCTGAAGGGGAAAGAGGGGTAGGGTTTGGGTTCTTAAACTGACCAGATGTCACTTTAATCCCTGACTGTGAACATATGGCTATAATGCCAAAGGGGAAGGGATATTTATAGAATTCTTGGGGTTTATACACCATAGTGTTTATAATAGTGAGGCAAAAGGGTAGCATAGGGGATTTAGATAATAAGAAGTTAGGGGTTAGTATGAATGGGAGAAGTGAATGAGAAGGGATAACACTGAGTTTTGTATGGAATTAACTTAGTTTAGGAAGTAGATCAAAATGAAAAGAATTTTAGACAAGAAATGTGGCTCTTAAAGAACCAAGAACCAACACAAGACCTTGACTTCTTTCATGAACACAACTGGTGTAGGGGTGTTAGCAATGAATGTGGAGGGGGAAAATGGGAAGTTAGACATGCTCCATTGTGTTGCTGCAAAATGATAGAGAAGAGGAGCTTTTCTATCCATTGATGCTTCCTTTATGTTAGACCAGCAAGATTTAGTTGAAATGAATGACATTTCTGCAACCCCATCTACCTACCCATCTACTTGTCTAGCATTTTTTGTTTCTTCATGGAGGGTGTACTTAGACTTGCATACCCTTATGTGCCTTTTTCTTTTCTTTTGGATTTTTCTTTTGATTTTCTATCTAGAACTACGCTTATTGCTTCCAAGGTCCCAGATTAAGCAGTTGGGAACCTTAATTCTCTACCTAACTTCTGGTCTGCCAAGATTAAACAGTTTGGACAGACATATTTCTCTATTCTACAACAGAAAATTGAAACATGGCATGATCCAGATTAGGCTGTTGGACCATCCATCCAAAATTGAGTCATCATCAAGCTATGTACACACATTGTCTTCTCATGGAAATATGGGATCTTTGAATCACCAAAGCAGAGCATATTTGGAACTTTTATTTGCCAATCATGAAATATGAAACCTATTGGTATAGGTAGCTAACAGGATCCACTTTATCATGTCTTTCTTCTTTAGTCAGACTCTAATGAATTTGCATATCATTGCATGATCCTTCATATAATTGTGGTATTTCTCCAGTTTGTTTAGAGGTATTACAAATCTGGGTTTCTCTGTTGCACATGGCAAACACTGCCCTCTACTTCTTGCCTTCCATCAAGCTCCGAGGATAGTACCATTGTTAGGGCTGACGGTTTCAGGGGAACTTAGCTGATTTCTAGTTTTCCCGTTGGATTCACCGATTGTTACATTCCGATAGGAGGGGATCTCTCCCCCCCGCTGAGGCTTGCATGTCTCCTCTGTCGATCTACAACCATTCATTTCCAGGATGTGCTTTCAGTATTGTCAGGGTTCTACAGGTCATCAAACCCTAGATGTATTTGATTGATTGTAGAGTGTTCCTATCATTGGTATAATTTCACTAATCTTATTCCTTTATCTTTAAAATTTTGTATTCATCACAAAGATAATTGTTTCACCCAGTGCATCACCAATTGTTGTAGTATACAACAACCCCCCAATAATTTTTATTCATAATAATAATGGGGACCCTTTGTTCTCACTTAAGTATATAATTTCACCTTTAATAAACTTAGGGACTTAGTTTTTTCATTTTCATAATAAAATTCATTCATAAAGAAAAAGGTGCTATTTCAAAAAGTTAATTGGGATAACCTGGAACCCCATAATCCTAGAACCTTGTAGCTCATATCTCATTGAATTGTAAAATACTTATGGGGACATGGGGTTCCATAGTTCCACGTCATCACTTTTTAAAAACAAGTCCACATTTTGTTTTCACACTGAAATCCTTTTATAAGGAAAATGACCCACTTTTTATCACTTTACATTATCAATATCAATTCCTTGGAAAAACCGTAACATTTTTTAAATTTTATATTTCCAAAACCATATATGATTCTGGAGATCTAGGTTCCATGTCACCATATTAAGGTTGGCTCACTTTTCCGATTATTCCATGTTTTCGCCTCGATTTTAATAATATGTGGCTACTCTACTTTTAAACCCCGTCGACCCGAAATCCAGTAGAATTTTTGAAATTTGAATTAACAATGCTTATGGGGATTCGGGCTTCTAGGTAAATCATTCTCCTATATAATCCATCCCATGTCAAATTCCCTAGATCCTTATTGTATTTCTTTACGGGATTTTCCCTCCAGGCTTTCACTTTACCTATAAATCTCTACTACCCCAGAATCCTAGATCCCTAGAAACCTTAATATATTATAATTACAATTCCTTACGAGATTTTTACTCTTGGGGTATGAATGTGGCATCTATCCTTCTTGTTTAATCAACTAAATGCCTTGATTCATATTTTGCATTGGTGTTTCTATGGTAAAGAGTTAGTTTATTTAAAAAAAGTTTAAACGATTGTTTTACCATTCCATTTTATTATTTCTCTGTAATAGTTCTGTTATGCTAATCTCTCTACATTTTATAGGAAATCCTTGAATCCTCTCGCCAATAATAAATGAATAAATCTAAGGTGAAGAAGAAGGCACCTACTTAACAATCTACCGACCCATTCAGGGAAATAGTAGATGAAAAACTACTAAGCATAAGATTGTTTACAGATACAATCTATACTAGGGGTTCAGGGAACTCCTCATGGAAAACCATTTACAAACATTTTGAATATGAAGGCCCTAAGGTGACAGAGAAAACAATTTTGGTTGACGATGAAACCCCAAATTTAGAGACGACTAGACAGGATGAGACAAAATCTTTCTTTCATAGAATTGGAGCAAGGCCTCAGATTTTTCCCTATATGGATATGGTTAGGTGGGTCATGAAAACTATGAACATTACTAAAAGGAAGTTCCACACATAGAAATGCACCACAATTGGTTTATTCATAGAAAAATATTTTCAGGACATGTATTGCTTGCCATACCCACAATGCATTTACAACAAAAATTATGTGGATGACTTCATAAAGAAACATGGGGACCCAACTGATTCTATAAAAGAAAGGAGGAATGAATCAAACAAACACAAGAAAGAGGAGGATGGTAAGTACTCTATAGACTCACTAGCCTCTCCTTTTAGTCAAGTTGTTGCCATGCTTTACAGATTTCATGCCTACCCAAATGTCTTTGAATTTCCTGATAATTGGTTTGCTTTAATTGATGGGATTTTTGAGGGTTACATATTTGACTGGGCCACTATACTATCCAACAATTTTTTCAAACACATTTTGGATTTTTGTAACAGCAACAGTGTATCTGAGAACAAAATCCTTCCATTTAACAAATCATCCTACATCATTGACTCTCTTTGTTATTCTCTTGATGTCTCAGCCATGGGATGGAAGTGGACCCTCTATGAATCCTCACCAACTCATATTTATCATAGTGTACTCTGGGAGACCAATTATTTTGGTCATTTATATCATATTTGTCAAAGGGTCATTATCCCTATTTATGGAATTATTTTTGAAACAAGACCCCCTAGAATGTCCCTAGAAGCTATGGAAAGCCTTCAGAAAATTGGGGATTTCTTTAGTGAAGAGTCATTTAGATATGTCAGAGTCTTGGGCAGCTATGCAAACCCTCATGTCTTACCACTTTATATTCCATACAAGTTGCTATGTAGGGAAGTATCTTATGAAACAAATGGTCATGGGATTACTAAAGCCTTGAAAGATTCCAACAAGAAGGTTTGACCTCAATTCCCTCTAGCTTTTGGAATTTTCTCTTTAAAAATTGTGGACATGTTGAAAAAGAGTTGTGACCTATTGAGGTATTAAAGCTAGCCGCCATCCTGACTAGGCCTTATGACCCTAATGGAGTAGAAAAACAATTGTCCACAACATCTGAAATTAGAAAATATTTACATGAAGAAAATAAGTTTGACGAGATATTCGCCGAAGCCTCCTCTTATATTAAAATTTTTGAGTCAAGTAGATGAGACACTATTAGTGAAAGAACGAGTACAATTTTTTCTTTCAAAAATGCAAGGTTGGATTCTCTTCCATTAGATCTATTATAGACTCCCATATAGAAACAAATATATTTAAAGGACACTACAATTTCCATATAATAGGAGACTTATTCTCAACTAGTGATTCCTCCACACCAAAAACAAACAACGAAAACTATTACTTCAAACCCTAGAGGAGAAGTTCATACAGCAGACCCGAGGATGGAAAAATTTTGGGACTAATTTGATCAGATCCTAAAATAGTCCAAGTAAGGATAACAAGGAAAGACAATCCTAGGGGGAGAGATTGTTTCCCAATAGAAGATTCCACACAGTAATCCTTCTTCTCAGCAAATATCATGCCCGAGCATTCAAAATCTGTGAAGACACCATTGGTCACCTAGTTTGAGGTAGAGATTGTTCTTGTTCATCCTACTTTTGAGATCTTCCTCACTATTGAGGAAATCCCCCCCATGGATATATTCTATAGTCCTGTTCATAAAGTTGTAGTCAAAAGAGGCAAGAAGAAGAGGAAGATCAATGAATCCCAATGTAACAACCCTGGGTTAGAAGTTCATGTAATAAAGTTAATAAACACAAAATAATACCAAGGTCATGGGACACATATTCCAAGTTGATTGTTGGGAAAATCATACTAGTAGGCATCACTTTTTGTTTATTATGGCTAAGGGAAATTGGAAAAGGTATTGGAAAAGGCTTTGAAAAGGCATTTTGGAATTTTATTTATGAAAATAAAGGAAATTATGAGAAAAGGAAGGTCAAAGGTCAAAGGTTTCATGTGAGGAGGAAATTGAAGGAAAATAGAGGACAAATGAAGAAATGAGAGGCATCAATAAAAAAAGACATCAGAGCATCAGTTTGGGGCCTTTTCTCAATTGAGTTTTGGAATTGGTTTGAGAGAGGTGAAGAACACCAAGAGGATAAGGAAAGCAAGAAAGTAAAGGACAAGGAATGTAAAGGAAAGACAAGGAAAACAAAGAAAAGAAAAAAACAAGCAAGGAAAGTTGGATCAAGCAAATTCATCAGGTATACTTACAGGTAATAGGTTCATATTTGATTTCCTAGTTGTTTTGTGCATGCATGGTATATGCATGTGTGTATTTAGTTCTCCTTCTATCATGGTCATGGGTTTTGCCGCATTTTAATAGTGGTTTCAACCTTGCCTTTCCATTTACGGATAGCCATGGTGTGATGGGATTCATTCTTGGTTTATGTTTGGATTACCAGAAGGTTTTGGATCTAGGTGAGGTGGTCTCAGGAAAATCCCAAGGGTTGGGGGAAAAACTGGTTTTCTCTAGGAAGCCCTCAAGTTCCTCAAGGGATGGTGAAGGAATACTAAGGCATCCAAGCTTGGTTTTCTTTTGTGATCTTGAGACTGGTTTAGGTGAGATAACAGTAGTGTGAGGGTGGAGGTGGTTTAACCTCTGGATTCCCTTGGTTGTTTATGGATTGGTTTATCCCATGAGATCCCACATTCATTCTTGGAATAATGCATGGGGGTGACTGGATGAAAGAAAGATTTGGTTCAACCCAATCTATGGTCAGGTGGTACGTAGAAGTCACTGACTTGGTTGGTTTTTGCATATGTCAATAAGAGCTAAGTTCCTCTTGTATTTTATGAGTAAAAGTAATTTTTATTATGTGGCTTTAATGGTTTTTTATCATTTCTATTTATCTGGTTATATGATGGTTATAAGCATGGTTTATAATAGATTCAAGTTATGGCTCTTAACATGTTTTTACTTGTAAGTGGTTGGTTAATGGATGCATGACCTAATAGATGTTATTGTAGCTATTGTGATAGGGAACTAGTCCTTCTTGGTAAACCTTAGATTAGTTTCAAATATGTATGTTCAAATATGTATTCATGACCATTAGATCTCATGTTCTCAATGTGTTTGACAAAATGATTTTCATGGCTAGACTAGGTTAGGTCAAGTCGTTGTTTAAGTTTTGTGTTAACAACTTTTTTTGTGTTTCATACATCATTCTAGAAAGTCTCATCAAGTTCTGGGTAGTGGACTGCTGACTAGTCCTATAAAAGTGGTTAGATCTTGTAATCGTTGACATAGAACTAAGTGAAAAAATATACAATTGCTAGGATGCAGGCTCATGAGAGTGACTGAAGGGTCTCAGCCGCTGGCTTGCCTTGTCATGGAAGTGACTCAGAGCACAGGTTAGTGAAAAGGAAAGTTAACTTAGGGTTTGGGCACCTAGAAGGGTGGTTTAGCTTTTGGGGATCTTGTAGCACCTGAGGGAATACAGTAAAGTATCAGATTTTCAAATCCATTTACTTAAGGTTATATAGGAATTTGAGTCATGGCATAGTAGCCCTCATCTCATGTTTACCCTAAGAAGGCTTGTGAAAGTGGGTAGATATGAGAGGTGGTGTTACAGAGTGGTATCAGAGCCAACTTCAAACTCTTGAACTATATGGGCTAGATGCATGTGGTTATGCATGCATTGTGATGGTTATGGTTGTCATGCATGAGGTCATGGTATGCAATTGGTATTTTCATACATGATGTTGATATATTGATGTGATTATTATTATACATGTGTCATGCTAATGCAGTCTGATTTTGCAGATGAGATAAGCCTCCCCTAAACATCATTGAGGTATGATTTTAGTTATGATATCTATTTGGTTTATATGACATGGTATACTTGCAAGAAGAATAGGATCAAATATGACTAGAAAAATGGTGGACTATAGTTCACGTGACTCTCCCTACAGATCATTCTCCTGATATAGCAGACACATTAAGGATTTTAAGGGAAGAGATCAAAAGTTTCTAGGAAGATACTGATAGGTTGGTTCAGGAACAAGAAATACTTCCAAGGGCTTAGGAAAAGCAGGCAGAGTTCAAGGCAGTCATTCTTCAGAGTTTGTCAGACTTGTAGAGACAAGGACAGCTAAGGATTAGTCAAGAGCGGGAAGAGAATACTAATGGATCCTATGGTAGCAGGTCTCAGTCAGGATACATATTGGATAGAGAGGACACATTCAGAGGTGCCAAATCATTGGGTACACCCAACATGAGGATTGGTATGTAAGGGTTTCATTCTAGTTCCTCATTTAGGAGACACCATCATCATCACCACCATCATCCTTATAGGAGTAGTGAGTACTTTCTAGAGGAATTCAAGAAAGTCAAGATGCTTACATTTTATGGAGAGATGAAGAAGTCAGAAGATGTAGAGGCATGGTTTCTTGGGATGAACATGAAAGCAAAAATAGCTACCTTCAATCATAAAGGGAAAGAAAATATCTGGTGGGAAGATGTGAACAATGTTAGAAGCATTCGAGAAGATGTGTTTATTTGGGATGATTTTGAGAGACTCTTCAGGAAGAAGTACCTATCTGTGATATATTATGATGACAGAGCTAAGAAGTTCTATGAGCTACAGATGGGTTTTGATGACAGATGATAAGTATACTAGTAGGTTCTTGGAGCTGTTGAGGTGCGTGCCTTACCTTAAGGATGAGAAAGAGAAGATTCAAAGGTTCATCAGTGGGTTGCCAACAACATATAGATACTAGATTGAGTTTGATGAGCCATGGTCACTGGAGGAAGCCATCAAGAAACGAAATATTTTTATGAGCAGTCAAAGCATAAAGCTGAGCCTAAGCATGATTTGAAGGAAAATTATAAATTTAAAGGGAAGTCTCCACTGAAGAGGGGAAGACCTAAGGATGTAGATGAGAAAGAAAATGTGGTTCCTTACAAGAAGTTAAATGTAGTTGAGAATGAGACATGGGTCATAGCTTGGAGAGCAGTGGAATAGAGGTGATGGTAGGGGACCACTGTCATGTTGGATATGTGGCAAATATCATCACAAGAAGGATTTTCCATTGTACGAGGGTGTCACGCCTCAGATCTATAGTGCTAAGAAGGCGCAGACAGTTGGGGATGTTGTCCATGGCATTCCTCCAATTTATGAAGTTGTGGATAACAAGCAGGTAGATCACCAGGAATTCATTATTGATATGGAAAGGAATATCCGTAGTCGATTTGTTTCTATTTTTATTGAACTTGGATCTAATTATAGTTATGTTAATCCTGACCTAGTGGATCAGTGTGGTTTGAGAAAAGAAGTGAATGCAGAGTCTTGGTTGGTGTAGTTGTTTATAGGTACTAAGAAGATGGTTCATCATTGGGTAAGAGATTATGAATTTGATCTGAATGGTATGCCTACATTAGCACATCTAAATGTGATTCCATTGGGATCATATAGTATTCTTTTGAGTATGGATTGGTTGTACCTCCATAGGACCAAAGTAGATTGCTATGACAAGGTTGAGTTCCTGAATGATAATGGGAAAAAGAGAATACTACATAGAAAGAAGAAGCCTACATCAGTGAGGATGATTATAGCTATGCAAGCTAAGAGCAGTCATAGGAAGGGGTGTGCACTATTTGCAATCCATATTTCCAGTGACAAGGGTAAGGATGTTGAGGATGCAGAAATATTCGAGAGGTACCCTGTATTGCATCAGTTTCATGATGTGTTCCAACAAATATTTTAGAGTTGTCTCCTCACAGGGAAGTTGAATTTTCTATTTAGTTGGTACCAAGAGCAACACTAACGTCAAAGGCACCTTACACTCGAGTTAGTGGAATTGAAGTTGTAGTTGAAGTAAATGCTTGATAAGGGATACATTAGGCCAAGTGTATCACCGTGGGTTGCATCGATATTGTTTTTCAAGAAGAAGGATGGTAGTCTCAGATTGTGCATTGATTACAAGGATCTAAACAAGGTGACGATCAAGAACAAGTATCTATTGCTGAGGATCGATGACGTGTTTGACCAATTGATAGGAGCAACAATCTTCTCAAAGATTTATTTGAGATGAGGATACCATCTAGTATGCATCAAAGAAGAGGACTTATACAAGAATGTTTTTCGGACTAGACAGAGGTACATTACTTGGGACATGTCGTTTCCAAGGCATAACAGTGGATCTGGAAAAGATAAGTGCTATCATGGATTGGGCAACTCCTAAGGATGTGGATGAAGTTAGATCATTCATGGGGCTAGTAGGTTACTATAGGAGGTTCATCAGGAACTTCTCATGGATTTCATATCCTATTACATCATTACAGAGAAAAGGAAAGAAAATTGAATGGACAGATGAATGTGCAACAAGTTTTGAGTGGTTGAAGCAGTTATTGACAAATGCTCTAGTGTTAAATATTTCAGCTCCAGATAAAGAGTTCATGGCGTGCAAAAATTCTACAAGAGAGGGCTTGGTGGAGTCCTAATGTAGGAGGGATAGGTGATGTGCTACAATTCATGGAAATTGAATGGGTACGAGCAGAACTATGTGACTCATGAACTTGAGTTGGTAGCGATTATTCACACATTGAAGATGTGGAGGCACTATCTTCTTGGCAGGAGATTTGTATTGATGAGTGATCACAGTGGGCTGAGGTACTTATTGTCCAACCAAATATGAATTCCAGGCAAGCTAGATGGTTGGCTACCTTTAGTGAGTTTGACTTTGAGATCAGATACATTAAAGGAAAGGAGAACATGGTTCTAGATGCTCTCAGTAGGAGAGTGTAGGTAAACGATGTTGCAACTATGAGTTCTTATGGACAAATTTACAAGGTCATATCTTACATGCATGACAATAGGATGAAAGGTATCAACATCTTAGGAACATGTTACAGTAGGGCACAAGCTCTTAAGATGTGGGTGATCATCTCACAGAAGATGGTTTGGTGAGATTTAGGGACATGATCTATGTGTCGAATGATAGTGAGTTCAAGAAGCTTATCTTGAGGGAGTTTCATGTTAAGCCATATTTAGGTCACCCAGGATATCAAAATATGTTGAAAAATATGAAGAGTTTATACTATTGGTTGAATCTGAAGAAGGAAGTGGAAGAGTTTGTTGCTAGATGCTTGGACTGTCAGTAGGTGAATGCTGAGTGTAAGCACCCAGCTGGTTTGTTACAGCCTATTCTGATTCAAAAATGGAAATGGGAGGTCATTTCTATGGATTTAATTATAGGCTTTCCGAGGAAATCAAAGCAGAATGATTCCATCATGGTTGTGATTGATAGGTTGAGCAAGGTAGCTCACTTCATTCCAGTGAAGACTACTTGTTCAACTAGTGAGGTAGCATAGGCCTTCATCAGAGAGATAGTGAGGTTGCATGGTGTTTCGAAGAATATTGTATCAGATAGAGATGCTACGTTCACTTCTACTTTTTGGAAGGAGTTATTTGCAGGATTGGGACAAAGTTGGCCTTCAGTACAACTTCTCATCCATAGACAGATGGATGGATGGAGAGGGTCAACAAGATACTAGAGGATATGCTGAGGATATGTGTTATGCATTAATAGTGGAAGTGGGAGGATCATCTTCCAATGGTTGATTTTTCTTACAAAAGTGGGTATCGCGAGTCACTAAGGATGAGGATGTTTGAGGGACTTTATGGGTAGAGTTGTAATATTCCCATCAGCTAGAGCAATCTAGTCAACAAGGTACTTATAGGACTGTACATGTTGGAAGATATGAAATAGGGTATGCAGGTTGTAAAGAAGAATCGAAAGGTAGCACAAGATAGGGAGAAGAGTTATGCAGACCAACACAAGGAATTCAAGGAGTTTCAGGTTGGGGAGCATGTGTACTTGCACATCAAGCCCAAGAAGAGCTCCTTGAGGATTGGGTCATGTGCCAAGTAGGCACCTCGGTATTCTAGGACTTTTGAGATCCTTAAGAAGTTCAGACTAGTGGCCAACAGTCTTGCACTACCTCCGATAATGAAAATCCATGATGTTTTCCATGTTTCATTGCTTAAAAGATATGTAAATAATGTTGATCATGTTATTGATTAATGTGTATTGCATGTTGAGCCAGAAGGAGAATTCCGGTTGGAACCTCAATGCATATTGCAGCGAAAACAACTCATGCTCTAGAACAGAGCAATTGAGCAAGTAAAAGTTGAGAGGAAGCACTTTGGGCCTGATGATGCTGCATGGGAGATGGTTGATCAGATGCAGGCTATGTATCCTTCATTATTTTTCAATGGAGGCAAATGAGTTTTTGGTATATGTACATATTTATGTATGGTTGATATTGTAAATACTGCAATGAGCTATGTTATAAAGTTCCAATAAGCGGTATGGTTGTCATGTTGTCATTTTTGTCACAATGATTTTGCGTTTGAGTAGGTGGTTATTTGTAAGTACTACAATGAGTTGGGTTATAAAGCTCCATGGACAGTATGTTTTGCTTCTTAGCAGTCTTGCTAGTTTTAGGTGTCACTGAACACTGAGGATGGTGTTCCCCTAAGGGGGAGGGGTATGTAACAACCCTAGCTTAAAAGTTCATGTAATAAAGTTAATAAAGGAAAAATAAGACCAAGGTCATGGGACATGTATTCCAAGTTGAATGTTGGGAAAATCATCCTAGTGGGAATCACTTGTTGTTTATTATGGCTAAGGGAAATTGGAAAAGGCATTGACAAAGGCTTTAAAAAGGAAAAAAAGGAATTTTGGCATTTTATTTATGAAAATAAAGGAAATTAGGAGAAAAGGAAGGTGAAAGGTCACAAATTGCATGTGAAGAGGAAATTGAAGGAAAATAGAGGGAAAATGAAGAAATGAGAGGCATCAATAAAAAAAGACATCATAGCATCAGTTTGTGGCCTTTTGTCAGTTGAGTTTTGGAATTGGTTTTAGAGAGGAGAAGAGAACCAAGAGGAGAAGGAAAGAAAGCAAGCAAATGAAGGACAAGGAAAGTAAAGGAAGGACAAGGAAAGAAAATGAAAGAAAATATCAAGCAAGGAAAGTTGGATCAAGCAAATTCAATAGGAATACTTGCAGGTTATTTAAGGACTTACTTGGTTTGTGCATGCATGGTATATTCATGTGTGTATTTGGTTCTCTTGCTGTCATGGGCATGGGTTTTGTCAGGTTTTGACAGTGGTTTCATCCTTTCCTTTCCATTTCTGGATAGCCATGGTGTGATGGGATTCATTCTTGTTTGAGATTTAGATTACCGAAACATTTTGGATCCAGGTGAGGTTGTCTTAGGAAAATCCCAAGGGTTGAGGTTGGAGATATTTTTCTCCAGGAAGCCCTCAATAAGTGGGTGGAGACAAGAAAATTCTTCAAGGGATTGTGAAGGAATACTAAGGCATCCAAGCTCTGTTTGGTTTTGTGATTGATAAGCCTCATAAATGGGTAATTATATGGGCTCATTTTACCTCCTAACCTAGTCAAACCAACCATTCTCTTAGCTTATTACATGATTTTATGATTATATTTATGCTTATAGAGTGAGTTGAGTTAGTTATTGTACCATGTGGTCTAACATGTATTTAATGTAGATTATTGATGAGTTTCGAGGTCAACGTCAGGGATCCAATGGAAAAATGGCAGCAATAACTCGAAGTGGACAAAGGAGAGGACTTACAAGAGGGAATCCCCCTCATTTATTACTCCTCACTTTGAATTCCCCTTCATTCAGCTCGGAGTACAAGCAGCCGAATCATGCACTAGAAGGCAACCGAGCAAGTAGAGGATGACTGATGATTATCTCGAGTTTTGGGAGCCAAGCCTCCCTGATTTTAAGGAAGTTGTTGGTAGCTTCATTTGTATAAGTAGAGAGGCCTAGGGCCTCACTAGGGTCAGATTTTTGTTGGATTTTGGCTTATGTAAACTCTGCTCAAATTTCAAGCTTATTATTTTGTGACAGTTTCATGTAATCTTGTTATTGTTTTGAAAATAAAGATGGAATCCTTTTTGAGCTAGCACTGAGTTACCACAGAGGGTTGAAGCTCTTGGGTTAGGGCCCAATCCAAGCAACCAAGCTCCTCTTTGCTTGTATTTTTATGCTTTGTTTCAGTTTGTAGATTAGTTTGCTATTAGATGTATTTCTTTTATGGTTGAG
The DNA here is from genome assembly GCA_031772625.1 of Pinus tabuliformis. NCBI lineage: Eukaryota > Viridiplantae > Streptophyta > Pinopsida > Pinales > Pinaceae > Pinus > Pinus tabuliformis. The sequence goes on along the minus strand of CM062804.1, from coordinate 515,402,755 downwards.
AATAGGTTGCTTTTGATGACTTAGTAGTTTGCTTCCATTTGTGCTTTCCGCAGCAAGTTAAATAGTGATAAAAAAAGATTCAAAAGGCTAGCAAGAGTGCCTTGGCCTCTCTTCTCCCTTTGGGACCATGATTTGAGGCAAAGACCCTCTTTCTGCCCCAAAAACATAGATTTTCCTCCTTCATAGGACTTCTAGTGTTTGTAGCTTTTTAGTAGGTTAATAGTCTAGCTTTGCTTTGCTTTAAATCTTCTTCATCATGCTTACTTCCTGATTTGCAATATTCTTCTTTCATGCTTTCCTTTCCTACAACATTTCTCAGCATTTCCTTTCATACATCATAGTTTAGACCACTTTTTATGCAAAACTCTGTTTTTCCTAAATGCATTCATTTCACTTGTTGCTTGGTTTCCTTGGTTGACTGTCAGTTTCTATGCAGCATATCTCTTCCAGCAGTAGGCCAGCTTACCAGCAATCACACCCTCCATCTAATCCATGCCCTATTGGTCTCCCAAACCTCACCTCAATTCTGCCTTAGTTTCCTGCATTTTTCCTAGGACTTCTTCCTCTCTCCTTGAGAAAATCCAATCATCTTTCTCTCTCCTGGTGGTTCATGGTAGACCATAGGTGCCCTAACACCTCATTCCAACCTTCATCCACCTTTTTCACCCACTCTCACACCCTCAAAACAGTGAAAACTGCTCTCGACCGCCTCCTATAGGCCTCCTGTAGGACACTGTTTTTCCTCTTGTAGATTTTCCTGTAGGATTTCTTTTGAAGTTTGAGTGTGGGAAAAGCCTCCAAAAGGACACCTGAGACCTCCTAGGACCCATCCACACCATCCTACATCCTCTCAAGTACCAAAACCACCCTCCAATGCCACCTATTCACTGCCACATTCACACACAATAAATTACATGCATGTCAATTTCACATAAAAATACATAAAAATCCAAAAAGATGTTCTTTGCTTATTTACTTCCAGAAATAGCATAGTTAGATGTTTTTTACTTCCTTGAGTAGGTAATGGAATTCCTTTCATGGTTTTCATAGTGCTTTCTGCAAAAGTAGAATTAGTTGGTTAATTAGGGTTTACTACGTTTGTTTTACATTTCAGTCTTTCTCCTTTCTGCAGTTAGAATAGAATCTATAGAGTAATCTTCCCTTCCTTTTATCACAAATAGAGATTCTTATAGAATTCATAGGAGTTGGCTTGAGCTCCTAGTGATCTCGCGTTGGCTGACCAAGTGAAAACCTGTAGTGAGAACTAGTACTTGTGCATACAGCACTGACGCTTCCAAGTTTGTTACGAACTACCAGGTTGATAAGAGTAAAGTAGGCAGCCCAGGAGTTGCAGCATTATTGCTGCAATACTGGTGCTCACCACTTTTTGGCGCCGTTGTTGGGGAAGCGTCAGAGTATTCTGTGATTACTGCTTTCTTCTATTTCCTATTGCAACATTCTGCTAATAGTTCATTTCAGCAAAAGTAGACTAGTCATTCCTTTTCCTTCAGTTCTGCATTTCCTTGCTTTCCTTTTCAATTATGCAAATTTCATTTCAGCAAGTTCATTTTAGTTAGTTGCAATTTGTTTTGTTCAATCAATTTCAGTTTCTGCAGGTACTATTAGTGTGGGGAAAAGAAAAAAACAACCAAAAAGATTTCCTTTCATGCCTCGTAGGAATAGAGATAACTTAGGAAAATTCTTGCCCAACACCCCCACTGCTTCACACAACCAACCTTCTCTCTTCTTCGGTGGCTGTGATCAAGACGAACCCTTAGGTGAACAGCTAGACATATTTGAAGAACCTATATGGGAAGAAGAAGAAGAAAACACTCCTCTGGAGCCAATGGCCGAAAACAAAAATGCTAGGGGAAATGGAGAGAGAATAGAGGGTACCTTTCCCTTTCAGGAGACCAATGGGGACACCAAAATGAAGAATATAAGCCCTTTCGCCCTACCTCACTTCCATGGTCTGACTACAGAAGATCCTGACACCTTCTTATTTGAGTTTTCTGTCATTTGTCGAACTTATGACTATGCAGAAGATGAGGAAAAGTTGAAACTGTTCCCTTCTACTCTAAAGGATGCAACACTATGCTGGTTCATGGGATTACCTAGTAATAACATCACAACTTGGGCTCAGATGAAATAAGCCTTTAACAAAAGGTATCGAGACTATTGTAGGTCAAAGGATACTAAAGAAGAAATCTTCCGAATGACCATAGGAAGTGATGAGTCCTTGGAAGACTATGAAGAGAGGTTCCATCTCAGTTACAAAAGGGTCGGGTGTACACTTGACCCTGAGTCTTTGAAGTTGGTCCTGCTCAGGGGAATCTGAGAATATCTTCTAGACACCCTCCATCCACTGGCCAGGGGAGACATCTACCAACTACCATATGAGGACATAAAGACTGTTTTTAGAAACCATTCTAGGGAAGCTAGAAAGAAAGGTAGGGGGAGTCAACCCCTAGCCAGTACCTCTTCCTCCAACTCATCCATTAAAAGAGAAATTGGAAACATGCTAGAAGACTTCAAGAGTGAGATGCTATAGACTCTTGCCATGCAAATGGACACCTTACATATCAAAAGAAAACAAGAGGAAGCAGAGAGGGCTTTGGCCATTTTTTTCCCTAGATGCACCAGGAGGCATCCTAGGAATGAATGCCCATTGAACTCTATAGAGGTTTGTTTAGTCTGTGAAGAAAATAATTCTACAGATAAGTGCCCTTCCTTGCCCAGACTTAAAGCTGTATATCAAGGGGCTGAGGGAGTCACTGAACAACTCTATTACATAAACCAAAGAAGGCCGCATGGACCTAGACCATACTAGCAGGGGATGCAAGGGACATCTCAGGCATACTACAACCCCAACCAAGTGCCCTCCATACCTTCTTGGGGTCCCCCTACTCATCCTTCCTAGTCCACACCACCTCCTTGGTCCTTCACATCTCAATATCATGCCCAACCAGCCACCCATTCATTTCAATCCTATGCTCAGTCGCAGCCTCAGTGGAATGCATCTCATCAGGGGTGGAGGCCCCAATACAACTCTCTTCTTGCTCTTATGCCTCCACCACCTGCCCAACCACAACCGTTACCTTCTGCTCCACCAAGGTAACCCCAAATGCCTGCCTAGCCAAATCTGAACCCGAACAACAAACAGGCTCAACAAGTGTATAGTGTGGAACCATCATACCCAACTTATGTTGTGGAGATTCAAGAAATCAACTTGCGATCTGGGAAAGTTCTCCCAGATAGCCAGCCTCCATCCAGGGAGGTTGAGGAAGATAAAGAGCAAAGCGAACCTAAAGCAAATCCACCCTTTCCTAAGAGACTATCCATGACAGTTTAACCTACCCTAGAAGAGACTGAACTCCTGGGAGAATTGAAACATTTATGTGTAAAGATACCACTTCTCCAAGCCATAAAAGATGTTCCTATCTACAATAGGTTGATCAAAGAGAAGTGCTTTAGGCATCCAAGAAGGCACAAGAGAGATGCCCCAACCATCAATGTCATAGGACAACTATCCGACTCGACGTTGGGGTAGGTAATCTGTCCAAAATATTTGGACCCTGGAAGCCCAGTAGTTGATGTCCACATCAATGGCACAATGATCCTGCATACCTTGATTGATTTGGGAGCTGCCATTAATGTGATGACAAATGACACAATTCTCAAACTCAACGTCTAGGGCTCCTTGAGGAAGACCATGATAGTGCTACAGCTAGAAGACCGCTCCACAGTGACCCCTAAGGGGATTGTGGAAGATGTGATGGTCTCCATTGATTCTTGGGAGTACCCTGCTGATTTCTTAGTTCTCTAGCCAAAGGCAAAGCTCACTGGGTATCCTCTCATTCTGGGAAGACCCTGGTTGGCTACAACCGATGCTTACATTAGTTGTCGAGCTGGGAACATGACCATAAAGAATGGGCACATGTCCAAGTAGTTAATCCTATATCCTCCTACCCAACCCTTACTAGAACATGATCTACCTCTCTGGTTGGAGGAGGAAGATGAGGATGAAGTTTATTATGCACCACTTTGTGCATTAGAAACCGCCATGGGGGGAAAACTGCAAGATGAGGATGATATGATTGAAAATTTAATTTAGAATCCACCTCCCAGTGTATCACCATTAGAAGACATAGTAAGAGAAACCCAAAAAAACCCCTCAACTGATCTCTGTGTGGCCGATCCTACTTCTCCTCGTGTCAAAAATATAGAGTTTGGCCCAAAAAGGACATTGAAAATCAATCCATCCCTATCTACTTCCCAGGAGAAGGAGCTATGTAGCCTGCTGAGAAAACATCTAGATGCCTTCACCTGGAGTTATAAGGAAATGAAGGGAGTGCACCCTTCAGTATGTACTCATCATATATACATCAAGGAAGATTGCAAGCCAGTCAGGCAGCCTCAAAGGAGGATGAATCCAGCACTTAAAGATATTGTTAAGGAAGAACTACAGAAATTACTTGATGCAGGATTCATCTATCCCATCTCTGACAGTGAATGGGTCTCTCCTTTGGTGCTAGTGCCAAAGAAAAATGGTAAGTGGAGAATCTGTGTTGACTATCGGGAATTGAACAAAGCCACTAAAAATGACCATTTTCCTTTACCTTTCATAGATCAAGTGTTAGACGGTCTGGCAGGGAAAAAGCTTTTCTCTTTCCTAGATGGGTTTAGTGGGTACAATCAGATTCAAATCAGCCTGGAAGACCAAGATAATACCACTTTCACTTGTCCTTGGGGTACCTTTGCATATCGGGTCCTTCCTTTTGGTTTGTGCAATGATCCAACCACTTTCCAAAGAGCGGTATTGAGTATATTTTCTGAATTGGTTCATAATGCAGTAGAAATATACATGGATGATTTTACTCCTTATGGTTCTGACTTTCAAGAAGCTTTATCTAACCTAGGAAAAGTTCTAGATAAGTGTATTGAGATGAACTTGTCCCTTAGTCTGGAAAAATGTGAGTTTTTGATGACTGAAGGGACCATGTTAGGGCATGCACTATCTCAACAAGGACTGTAGGTGGACCCCAACAAAAGTGCCATCATCCAAAGGGTCCCACCTCCTCAAAAGGTGAGAGATGTCAGAAGTTTCCTAGGCTTAGCTAGATACTACAGAAGATTCATTAAAGATTTCATCTAACTAGCCTCTCCTTTGTTTGGCCTCTTAGGCAAAGATGTTGAGTTCATATGGTCAGAAAATTGTAAAGAAGCCTTCGATACCTTGAAGAGCAAGCTAGTGACTACCCCAATTCTTAGAGGCCCAAACTAGACCCTACCATTTCACATTCATACAGATGCCTTGAAAAAAGTGATAGGAGAAGCCTTAGGACAAATTGATGAAAAGTTACCTTATGTCATATACTTTATAAGCAAGAACTTGTCGAAGGCAGAGTTAAACTATACAGTGACCGAGAAAGAACTCCTAGCTATCGTGCATTCCTTAAACAAATTCAGACATTATATCATAGACTATCAAACCTTTGTGCACACTGATCATGCTGCAATTAGATATTTAATGAACAAACCAGATGTAAATGCTCACATTATTAGACGATTGCTTTTACTACAGCAGTTTGATTTGACCATTATTGATAAGCCTGGTAAAGAAAATGTTGTTGCTGACTTTTCGTTTAGAGTAAATTTGCTTGCAGGTGAAGAAGGAATGGTGGATGACCAAATGCCAGATGAACATATATTTGCTATCTCAGTACCCTCTCCATGGTTTGCTAATATAACAAACTACTTGGTTTCAGCACAGTTCCCACCACACCTGTCCTCAAAAGAGAAGAGCAAGATAGTAAGGAAAAGTGCCCCTTTCACCTGGATTGGGGGCAGTCTCTTCAAACTTGGCACAGATCAGATCTTGAAAAGATGTGTCAGGGAGGAGGAAGTCTTTAACATCCTCCTGACCTGTCATGACAGGCATTGTGGAGGTCATTTTGTAGCAAAAAGAACTGCCTTAAAGATACTGCAAGCAGGCTACTACTGGCCCACTCTTCATCAAGATGTGAGGAGATATACAAGCGAGTGTGATCAGTGTCAGAGGATGGGGAAACCTACTTCAAAGGATGAGATGCCCATGCAACCTCAAGTGACCTTTAAGCCATTTGAGAAATGGGGCATGGAATTTGTGGGGCCTATCAACCCTCCTTCAAAGCAGAAACAATACATCATTGTGTGCACCGACTACCTGATAAAGTGAGCAGAGACAAAATCAATCAAAGAAGCAACAAAGGAAAAAGTAGCTAAGTTTTTGAGAGAAAACATATTCTATAAGTTCGGGTATCCAAGAGAGTTGGTCACAGATCAAGGCAGCCAGTTCACTTCCAACCTGATTGAAGACCAACTCACACATCATAAGATCAAGCAAGGACTTCCACCCCCACCCACAAGCCAATGGGCAAGTGGAGGTCACTAACAGGGCATTGGAAGGGATCTTGACCAAAGTAGTGAGCAGCAGCAGAAAAGACTGGGCTGACAGATTAGTTGAGGTCACTTGGGCCTACAACACAACATGGAAGACCACCACAGGGTTCACACCCTACGAACTTGTCTATGGGAAGAAGGCTTTGCTGTCAATAGAATTTGAGTTCAATACACTAAGGATGGCAACTCAGCTAGACCTAGACCTCAGCCATGCATAGAAGGAGAGATTACTTCAGCTCAATGGATTGGATGAATACAGATTGCAGGACCTTCTCCACACAAAGGTAGTTCAACTTCAGAGAAAAATATGGCATGACAAAAATATCAAGGATAATCAATTCCAAGAGGGAGATTGGGCACTACTCTATGATTCAAGATACAAATACTTCAAAGGCAAGCTGAGGACAAGATGGCTGGGACCCTACACTGTGGAGAAATGTAATGACAATGGTTCAGTTCTGATTAGAACCATTGATGATGAAGCCATCCCCATGCTTGTAAATGGACATCGATTGAAAGTATACAAGAAACCCCTCTCCAAGCGGGAGTTTATTGAAGGTCTTAATAAAACAGTGATGGTAGTGGAGCGTGTCTTAGCTTCCACTTCACCCACTCACTGAAGAAAAGGAAAAAATAAAAAATAATATGGACTCAAGTGAAAACCTCCACGAGGCGCTTGAGTCCCATCATTGGATTGAAAACCTCTTATGAGGCGGCCCAGTGATGCCAAAAAAAAACTGTGTTTCTTTTTCAAAAACTGTGTTTTCGACAGGAGGCTTTGTGTTTTCTATAGGAGGCTCCTGTAGGAATTACAGAGAGCCAGAAATGGATACAAAAGCAAGTTTGAGGGATAGGGAAGCTTCATAAGAACCTATAAGCCCTCCTACAGTCTTCAAACCTCCTTGCCATCATTTCCAAGCTTGCATCACACCCCAAGCATCATTTTTCTTCCTGTCCAAGAAAAACACAGAAAAACAGTTTTTCAGAAAAAAAAAAGAAAAAAAGAAAAAAAAAGAGAGGAAGCAGCACCATCCACCTCACCTAAAGCCTACCTACTACCTCTCCATCTTTATCTATACCTATGGCATCATCCTCAAGCTCCAGGCACAAGAAGAAGCTGAGGTTTCAAGGGGAGAAGCAGCCACAGGAGCTCCTATAGGAATTCCTGTAGCAGTTGATCCCATCAACACCTAGCACCACCAACAGGAGAACGCACACATGAAGGTTGAGAAGGCACCTGAAGCTCAGACCCAGCTAGAGAAGAACCTGCACAAGACACAACCACACATTAGCAAGCAGATAGCATGCATCAAAAGAAATAAAGGCATGCAGCAAAGAGAGAGCCACAACACCTTACAACAAATACATTCCGATCACAGGTAAGTAACTAAATTGCTCCTCTCTTTGCATCTGTGTAATTAGAAGTCATGCAAAAGCAACAAGATGGTTGAGGTTGAACGAGGGAAAGGTGGCTAGTTAACTTGGCCACCTTCATCTAGTTGACTCCACTCATCCGAGATGTCACCCACACATGCGCATAGTCAACTCCAGCACAAGATGCCAAGGACAGGTAGTGGAGGAAGTGTGAACTCTGATGCAATAATGGGAGATGATTATGAGGAGAAGCCATGATGACCAAGCAAGTGGGGACTAACGATCCGAATATGGCCAATGTATACCTTGCTAGCTCAACCCTCATCACTGGAAATATCCATAAAGGGTAATAAGTACTCCTCCCTGAGCATTCTCACCACCTTTTCCTTCATTCTCTCCTCGTAACTCAGCTACAACAGTATTTTTGTGCCCCCATAGCCTCGTAACCATCGTCCTCCATCGATATCTCCCATATTCCTGGTCTCGACGTTTTCTACAGGGGCACCTACAGGAATTCTACAGGAGGGACAACAGGCTTCTACAGGAGGGGCAGTGAGTCGTTTTGAACGGAGAAAACTTGATTTTTTGCACGATTTTTGGTCTGAAGAGGTAGGGTTCATGCATGCCCCCTATTTAATATAAGAATATGAAAGAAGTGAGTTCAATTTGAGGAGGAAATAAAGTCTTTAGGACAGGAGAAAATACATAAAAAAAATTCTGCTTATTTAAAAAAAAAACAACAGTCTCCTTTGTTTCTCTATTTTTCTCAAAAGTTGTTGTCTCCATCTATACATTTGGTTTCCCAAAAGAGTATAAACAAAATGATAGGAGGCTTTATGAGAAATGAGCCCACCAGCTCCACTATGCTCCATGCACATCCACAAGTGGTGGACATCTTCACAAGGGCAAACTGGATGAATTTCTTTGAGAAATTCCAAGGGTTTGATGAGGAAATTGCCCAAGAGTTTGCTCTCTCTCTGGTATCCCACACAAGAACTCATGCCACTATCACCTTTAGAGGTCTTTCCATGGAGATAATCCCTGAGTTTATTAGTAGGGTCACTACCCTTCCTCTTGGGCCGCCTTAGAGTAAGGATGAGAAACCAATTGGCTAGGCTGCCAAGAAAAACGTTTTCCAAAACAATGAAACCCCCGTAGAAGATAAAAATGGCATTAGAAGGGCTAGCATACCATATCCCTAGGATGAGGTTAGCTATCAAATAATCAAATATATTTCCTATGAGGGGAGGTACAACATTTTTTATGGTTATCACTTTAGAATCCTACAAGAATTAAGGTATGGCATGGACACTCCAGCACCTCAGAAGCTCAGTATCCCCTACTTCCTCTTGCAGTCCCTCATTGACTCCAGCACTAAGGTTCAAGCAGGAAATTCAGAGTAGCTAGCTCACCATGGCTTAATCAAAATCCTAGTGGAGGAAGCCCTCCATACCTTTACACTCCCTATAGCATGGGAAGTTTTCCGAAACATGACAGCTGAGGATGACATAAAGGCCTTAACCTATGATGTCAGTCCTACTGGTAGTGAGGAGGGAGAGCACCAAGGAGGAGAAGGTGAAGCCGCTGGTGACATAGAAGAACAAGGAATGAAGGAGGAGGGAACTGAAATAGATGAGGATAAAGCTGAAGAAACAGAACAGGAAGAGACAGAGAAGAGACAGAAGAAGGAGAAAAATAAGTAGAGAAGGCAGAACAAGGAGAAGAGTCCCCTGAGACTCTGGAAAGGGAGGAAGCAACTGCCCTTACTGCCCTCAGTACACCAATCAAGCCAAAGCAAAAGAGGAAAAGACAGGCCTTCATGTATTTCAGGGCTAGGAAGAGCACAAGAATCAAAATAGGCAAACCGCAACCTTCTTCAAAAGTGCCCATTACCATTGAAGATTCACCCTCTGCCAAGGGGAAAGAATCCCCTTCCAAGACACCTATAATATATGAAAGGGGGACTCCTAGATCTTCCACATGGAAGGAAAAGGTAGTACTATAGGACCCGAAAACAATCCTACAGGAGGCTTAGACAGTTCTACAGGAGACACTATCAAAACTATAGGAGACCCAAAAGCTTGAGAAAAGGATAGAAGGACAACCACAGGTAAAGGAGGAAGTGACAGAGCTACAAGAACTTGATCCCTAGCCTAGTATTGCCTCCTAGTACAATCTACTTGAAGGAGGAAGGATAATCCCACAAAAATTTGCAATACCACTATTCTTTGAATTGGAGAAAGAAAGAGTAAGAACACATAGGTGGATGCAAATAGTCAAATCCAAAGGAGTTGAGGATGTTGGCCATATGGAAAATAAACTCAGAGAAATGGGTAGAGAGTTGAGTGCTATCAGAGACAGGGAAGCAATTACAAGAAGCCACCTTGAAACTGAAAATGAATTTTTAAGGAGGCAACTGCAAGAGAAAGAGACTCAACTGGCATGCATGGCCAGCTTATCCATGGAGGCATTGCAATGTAAAACACCAGCAAAATCCTATGGCCTCTATCTCAAGGACCAATGGTTACAATTCCAGATAAAGACTTTGGCACAAAGAGGCACAATGCCTTTCCAAGATTACAGGTAGTTTATGGATCTGTGTGACCAAAGCACATCAGAGGATAAGGCAAAGATGGCAGAATTCTACCTACATAACATGGCCCTCATAGACATGAATGTGTGGGACCCCAATGCCAAGCTAGGGGACCTGCAATTAATGGCCATGGCCTCATGGATGAACCATGAAGAATTGAGGGTAGCAAAAATAAAAAGATTGATGATAAAGGAGCAGAATGAGCCATTAATGATAAGAGCTGAGCCATCAGATCCTATGGCACTCATTAGCACACACAACCTGCTTGCCAATGACCCTTAGATTTCCCCCAGATATCTCACCAATCAAGCACAAGCCATTGCACACTTTGAGGATATGCAAAGGCTACTTGGGGATGACTGTGTGCATGCATGCATGAGGAGATGGAACACCTTACCACACAGTTTGCAGATCAGGGAATATCATTCCCCCATGAGGCTGAAGGAGGCATTGAAAAGAGTGCAAATTTATAAGCACTCCATGCAGAGGTAGAAGGTCAACTAGATTGGCCTCAAACTGAGTCCCCTACTGTTGTTAGGCATGCTGGAAGGCAGAAGGGAAGAAAAAGAGGAAGAGCAGTGGAAGGAGATAGATAGGAAGGCAGGATTCTATGGAAAAGAAGAGCAGACCACATCAGAAGCCTGGGATGCTAGGGAGGCCACCATGGCCATAAAATATGAGGAGATTGACTAAGTTGCTCAGAGGATGAGCAACACTTTCAGTAGAGGGGTGATGATGAGCCTCATAAATGGGTAGTTATATAGGCTCATTTTACCTCCTAACCTAAGTAAACCAACCATTCTCTTAGCTTATTACATGATTTTCTGATTATATTTATGCTTATAGAGTGAGTTGAGTTAGTTATTGTGCCATGTGGTCTAACATGTATTTAATGCAGATTATTGATGAGTTTCGAGGTCAAAGTCAAGGATCCAATGGAAAAATGGCAGCAATAACTTGAAGTGGACAAAGGAGAGGAATTATAGGAGGGAATCCCCCTCATTTATTACTCCTCACTTCGAATTCCCCTTCATTCAGCTCAGAGTACAAGTAGCCAAATCATGCACTAGAAGGCAACCGAGCAAGTGGAGGATGACTGATGATTATCTCGAGTTTTGGGAGCCAAGCCTCCCTGATTTTAAGGAAGCTGTTGGTAGCTTCATTTGTATAAGTAGAGAGGCCTAGGGCCTCACTAGGGTCAGATTTTTGTTGGATTTTTGCTTATGTAAACTCTGCTCAAATTTTGAGCTTATTATTTTGTGACAGTTTCATGTAATCTTGTTATTGTTTTGAAAATAAAGATGGAATCCTTTTTGATGTAGCACTGAGTTACCTCAGAGGGCTGAAGCTCTTGCGTTAGGGCCCAATCCAAGCAGCCAAGCTCCTCTTTACTTGTATTTTTATGCTTTGTTTCAGTTTGTAGATTAGTTTGCTGTTAGATGTATTTATTTTATGGTTGAGAATAGGTTGCTTTTGATGATTTAGTAGTTTGCTTCCATTTGTGCTTTCTGTAGCAGGTTAAATAGTGATAAAAAAATATTCAAAAGGCTAGAAAGAGTGCCTTAGCCTCTCTTCCTCCCTCTGGGACCCTGATTTGAGGCAAAGACCCTCTTGCTGCCCCAAAAACATAGATTTTCCTCCTTCATAGGACTTCTAGTGTTTGCAGCTTTTTAGTAGGTTAATAGTCCAACTTTACTTTTCTTTAGATCTTCTTCATCATGCTTACTTCCAGATTTGCAATAGTCTTCTTTCATGCTTTCCTTTCTTACATCATTTCTCAGCATTTCCTTTCGCAGATCATAGTTTAGACCACTTTTTATGCAAAACTCTATTTTTCCTAAATGCATTCATTTCACTTGTTTCTTTGTTTCCTTGGTTGATTGTCAGTTTCTATGTAGTAGATTTCTTCTAGCAGTAGGCTAGCTTACCAAAAATCACACCCTCCATCTAATCCATGCCCTATTGGTCTCCCAAACCTCACCTCAATTCTGCCTTAGTTTCTTGCATTTTTCCTAGGAGTTTTTCCTCTCTCCTTGAGCAAATCCAATCATCTTTCTCTCTCCTGGTGGTTCATGGTAGACCATAGGCACCCTAACACCTCATTCCAACCTTCATCCACCTTTTTCACCCACTCTCACACCCTCAAAATAGTGAAAACTACTCTCAGCCTCCTCCTATAGGCCTCCTATAGGACGTTGTTTTTCCTCCTGTAGATTTCCTGTGTCCTCCTGTAGATTTTCCTGTAGGCTTTCTTTTGAAGGCCGAGTGTGGGAAAAGCCTCCAGAAGGCCACCTGAGACCTCCTAGGACCCATCCACACCATCCTACATCCTCTCAAGTACCAAAACCGCCCTCCAATGCCACCTATTCGCTGCCACATTCACACACAATAAATTACATGCATGTCAATTTCACATAAAAATACATAAAAATCCAAAAAGATGTTCTCAGCTTTCCAGAAATAGCATAGTTAGATGTTTTTTACTTCCTTGAGTAGTTAATGGCATTCCTTTCATGGTTTTCACAGTGCTTTCTGCAAAAGAAGAATTAGTTGGTTAATTAGGGTTTACTAGGTTTTCTTTACATTTCAGTCTTTCTCATTTCTGCAGTTAAAATAGCACCTGTAGAGTAATCTTCCTTTCCTTTCATCACAAACAGAGCTTCTTATGGAATACATAGAAGTTGGCTTGAGCTCCTAGTGATCTCGTGCCGGCTGACCAAGTGACAACCTGCAATGAAATCTAGTACTTGTGCATACAACACCGACGCTTCCAAGTTTGTTACGAACTACTGGGTTGATAAGAGTAAAGTAGGCAGCCCAGGAGTTGCAACATTATTGCTGCAATACTGGTTCACACCAATGATCTCAGGATCGGTTTGCATGAGATCATGGTAGTGTGAGGGTGGAGGTGGTTTAACCTCTATATTCCCTTTGTTGTTTATGGATTATTTTATCCCATGATATCCCCACATTCATTCTTGGAATATGGCATGAGGATGATTGGCTGAAAGAAAGATTTGGTTCATCCCAATATATGGTTGGGTGGTACATATAAGTCCTTGACTTGGTTGGCTTTCGCATATGTCAATAAGAGCTAAGTTCCTCTTGTATTTTATGATTAAATGTACTTGCTATTATGTGGCTTTAATGGTTATTTTATCATTGTTATTTATCTAGTTATAAGCATGGTTTTATGACAAATTCACGTTATGGCTTTTAACATGTTTTTACTTGTAAATGAATGGTTAATGAATGCATGAAATAATATATGTTATTGCAGCTATTGTGAGAGGGAATTATTCCTTCTTGGTAAACCTTAGATAAGTTTCATATATCTGTTTTCAAATATGCATCCATGAGTTGTTTATCTCATGTTCTCAATGTGTTTGAAAAATCCACTATCATGGTTAGACCAGGTTAGGTCAAGTCCTTGTTTAAGTTTTGTGTTAAAATATTTGTCTATGTTTCATATATCATTCTGAAAGTCTCATCAAGTTCTAGGTAGTGGATTGGTGACTATCCCTAGAAAAGTGGCTTAGATCTCTTGGTCGCTGGCACAAAACTGAGTGAAAAAGTCTACAGTTTCTGGGATGCAGGTTCATGAGAGTGAATGGAGGGTCTCAACCACTAGCTTGCCTTGTCATGGCATCGACTGAAAAGGAAAGTTAACTCAGGATTTGGGCACCTGGAAGAGTGGTTTAGCTCTTGGGGGCCTTGTGGCACCTGAGGGAAGTCAATAAAGTTTTGGTTTGTCGAATCCATTTCCTTAAGGTTATCTAGGAGGTTGAGTCATGTCATAGTATCCCTCATCTCATGTTTACCCTAGGATAGCTGGTGAAAGTGGGTAGATATGAGAGGCGGCGTTACACCCAGGCACTAGTCCCAGGGAAAACCTCACAACCAACTTCTCTTGAAGTTCTCTGGAAAGGGTCTTCTGTTGCTCCTGTTGATGAGCTTGGAAAGTTGACACAATTTACAAGTTCTTATGCTTCAACAACTATGGATAAAGTAATAGAAGTGGAAGAGTTACTAAGAGAGAAAGATGAAAAGATCACTTCAATGGAATAAAAATTTACTAAAGAAAAGGAACAATGTGAGACTCAGTGGCTATCTCAATTAAATCAAAAGGATGCATCCTCGGTAGAATTACAAGAGAGATTCAATACGATTTAGATTCAACATGCATAAGAGATTAAAATGAAAGATGTACAACTTTAAGAATCACATCAGGAAGTGGAACAATTGTAGGTTGGAACTTCCTATCTAGTAAAATTTAAACAATATGTCCATGACCTTAATTCTTTACTTCAAAAGCAACAACAATTATCCTATGCAAAACTTGGATTGATTCAGGTGCAGCGTAGATTGGGTAATTCTTTGGCTGATGAACTAGTGGATATGATAATATGTTATGATGAAACCAAAAAGGATCTCAATGAGATGCTTAAATGGCAGAACAACGTTGAAGGGAGAAAATCTGACTTTCCCAAAATAGATGAAATGAAAAATTCAGTCATTTTTAAAGGATGGAAAGCCAACATTTGTTTAGTTAAAAATTCATCAATGATGCTCATGAATTATCAAATTCCCTAGTTGAATCCATAAATGATTCTTTAATTGAATCAAATCTTGTTTCCATTTGTCCAGAAGATTCCCTTCCAGACGTAAAAACATTTCTTAAGAATTGGATTGAGGAGAGAAAAAAAATTACTAAAAGAATTGACCAATCGACTAAAGTTAATATTGAACTCAATTGGAATGTTTTGGTCAAACCTCATAGCCAATGGATTGTTTTAAAAGCACTCACTAATTCCTGCATCCAAATCACGCCTTGGTACATGGAAGTCCCTGACTTGGTTGAATTTTTCATATGTTAATAAGAGTTAATTTCCTCTTTTATTTTATGAGTAAATTTACTTTTTAGGATGTGGCTTTAATGGTTGTTCTATCATTGTTATTATCCTGGTTATAAGCATAGTTTTATGACAGATTTAAGTTGTGACTCTTATCATGTTTGATTGGTAAATGAATGGTTATTGAATTCATGACCTAATAGATGTTATTGTAGTTACTACAAAAGGGCATTAGACCTTCTTGATGATTCTCGAATAATTTTTAGATCTCTATGTTCATATATGCATTCATGACCTATATATTGCATGTTTATTATGTGTTTGACAAAATGACTATCACGGTTAGACCTAGTTAGGTAAAGTCCTTTTCTAAATTTTGTGTTAAAGGATTTTTCCTTGTGTCATTTGTCAAATTTTAAAGTTCTATCAAGTTCTAGGCAGAGGTATGGATCTTAGCCCTAAAAATGTGGCTCATATTCTGAGGTCGCATGCACAGAACTGAGAATTCTAGACTCTAGTCGCTGGGAGGCAGGGTTATCCACACGAATGGAGAGTTACATTCATTGGATTTCATTTTTATGAAGTGAATGGGAGTCCAAATCACTCAAAAAGCAAGTTGGCTCAGGGTTTGGGCAGCTAGACTAGTTGTTTAGCTCTTGTGGGTCTTGTAGCTACTGAGAAAGGTCAATAAAGTTTTGGTTGGTTGATTCCACTTCCTTAGCTATACTCCGAGAGTTGAGTCATGTCATGGTAGCCCTATGCTCATGTTTATTAGGCAGGTCACTGAAAGTGGGTAAATATGGGAGGTGGCATTACAGATTAGTATCAAGGCATGGTTTAAATACTTGGACTAGATGGGCTAGATGCATGTGGGTATGCATGCATTTCCATATATATGCTTATGCATGCATAATAGGTTAGATATGAATCGTGGTGGTCAATGTGCATTTTATGATGCTATTGGTATGTTATGAGGTTGACATTTTGCTAAGATATAGAAGGAGATACAAATCATCAGAGTGATATTGCAGCACTAGACCTTGGGGTAAGAGCAGATCATCATATAGGTTTGTATGTTGGGCATGCAGGTATGTTGGTTAATGGTTGTTATAGGCATTATGGTTGCGTACATGCTGTCATTCTCTTTTTGTTGTGGTCACATTCATGCTAGATGTTTGTGAATCAATTCGGTCATATGCACATGCATCAGATAGTCATGAATGATAGTAACTCATTGTTATATGAATTACGGTCATATGCATGATGATTATGGTCATTGCAACTGAGGTCTTTATGTTATTATATATTATGTTAATCTAGAATGGCATGTGCATATGGATATGGTTATGATACTCAAGTTTCAACTGATATATTTATGATATTGTGTTGTACTAATCTGGACTGACTTGTGCAGATGTGATAGCCTCCCCTAAGATATATTGAGGTATGAGTTTGATTATGTCGTCTATTTGGTTTATCTAACATGTAATGTTTACAAGTTGCGTGAATGTTTGATTAATTTCATGATATGAGTATGCGTCTATAAGATTTCATGTAGGAATGATCTTATTTTAAGACGGTTATTGTTGGGATGGGGTCCCTTAGGTCAGTTTTGGGTTAAAAACCCAAGTTTTGATGTAAATTTTGACAAAAAAATGTAAAGTCTCCTCTAATTGTGGATGTAGAGTGCATAGGTAGATAGGAGTCAAAAAGGGTTTTTACCCTCATTTATGTAAAGATTGAGTCAGTTTTGAGATCTACCCTTGGTCCCATGGGATTGTATAAATATGTGTGTCTTAGGGAGTCTAAGGGAGATCTATGTCTTTGTCTATGGGTATGACGAATGGAGTCTTAGAGAGTTAGTATAAAGAAGTAATTCTTAGAAGAGTAAAAGGCTCTGCAGTTGAGTGCGCAAAGGCCTAGAGTAGATTCCGTAGTTGAGTTTGCGGATCCCTGCAGTTGAGTGCGCAGGAAAGTTTTGAGTCTGTGACCTTATACTGAAGTTCAACAAAGAAGACTGTTGGAAAATTCATATGTTTTATCTGTTTTCTTTTGTTGCTTATGTTTTCAATACATGTTGTGAGGATATAATGTCTTTATGAAATAATGATGTATTGATGCACGAATCTACTGTATAAGTCTTATTAATTGAATGCAATACATGTTAAGTATTTACGTGAAGGTTATAATACTTTCTGTTAAGTTTATTAAGCACTTAATCAAATCTGCGTGGATTCCGGTCTGAGGCTAGTCTATGATGTGCATAATTAGATAACCTATCTGTTAAAGGTTCGTAGAAGCCGATCGTAGACCTTCGTGGAGGTCTAGAGGCCATTTGAAGGAAACTGCATCACCAAGCCCTAAGGGCTTAGAGATCTACATGAAGGCAGATCTAGGACATAAAAAGAACATCACATTGATCTTTGGGTGTGGAAACTTGGTTCCAACATTCCCCCCATACTACTTTAGGTGAGACTTCAATCTACGCTACGCAGGTTGATGCCAAAAGGGCCAGTAGTGTAGGGTTTTGTTTGGCACAACTAACTCTAAATTTGGGTCATGACCCTGGGAGTTAGATCAATGATTGAAGTGTGTGATCTGCGAAGCTAATATGCAGCTCACGGATAGTCAGCACCGCGAGTGGTTTATAGCCTCTCTCTTACCACACCTGAGGATTTATTTATCGTAGTAGTAGATAGGGACTCAGGAGGAAGCCCTCGAAATCATGATGAGATTTCATGAAACACCTATTTTGAATGCGTCTTTGGGAGTTCAACACATTAACTCACAGTTGCAGAACCTATGCTTGAAATTGTAGAGCTTGAAAAAAGAAAAGGAGGGTTGGCCGAAGGTGTGCAAGGAAGTCTGGTGCTTCAAGTGTAAGAACCAGGGGCATGAAAAAGATCACTATCATGTATTTGCAAATTATATCATAGGGGGGGACTAATGCCCTTGAGGCAAGAAGCTCCAACAGGACCAAGTAAGGGACCCACGCTATGGTGCACTAGTTGTCAGGTGGCCGAAAAACATGTAACATATAATTGTCATTTGCTGCAAATGTTTATACAGACACCACAACAACTGTTTTGTGATTTTTGCAAATCGGTGGGCACGATGAGTGCCACTACTATAGCTACGAATTGATGATGGAAAGGACACCTGCGTATCGAATGCAAGTAGAAACTTGGCCTCCAGATCAGGGCGCTGGGGGAGCATGTGGAGGATATTAGGGGCGCAGACGAGGCCGAGGAAGATGAGGACCTAGTAGAGGTCATGGATAGGTTATTTGGTATAATTGTGGGATGTCAAGGCACTATGCATGGTAGTGTCAAGTCAGATGCACCCATCATGTCAGTACTGCACTCAGTTTGACCATACAATAGAAGAATGCCCTGTGCTGATAGCCAAGATGTAGGAGAAGAAGGCGCAACCTCAACACCCTACATAGAACTTACAAATGATGAGGGTTGAGCCCCACAAGGAGGATCCCAATGTGAATATCGTACTGAGAAGATAAATCATGACTGGTGATAATAAAGGAAAATAACCTGAAGAGAATGGGTGGGTTCACAAGGCCCTAGAAAAGGAAGTTGGATTCGATTTAGAACACACGAAGGAAACATTTATGGAGGCAAAGAAAATATTCGCTGAGGCATCTACCTCAGGAAGTTAGGACAAACTACCAAAACCTAGTGTGGCCACAAAGATTGATCCCTCTATACTCACCACGTTCTTGGAAACCTGCATGAAACTTATGCACTATAGCAAGGCTATAAAAGGCTTACAGGAGTTGATAAACAAGTGTGTTGGTAAGGAAAATTCTCTTGATGAAAACCGCATAGTCAGAAAGTTTGGCAAACATAAGGCAAGGACAGGGTGCAAAATGAGGCTCACTGCGCAGATAGGAGACTATGAGATGGACTAGGTTATTTTTGATCCGGGGTCTGATGCGAATGTTTTGCCTAAATAGACATGGGAGAGAATGGGGAGACCTATGCTGCAATGGTCTCCGATTCAACTAAGGATGGCGAAGCAACAAAATATTATCCTTATGGGACGACTGCATGGAGTGACCATAGATATAGAAGGTGTGAATGCACCAGCTGATTTTGAAGTAATAGAAATCGTTGATGATAGTAATCCATATCCTGCACTCCTTGGAATTGATTGGACCATTGATATGGATGGAGTCATCAACTTGAAAAACCGGACAATGTCATTTGAAAGGAAATTGCTCCACGTTGTAGTACTGTTGGACCCTGCAGAAGGATCATGCTATATTGAACCAGTCCACGACTATGAATAAAGTGATGATGATTTGGATCAAATCTACAAAATTATAGCGCAAGACCAAGACTGGATTAATTCGACAGTTGATGGATGGATTTCATGGGACCGTGAAAGCTCCTGTACCTCAGATTCAGATGAAGAATTGGAGCATTGGTAGAAACGGTTGCACAAAGTATCTATGTTGCGCTGTAACATGATGACTAAATTGTTGCGTTGTGTCTCATCAGAGGTAAGAAATTTACCCTATTACAATGGTTTAATTGATGTAGATAATTTTTTGGATGCCTTTCAAAGAGAAGCACCTGAGGATCATCGCTTTCAAGCATTAGATTTGGCATTGCGTGATGAGCCTCATCATTGGATAATTATATGGGCCTTAATTGGCCTTAATTCACCTCCTTGCTTAGTTAAACCAACTATTCTCACAACTTATTGCATACTTTTGATTATATTTTGTTTATGAGAAGAGTTAGAGTTGGATATTTTGCTTTGTGGTCTAATGTGCATGTAATGCAAGAATAAAGGATAAAAGAAAGGAAAAATGTAGGCATAAAGGATAAAAGAAAGGAATTATGGCAAATACCTTGGTCAAAACTCAAATGGGACAAGGGAGAGTAATTATAGGTGGTAAATCCTCCTCATTTACTACCCCTCCATTCAAATATTCTTCCTTCATTGGAGTGCAAATAACCATCACTATGAAGACTAGAAGACAACTGAGCAAGTGAAAGTAATAGAAACCAGTTTATCAGATGTATAAGTAGAGAGGCTTAGGACCTCATTAGGATTTAGACTTCTATTGTAAAAACTCTGCTTTATTTCTGAGCTACAATGCTTATGACAGTTTGTTCTGTAATCCATGGTTTTCATAATGAGAACGTGTTCTTTTTTAAGCTAGCTCTGAGTTAACTCGTAAGGCTGAAGCTCTTGGGTTAGGGCCCGACCTGAGCAGCCAAAGCTCCTCTTTATTGTACATGTAGGCTAGCATAGATTTCTGGTTTTGTTAATTTGTTTAAGTAGCTTTCTGGTTCTATTCATTTGTTTAAATAGCTCCCTGTTTTTGTTCATTTTCTTCAGTAGATGCATTTGTTGTAAGTTTACTTCCATTTGCATTTTCTTTAATTAGCAGGTTAGATAGAAGAAAAGGATCACCATAAGGTTTTCAGCAGGTGTCTCGGCCTCACCTCGTCCCTTTGGGACCATGACTTGAGGAAGAGACCCTTCAGCAACCCCAAAAACACAGGTTTCTCGTTCTCACATGAGATATGGAGTTTGTTGTTTGACAAAGTTATTTGTTCACCCTCACCGGTTTTTCTGTCATTTTCCTTTGAAACCTCCCTTAGCACGTTCTTCATGCATCGCTTCCTCATCGTCTGATCCACAACAAACCTTCAAAATCCAATTCATTATTTTCTCCAACTGTTTCCTCCCGTCAAGTCTTCCACTTACTTTATGCGCTTTAATCTCCAACGTTTATCTGTCTCTTGATCTGATGGCTATTGCGTCACCTCAACACTTTATGCTCTTTAAACCCCCACCATCGATTTGCCTAGCCTGATACGACGGCTATCACGTTACCCGATCGCCAACTATCTTGGCCAATCTCCACCGTTGATTAGCCTCGCCTGATCCAACGGCTATTTCGCAATCTCGCGTGGATTATTGGACGGTCATTATCCACCTGAGAGAATGCGAGAAAAGTGGTCTTCTCGTGCTATGTCATGCAGTAAGGCTAATCACGTGAAATTTTAGAATTCTGCTTACGGCCTTGAGGGCGCGCGAGAAGCTACTTACTGCCTTAGAAACCCGCTCCATCATTTTCGCACGTTTCTTTTCCCCTCGATACGATATCCACCATCCATCTCTTGACTTAATCCGCTTACTAAGATCCCAACCGTTCATTGCTTCGTTACCTTGTCCGTCCATCTCTTGACTTAACCTCAGGCGGTAAGACCTCAGTCATTCATCCTGTGCATTCACCTTGTTCATCCATCTAACCACTTAAGCCTTCACGATAAGATCTCCACCACTCATCCTGTTCGTTCATCTGATTCATTGATCTACCCACTTAACCTGCATGATAAGACCTCAGTCGTTCATCCTGTGCGTTCACCCTGTTCATCCATCTAGTCACTTAAGCCTTCACGATAAGATCTTCATCATTCATCTTTTATTCGTTGATCGATCCAATAGTCCCTATGTGCTACTGCGTCCTTACGTCCTCCTTTCATTGATTTTGAGCTCTGATTGCTCTTTCACTTGAAAATCGATTTAACTTAAGTTTCTTTGCTTACACCTTAGTATAGTTTAATACTCTTTACCTCTGCAACTTAGATAGCAAAATTAGGTTAGTGTTGATTTAGCAATTCTGTTTAGCATAGTTGTTTAGATGGTTAGTTAGGTTATGGTGTGGTTTAGCATTACATGGTGTTTTGTTCATTACTGTAGTAAAGTAGCTCTCTCTTAGAATAGGTTTGTTCTTCTTTCATCAAAGAATTAAGCTTCTTCTGACCCTATATAAGCCTGGCTTGGAACCCCTGGGGTCTCTTGCCAGATAAACAGTGACAATAGGCAGGACCTTCACTTCTACTTGTGCATATAGCACTGTCACCTCCAAGTTTTTACGAACCCCAGGTTGATAAGTAAAGATGGTAGCCCTGGGAGTTGCAACATTATCGTTGCAATACCTAGGTTCATCACTTTTTGGCGCCGTTTCCGGGGAGGTGTCTAGGTAGAATGTGATTACTGCTTTCTTCTATTTCTAGTCTCCCGCTTTCTTTTCTTCTACTTCTTATCCTCAATTTTCTTCAAATAGTTTATTTCTGCAAAAGTAATCTGGTTTCTTCCTTTCTTTCATTTGTCACCATCTGGTTTCCTTTCAATTTAGCAAGTATTCTTTTTCTATTAGTAGTCTTCCTTCAATTAGCAATTTCCTTTCTGCAAAGTACTTTCTAGCTTTAAAGAAAATCCTACAAAAACCAACCCAAAAACATTTCCTTTCATGCCTCGGAGGAATAGGGAAAATTCAGGGAAATTCTTGTCAAATACCCCCACTACATCCAATAGTCAACCTTCTCTCTTCTTCAGTGACTGTGATTTGGAAAAACCTTTAGGTGAGCAACCTTACATATTTGAAGAACCTATAAGGGAAGAATAAAAGGAATAACCCATTCCTACTGAACCAATGGCTGAAAAATGAAATGACAGAGGAGATAGAGAGAGAATTGAGAGTGCCTTCCCCATTAGGGAGACCAATGGGGACACTAAGATGAAGAATATAAGCCCCTTTGATCTACCTCATTTCCATGGCCTGACCACAGAGGACCTTGGCACTTTCCTATTTGAGTTTTCTGTTATATGTCAAACCTATGACTATACAGATGATGAGAAAAAGTTAAAACTATTTCCATCTACCCTCAAGGATGCAGCAATGCGCTGGTTCATGGGTTTACTTGGAGATAGCATCACAAATTGGGCTCAGATGAAACAAAATTTTAACAATAAATATATGGACTACTATAGGTCAAAGGATACTAAAGAAGAGATTTCCAGGATGAACATAGGCTAGGATGAATCCTTAGAAGACTATGAAGAAAGATTCCAACTCAGTTACAAAAGGGTTAGGTGCACACTTGACCTTGAGTCACTAAAGCTGGTATTGATTAGAGGAGTAAGGGAGGATCTTCTGGATACCTTACATATGATAGCAGGAGGAGATGCCTACCAATTACCCTATGAGGATATTAAGACTATCTTTAGAAACCATTCTAGGGTAGCCAGGAAAAAGGGTAGGGGTAGTCAACCTATGGCCAATACATCATCCTCCAACTAATCTATCAAGGGTGAAATTGGAAATATGCTGGAAGATTTCAAAAGTGATATGCTGCAAACCCTTGCCTTGCAATTGGACACCATGAACATCAAAAGGATGCAAGAGGAAGTAGAGAGAGCCTTGGCCATCTTTTGTCCTAGATGCACCAGGAGGCATCCTAGGAATGAATGTCCATTGAACTGTATTAAGATTCGCTCAGTTTGCGAAGAAAACCACTCCATAGACAAGTTCCCTTCTTTACTTGGACTCAAAGTTGTATATCAAGGAGCTGAAGGGGTCACTGAGCAACTTTTCTACATCAACCAAAGGAGACCTCCTAGGCCTAGGCCATACTAGCAGGGTATGCAAGGGCCATCCCATGCATATTACAACCCCAACCAAACCATAGATATACCTTCTTAGCGACCCCCTACTCATCCTTCCTGGTCTACACCCCCTCGTTGGTCCTATGCATCTTAGTATCATTCCCAGCTAGCCAGCCAGTCATTTCAACCTTATGTTCAGCCACAACATCAGTGGAATACCCCACCCCAGGGGTAGAGGCCCCAATTCAACAATGTTCCAGCCCTATTGCCTCCACCACCTACCCAACCAAAACTCCTGCACTCTACTCCACCCAAGCAACCCCAAATGCCTACCTAGCCAAATCTGAACCCAAACAATAGGTCGGCTCAACAAGTATACAGTGGAGAGACATCACACCTAGCTTATGTTGTAGAAATCCAGGAGATCAACCTAAGATCTGGGAGAATTCTTCCAGACAACCAACCTCCCTCTCCACATAGGGAGGTTGAAGAAGAAAGAGAGGAAAGTAACCTTAAAGTAAATCCACCCTTTCCTGGGAGATTAGCCCAACCACTCTAGCCTACCCTAGAAGAAACTGAACTTCTGGGAGAATTGAAAAATCTATGTGTAAATATCCATCTTCTCCAAGCAATCAAAGATGTTCCAATTTACAATAAATTGATTAAGGAGAAGTGCTTCAAGCATCCAGGAAGAAGAAAAAAGGATGCCCCTACCATTAATGTCATTAGGCAGTTGTTTGACTTAATGGTGGGGCAGGTAATATGTCCAAAATATTTAGACCCTGGAAGCCCTTTATTAGATGTGCACATCAATGGCACCATTGTCCCACACACTCTGATTGATCTTGGGGCTACCATTAATGTGTTGACCAAGGACACCATGCTCAAGATCAACCTCTAAGAGTCATTGAGGAAGACCACAACAGTTCTACAACTTGCAGACTGTTCCATAGTCACCCCTGAGGGAATTGTGGAGGATTTGATGGTCTCCATTGATTCCTGGGAGTACCCTGCAAATTTCCTTGTTCTCAAGCCTAAGGCTAAGCTTACTGGTTACCCTCTCATCCTTGGGAGGCCATGGTTGGCCACAACTGATGCTTACATTAGCTGCAGAGCTGGGAATATGACCATTAAGAATGGTCATATGTCCAAACAGTTAGTCCTATACCCTCCTGCTCAACCTTCCCTAGAGCATGATTTACCTTTATGGTTGGAGGAGGAGGAAGAAGATGAGGTTTATTCTACCCAACTTTATGCTTTGGAAGCAACCATAGGAGGAGGACAACAAGATGAGGATGACTTAATTGAACACCTGCTCCAAAGTCCAACTCCTAGTTCACTACCCTTAGAAAAAGAAGTAAGGGGAACCCAGAACAATCATCCAATTGACTTATGCTTGGCCAATTCCAACTCACTCCGTGTCAAAACCATAGAATTTGGCCTAGAGAAAACTTTGAAAATTAATCCATCTCTTTCTTCTTTAGAAGAGGAAAAGCTAGGCAACATGCTGAGAGAAAACCTAGAAGCCTTCGCTTGGAGTTATAAGGAAATGAAGGGAGTACACCCCTAAGTATGTACTCACCACATATACATCAAAGAAGGTTTCAAGCCAGTCAGGCAACCACAAAGGAGGATGAATCCAGCTCTTAAAGACATAGTCAAAGAAGAACTGCAAAAGCTGCTAGATGCAGGATTCATTTACCCTATCTCAGACAGTGAGTGGGTCTCTCCTTTAGTGTTAGTTCCCAAGAAAAATGTTAAGTGGAGATTTGTGTAGATTATAGGGAGTTGAACAAATCCAAAAAGAAGGATCATGTTCCCCTACCCTTCAATGACCAAGTGCTAGATGGCCTGGCAGGGAAGAAGGTTTTTTCATTCCTGGATGGATTCAGTGGGTGCAACCAAATCCAAATCTACCTAGAAGACCGGGATAAGACCACATTCACCTATCCTTAGGGTACTTTTGCCTATCGGGTCCTTCCTTTTTTCCTATGCAATGCTCCTGCCACTTTCCAGAGAGCAGTCTTGAGTATTTTTGTTGAATTGGTACATGATGTTGTGGAAATCTATATGGATGATTTTACACCTTATGGTCATGATTTCCAAGAAGCCTTGACTAACCTAGGCAAAGTATTACACAAATGCATTGAAATGAATCTATCTCTCAGTCCAAAAAAATGTGAATTCTTAATGACTGAAGGGACTGTGGTAGGTCATTCAATATCTCAGCAAGGACTGCTGGTGGACCCAAACAAAAAAGAAATCATCCAAAGGGTCCCACCTCCACAAAAGCAAAGAGATGTTAGGAGTTTCTTAGGGTTATATGGATATTATTAAAGGTTCATGAAGGACTTCAGCAAGTTGGCCTCTCCTTTGTTTTGGTTGTTGGCCAAAGATTCTAAGTTTATATGGTCAAAGAGCTGTCAAGAGGCCTTAGAAATTCTAAATGGAAAGTTAAGCATTGAACCAATCCTTAGAGGCCCAAATTGGGCCCTCCCTTTTCATATTCATGTTGATGCCTCACAAAAAGCCATAGGAGCAGCCTTAGGTCAGGAAGAGGAGAAATTTCTCTATGCCATCTATTTTATCAGTAAGAACCTGTCAAAGGCTGAGCTAAAATATATTGTGACCAAAAGGAACTCCTGGCTGATGTGCATTCATTAAACAAATTTAGGCATTACATTATAGGCTATGAAATATTTGTGCATACTAATCATGCTACAATCAAATATTTAATGAACAAACTAGATGTGAATTCTAGAATTATAAGATGTTTGCTTTTATTACAATAGTTTGATCTAACTATTGTTGATAAGCCTGGTAAGGAAAATGTTGTTGTTGACTTTCTATCTAGGATGAATCTACCTACAGGTGAAGAAGGAATGGTGGATGACCAGTTACCAGATGAGCATTTGTTTGCGATTTTAGTTCTCTCCCCATGGTTTGTTGATATAGCAAACTATTTGGTATCAGCACAGCTCCCACCAAACTTGCCCTCCAAAGAAAAGAGCAAGATAGTCAGGAAAATCACCCCCTTCACCTGGATTAGGGGCAGTCTGTTCAAACTTGGCCTAGATCAAATCTTGATAAGGTGTGTAAGGGAAGAGAAAGTCTTTGAAATCCTTCTTACCTGTCATGATGGGCCTTGTGGAGGTCACTTTGCAGCAAAGAGGACAACATTCAAAGTGTTACAAGTAGGATATTATTGGCCTACTCTTCATCAGGATGTGAAAAAGTACATTAGTCAGTGTGATCGGTCCCAGAGGATGGGAAAGCCTACTCCAAGAGATGAAATGCCCCTACAACCTCAAGTGACTTTCGAGCCATTTGACAAGTGGGGCATGGACTTCATTAGGCCTATCAACCCTCCTTCAAAGAAAAAAAAACACATCATTGTGTGCACTGATTATTTGACTAAGTGGGCTGAAACCAAGACAATTAAGGCAACAATAGAAGAGAAGGTGGCTAAGTTCCTAAGGGAGAATATATTCTACAAATTTGGGTACCCTAGAGAGCTAGTCACAGATCAAGGCAGCCCATTTACCTCCAACATAATTGAAGAACTGCTCAACCATCACAAAATCAAGCATAGGACCTCCACTCCTTATCATCCAAAAGCTAATGGGCAAGTGGAGGTGACCAACAGGGCACTAGAGAACATCTTAACAAAGGTAGTGAGAAGCAGTAGAAAGGATTGGGCAGAGAGACTAGTTGAGGCCACTTGGGCCTATAATACAACATGGAAGACCACCACGGGATTTACACCCTATGAGCTGGTATATGGAAAAAGGCTTTGTTGTCCATTGAGTTTGAATATAACACATTGAGTATGGCAGTCCAACTAGATTTGCATCTCAGTCATGCACAGAAAGAAAGGTTGTTCCATTTGAATGGCTTAGATGAATTTAGAATGAAGGTCCTCCTACATACAGAGATAGTTCAGCTTCAGAGGAAGATCTGGCATGAAAAACATATTAAGGAGAAGCAATTTCAAGAGGGAGATTGGGAATTGTTATATGACTCTAGGTATAAAGACTTCAAGGGCAAGCTAAGGACAAGATGGCTCAGACCTTATGTTGTGGAAAGATTCCATGACAATGGTTCAATGCAAATCAAAACTATAGATGAAGAAGCCATTCCATTGCTAGTTAATGGACACCGATTGAAAATGCACAAGAGGAACTTATCAAAACAAGAGTTCATTGACAATATCAATAAGACAGTTATGATGGTGGAGCAAGTTCCAGCTCATCCCTCATCAGGGCACTGAAAAAGAGAAAAAAGAATAAGGATTCAGGTGAAAACCTCCATGAGGCACCTGAGTCCCATCTTTGGGTTGAAAACCTCGTGAGGTGGCCCAAGGATGAGAAAAAATGAAAAAATAGTAAGAAGATCCCTGGGTGAAAACCTTCCTTGAGGTGCCCAGGGCAGATATCTAGGGTGAAAACCTCTCTAAGGCAACCTAGGTGTTTTAAAAAAACATAATTTTTATTTTCAGGTGGGTGAGAAAGACAATCAAGGAGAAAAGAGAAGATCCAAAGGGAACCCTGCCTCACATATATTCATCTCCTCCACTCCTTACCATGCATCCCTCCATCAATTCCATTGTTTTTCACTTCATTGCTTCAATTCAGGTGAAGATTTTGTTTTCTATAGGATCCCCTGAATGATAGATTGTTTAGGTCCCCAAAATTCATACTAGACATGATCTAACCAATCACCTCAACCATTACCATCATCCCTGCATCCACACACACTGCTACTCCCTCTGTCCATTCATTACAGCATCCTCACAACACTAGCCAGCAACATGACCAAGAAATTCTAAGGGAGACACCAAACATTGCCAAGTGGTAATCCAAGAGCTCCACAGCAGCAGCAACATCAGATCCAATAGCTCCACAATAGCAGCAAAAACATCAAATCTTCAGTCACAGACACCTGCAAAAGCTAATAAACCATCAGCAGACAGTAGAGGAGGAAGAAGAATGACCATCAGCAACACCTCTGATCTTTGACAACTGCAGCATGGCATCAAGACCATAGGTAAGTATCCCACTCACTCACTCATATGCATCATTTGATCAAAAGTTGTAAAGGTTAAGAGGTAGTTGGTTTGTAAGTGAAAAGGTGGCCAGTTAACTTGGCCACCTTCGTTCAGTCATCACATACAAAGTAGGGTGTCCTCTCACACATGGCTGCAGTCAACTCAAAGAACAGAGGAGGAGTAGGACAAGAAGTGGTTAACTATGGATTTAACAATTGTGGGAGCTGATTACAAGGAGTGGGAATGATGAGGTGGTATAAAGGGAAACAAAACATTGTTTGCATGCATTCATGCATTCCACCTCCTTGAAACTCCCTCACTCAAGTAGCTCTCATAACTCTGGCCACCCACTGGAAGCAAGGATCCATCATTCTGCAAGAGAATTCCTACAAGAACAATCTATAGGAGAAATCTACAGGATACACAGAGACAATATACAAGATAGGCAGAGAGGGGTTCAAGAGGGAATATCAAGAGAATTGTCGACTGCCACCATTCTAAAGAGGTAGGATCTAAAAATCCATCCCCATTTACAAGCAAATGAACTAGAAGTCCTCTCAAAAGCTAGTGGATTACATACACAAAAAACTTTGTTTTCTCAAAAATTTGCTCATTTCGTCACTCCACACAGCAGAATCCATGCCACTGTTATAGTTAGAGGGCTCACTATAGATCTTGCCCAAGAGTTCATAAGTAGGGTCACCACACTTCCCCTAGGAATTGCATGGAGAAAAGAAGACAAAGCAGACAGTCAGGTGGAAAAAAGGAAATTCTTTTAAGAAGGTGAATAACCCATAGAGGATAAAAATGGAGTAAGGAGGGACAGTCTGCGATACCCATGGAGTGAGGTAGGCTACCAACTCATCAAATATATCTCATATGAGGGTAGATACAGTGTTGTTTATGGCTACCATTTTAGGATGCTTGAAGAACTAATATTTGGGGTAGAAACACCAGTTCACCAATGACTCAACATACCCTATTTCTTTATGCAATCACTCATAGACTCTAGCAATAAAGTAAAGGAAGGGAATTCCCATTAGTTGGCTCACCATGGGTTGATAAGGATACTCATTGAGGATGCCCTCCAAAACCTCGGGATCCCTATAACATGGTCAATCTTCAGAAACTTACCATCAGAGGATGACATCAAAACCCTCACCTATGATGTTAGTCCTTCTATCAGTGAGGAGGAGGCAAAACAAGAAAAAGAAGATACAGAGCTAGATAGGGATGAGATGGATGAAGAAGAAAGTAATACAGAGGAACATGATGAAGCAGAAGAGAAGTAGGATGATGCTAAAATGGAAGAGGAAGAAGGCATTGAAATAGAGGAGAAAGAACAGCAAGAGGAAGAAGGCATTGAGACAGAAGAGAAAGAACAACAAGAGGCCATCTAGTGTAGGATGCCAGCTAAATCCTATGCTTTTACCTTAGAGAAAAATGGCTGCATATTCAGATTAAAACACTAGTACAAAGGGGGCACCATGCCATTTCACGACTACAAGAAATTTTTTGATCTTTGTGATCAAAGTGCACTAGAGGATAGGGCAAAAATGGCTGAGTTTTACTTGCACAACATGGCCCTCATAGACATGAATATTTGGGATCTTAATGCAGAGCTAGGAGATCTACAATTAATGGTTTTGGCATCATCGATGAACCATGAGAAGTCAAGGGTTATAGAGATGAAAATAATATTGGCCAGAGAAAAAAATGAACCTCTTTTCATCAGATCTGAACAATCAAATCCCATGGCCCTAATCAACACCCATAATCTAATTGCAAATGATCCTCTACTAGCACCTAGATATCTTACTGCCCAAGAGAAAGCAATTTCACATTTTGAGGATATGTTTAGGCTGCTAAGAGATGATAATATGCATGCCTACTAAAGGAGATGGAAGACACTGCCACATAGCTTGAAGATCAGAGAATATCACTCCCCTCAAAGGTTGAGAGAGGCACTCAATAGGATACCTATGTATAAGAAATCAATGCAAAGGTTGAAGGTCAATGGGATAGGCCTAAAACTTAGTCCACCACTACTCCTAGGGATGCTAGAAGGGAGAAAATAAGAAGAGGAAAAGACATAGTGGGAAGAAGTAGAAAGGAAAGGAGGCTTCTATAAACAAGAAGAAGAGACCACAACAGAAGCATGGGATGTCAAAGAGGCTACCAAAGCCATGAAGGACATGGACATTGACTAAGTTTCTCAAAGGATGAGAAACAATTTTAGTAGGGGGTGATGATGAGCCTCATCATTGGAAAATTATATGGACCTTAATTCAGCTCCTAGCTTAGTCAAACCAACTATTCTCACAACTTATTGCATACTTTTGATTATATTTTGTTTATGAGATGTGTTAGAGTTGGATATTTTGCTTTGTGGTCTAATGTGCATGTAATGCAGGAATAAAGGATAAAAGCAAGGAAAAATGCAAGCATAAAGGATAAAAGCAAGGAACTATGGCAAAGACCTTGGTCAAAACTCGAATGGGACAAGGGAGAGTAATTATAGGAGGTAAATCCTCCTCATTTACTACCCCTCCATTCGAATATTCCTCCATAAGTGGAGTGCAAACAACCATCACTTTGAAGGCTAGAAGATAGCCGAGAAAGTGAAAGCGATAGAAACCAGTTTATCAAATGTATAAGTAGATAGGCTTAGGACCTCATTAGGGTTCGTACTTCTATTGTAAAAACTCTGCTTTATTTCCGAGCTGCAAGACTTGTGACAGTTTGTTCTATAATCCATGGTTTTCATAATAGGAATGAGTTCTGTTTTAAGCCAGCTCTGAGTTAACTCAGAGAGTTGAAGCTCTTGGGTTAGGGCCCGACCCGAGCAGCCGAAGCTCCTCTTTATTGTACATGTCGGCTAGCATAGATTTCTGGTTCTGCTCATTTGTTTAAGTAGCTTTCGGGTTCTGTTCATTTGTTTAAATAACTTCCTGTTTCTGTTCATTTAATTCAATAGCTGCATTTTCTTTAAGTTTACCTCCATTTGCGTTTTTTTTAATTAGCAGGTTAGCTAGAAGAAAAGGATCACCATAAGGTTGTCTGTAGGTGTCTCGACCTCACCTCGTCCCTTTGGGACCATGAATTGAGGAAGAGACCCTTTAGCAACCCCAAAAAAATGTGTTTCTGGTTCTCGCATGAGCCATGGAGTTTGTTGTTCGACACAGTTATTTGTTCACCCTCACTGGTTTTTATGTCGTTTTCCTTTGAAACCTCCTTCAACACATTCTTCATGCATTGCTTCCTCACCATCCAATCCACAACAAACCTTCACAATCACCGTCTAATTCATTATTTTCTCCAACTGCTGCCTTGTGTGAAGTCTTCCACTTACTTTATGCACTTTAATCTCCACCATTGATCTGTCTCTTGATCTGATGTCTATCACGTCGCCTCAAAACTTTATGCGCTTTAAACCCCCACCATCAATCTGCCTCACCTGATCCAATGGCTATCGCGTCACTCTATCACCAACTAGCTTGGCTGATCTCCACCTTTGATCAGCCCCGCCTGATACAACGACTATGGTGCAATCTCGCATGGATTATTGCACGACCGTTATCTGGGAGCCCAAGAGCACGTGAGAAAAGTGGTTTTCTTGTGCTACATGTCAGGCAGTAAGGCTAATCGCGTGAAATTTCAGAATTCCACTTACGGCCTTGAGGGCACGCGAGAAACTACTTACTGCCTTAGAAACCCACTCCATCATTTCCACATGTTTCTTTTTCCCGCGATATGATCTCCGTCGTCCATCCTCCAGTTAATCTTGTCTGTCCATCTCTTGACTTAATCTGCATGATAAGATCTCAACCTTTCATTTCTTCATTACCCTGTCTGTCCATCTCTTGACTTAACCTCCACAATAAGACCTCAATCGTTCATCCTGTGCATTCACCTTGTTCATCCATCTAGTCACTTAAGCCTTCGTGATAAGATCTTCGTCATTCATCCTATTCGTTCGTCCGGTTCGTCCATTTACCCACTTAACCTCTGCGATAAGACCTCAATCGTTCATCCTATGCGTTCACCGTGTTCATCCATCTAGTCACTTAAGCCTTCGCGATAAGATCTCCGTCGTTCATCTTCTGCTCGTTGATTGATCCAACGGTCCCTATGTGCTACTGTGCCCTTACATCCTCCTTTCATTGATTTCGACCTTTGATTTCTCTTTCGCTTGAAAAACCGATTTAGCTTAACTTTCTTTGCTTACACCTTAGTATGGTATAATTCTCTTTACCTTTGCAACTTAGCTAGCAGCATTAGGTTAGTGTTGATTTAGCAATTCTGTTTAGCATAGCCATTTAGATGGTTAGTTAGGATATGGTGTGGTTTAGCATTACATGTTGTTTTCTTCATTACTGCAGTAGAGTAGCTCTCTCTTAGAATATGTTTTTTATTCTTTCATCAAAGAATTAAGCTTCTTCTAACCCTATAGAAGTCTGGCTTGGAACTCTTGAGGTCTCTTGCTAGATAAACAGTGACAACAGGCAAGACCTTCACTTCTACTTGTGCATATAGCACTGTCACCTCCAAGTTTGTACGAAACCTGAGTTGATAAGTAAAGTTGGTAGCCCTGGGAGTTGCAACATTATTGTTGCAATACCTAGGCTCATCACTATGCGCTATGCCTGCATAGTGGTGGGGTACGCACAAAGACAAATTTGATGAATGGCGCGATTACAGGAGGATGATGATGTTGCAATTTGGTCATTCGAAGGTATGATTAACCAAGAAATATGATTGGAGAAATGATCCACGCGATCATTTGGAATGATGGACTAAAGTCTACGGAGCAGAGATGTAACCAGAGTGGGTGCACTTATTTTGTCATGCTCTGGATATAATCCCCATGAATTGGTACTTTGAAATTGAGCTCTGCCATGGCATTGCAAAGTGGAATATATTAAGGGAAGGATTTTTGATGACCTTCAGTTTTGATGATGAGTTCAAAAGCATTGATGAAGGTCTACAGGAGGTTAAGGCGATGATCTTCAGAATTCCATAGGATCCTTTGGAGTTGGTTCAACCAGATTGGAGCACCCAATTGCGCCATGCGCTAGAATGTTATAATGTGACTACTGAGGAGGAGGATGAAGATCCAAGAAATATCATATTCCAGAGGCAGAAGGCCATCGCGTAGTTGAAGGTCTGAAGATAGAGAACTCGGACATCACTACGCCATTGAAGAATAGGAAAGTGAACATTGGTACTGAAGCGGAACCAAAATTTACGAAGATCGGGGATTACTGGGATGATGCCATGGTGGATAAAGTTGCTAAGTTACTTCGCGAGTACCAGGATATTTTTCCTACAAAATTTTCAGACTTAAAAGGAATCATAGCTGACTTGGGTGTGATGAAAATTACTTTGAATCCGGACGCAAAGCTTATTAAGCAGAGACCGTATCGCCTTAATCCCAAATATAAGGAAAAGGTTCGCTTAGAGCTGGACAAGATGCTAGAAGCAAGCATCATCGAACAAGTTCAAGAATTTGATTGGGTGAGCCCGATGGTGGTTCAGGAAAAGAAGCAGAAGGGAGAAATAATGATTTGCATAGATCTAAGAAAGCTCAATGATGTTTACGTCCATGATCCTTTTCTGACACCATTTACATATGAGGTATTGGGCAATGATGGAGAGCAAGAGGCCTACATGTTCACTGATGGGTTATATGGATACCATCAGATTAAGATCATGCTAGAAGACAGTCTCTTCAAACTTGGCCCAGATCAGATCTTGAGAAGATGTGTCACGGAGGAGGAAGTCTTTAACATCCTCCTGACCTGTCATGACACGCATTGTGGAGGTCATTTTGTAGCAAAAATAACTGCCTTAAAGATACTACAAGCAGGCTACTACTGGCCCACTCTTCATCAGGATGTGAGGAGATATACAAGCTAGTGTGATCAGTGTCAGAGGATGGGGAAACCTACTCCGAAGGATGAGATGCCCATGCAACCTCAAGTGACCTTTGAGCCATTTGAGAAATGGGGCATGGACTTTGTGGGGCCTATCAACCCTCCTTCAAAGCAGAAACAATACATCATTGTGTGCACCGACTACCTGATAAAGTGAGCAGAGACAAAATCAATCAAAGAAGCAACAGAGGAAAAAGTAGCTAAGTTTTTGAGAGAAAACATATTCTATAAGTTCGGGTATCCGAGAGAGTTGGTCACAGATCAAGGCAGCCAGTTCACTTCCAACCTGATTGAAGACCAGCTCACACATCATAAGATCAAGCAAGGACTTCCACCGTTTACCATCCACAAGCCAATGGGCAAGTGGAGGTCACTAACAGGGCATTGGAAGGGATCTTGACCAAAGTAGTGAGCAGCAGCAGAAAAGACTAGGCTGACAGATTAGTTGAGGCCACTTGGGCCTACAACACAACATGGAAGACCACCACAGGGTTCACACCCTACAAACTGGTCTATGGGAAGAAGGCTTTGTTGTCAATAGAATTTGAGTTCAATACACTAAGGATGGCAGCTCAGCTAGACCTAGACCTCAGCCATGCACAGAAGGAGAGATTACTTCAGCTCAATGGATTGGATGAATACAGATTGCAGGCCCTTCTCCACACAAAGGTAGTTCAACTTCAGAGAAAAATATGGCATGACAAAAATATCAAGGAGAAGCAATTCCAAGAGGGAGATTGGGCACTACTCTATGATTCAAGATACAAATACTTCAAAGGCAAGCTGAGGACAAGATGGCTGGGACCCTACACTGTGGAGAAATGTAATGACAATGGTTCAGTTCTGATTAGAACCATTGATGATGAAGCCATCCCCATGCTTGTAAATGGACATCGATTGAAAGTATACAAGAAACTGCTCTCTGAGCAGGAGTTTATTGAAGGTCTGAATAAAACAGTGATGGTAGTGGAGCATGTCTTAGCTTCCACTTCACCCACTCACTGAAGAAAAGGAAAAAATAAAAAATAATATGGACTCAAGTGAAAACCTCCATGAGGCGCTTGAGTCCCATCATTGGATTGAAAACCTCTTATGAGGCGGCCCAGTGATGCCAAAAAAAAACTGTGTTTCTTTTTCAAAAACTATGTTTTCGACAGGAGGCTCTGTGTTTTCTATAGGAGGTTCCTGTAGGAATTATAGAGAGCCAGAAATGGATACAAAAGGCAGTTTGAGGGACAGGGAAGCTTCATGAAGAACCTATAAACCCTCCTACAGTCTTCAAACCTCCTTGCCATCATTTCCAAGCTTGCATCACACCCCAAGCATCATTTTTCTTCCTGTCCAAGAAAAACACAGAAAAAACAGTTTTTTAGGAAAAAAAAAAAAAGAGGAAGTAGCACCATCCACCTCACCTGAAGCCTACCTACTACCTCTCCATCTTTATCTATACCTATGGCATCATCCTCAAGCTCCAGGCACAGGAAGAAGCTGAAGTTTCAAGGGGAGAAGCAGCTACAGGAGCTCCTGTAGGAATTCCTGTAGCAGCTGATCCCATCAAAACCCAACACCAACAATAGGAGAATGCACACATGAAGGTTGAGAAGGCACCTGAAGCTCAGACCCAGCCAGAGAAGAACCTGCACAAGACACAACCACACATCAGCAAGCAGATAGCATGCATCAAAAGAAATAAAGGCATGCAGCAGAGAGAGAGCCACAACACCTCACAACAAATACATTCGGATCACAGGTAAGTAACTAAATCGCTCCTCTGTTTGCATTTGTGTAATTAGAAGTCATGCAAAAGCAACGAGATGGTTGAGGTTGAACGAGGGAAAGGTGGCTAGTTAGCTTGGCCACCTTCATCTAGTTCACTCCACTCATCCGAGATGTTACCCACACATGCGCACAGTCAACTCCAGCACAAGATGCCAAGGACAGGTAGTGGAGGAAGTGTGAACTCCAATGCAATAATGGGAGATGATTACGAGGAGAAGCCATGATGACCAAGCAAGCGGGGACCAACGATCCGAATATGGCCAATGTATACCTTGCTAGCTCACCCCTCATCACCGGAAATATCCATAAAGTGTAATAAGTACTCCTCCCTGAGCATTCTCACCACCTTTTCCTTCATTCTCTCCTCGTAACTCAGCCACAACAGTATTTTTGTGCCCCCACATCCTCGTAACCATCGTCCTCCATCGATTTCTCCCATGTTCCTGGTCTCGGCGTTTTCTACAGGAGCACCTACAGGAATTCTACAGGAGGGACAACAGGCTTCTACAGGAGGGGCAGTGAGTCGTTTTGAACGGATAAAACTTGATTTTTTGCATGATTTTTGGTCTGAAGAGGTAGGGTTCATGCATGCCCCCTATTGAATATAAGAATATGAAATACGTGAGTTCAATTTGAAGAGGAAATAAAGTCTTTAGGATAGGAGAAAATACATAAAAAAAATTCTGCTTATTTAAAAAGAAAACCACAGTCTCCTTTGTTTCTATATTTTTCTCAAAAGTTGTTGTCTCCATCTACACATTTGGTTTCCCAAAAGAGTATAAACCAAATGATAGGAGGGTTTATGAGAAATGAGCTCACCAGCTCCACTAGGCTCCATGCACATCCACAAGTGGTGGACATCTTCACAAGGGCAAACTGGATGAATTTCTTTGAGAAATTCCAAGGGTTTGATGAGGAAATTTCCCAGGAGTTTGCTCTCTCTCTGGTATCCCACACAAGAACTCATGCCACTGTCACCTTTAGAGGTCTTTCCATGGAGATAAGCCCTGAGTTTATTAGTAGGGTCACTACCCTTCCTCTTGGGCCGCCTTAGAGTAAGGATGAGAAACCAATTGGCTAGGCTGCCAAGAAAAACTTTTTCCAAAACAATGAAACCCCCGTAGAAGATAAAAATGGCATTAGAAGGGCTAGCATACCATATCCCTAGGATGAGGTTAGCTATCAAATAATCAAATATATTTCCTGTGAGGGGAGGTACAACATTTTTTTATGGTTATCACTTTAGAATCCTACAAGAATTAAGGTATGGCATGGACACTCCAGCATCTCAGAAGCTCAGTATCCCCTACTTCCTCCTGCAGTCCCTCATTGACTCCAGCACTAAGGTTCAAGCAGGAAATTCAGAGTAGCTAGCTCACCATGGCTTAATCAAAATCCTAGTGGAGGAAGCCCTCCATACCTTTACACTCCCTATAGCATGGGAAGTTT
The DNA here is from genome assembly GCA_031772625.1 of Pinus tabuliformis. NCBI lineage: Eukaryota > Viridiplantae > Streptophyta > Pinopsida > Pinales > Pinaceae > Pinus > Pinus tabuliformis. The sequence goes on along the minus strand of CM062804.1, from coordinate 515,364,856 downwards.
TCTGAAACATGATAGTTGAGGATGACATAAAGGCCTTAACCTATGATGTCAGTCCTACTGGTAGTGAGGAGGAAGAACACCAAGGGGGAGAAGGTGAAGCCACTGGTGACATAGAAGAACAAGGAAGGAAGGAGGAGGGAACTGAAATAGAGGAGGAGAAAGCTGAAGAAACAGAACAGGAAGAGACAGAGAAAGAGACAGAAGAAGGAGAAAAAGAGGTAGAGAAGGAAGAACAAGGAGAAGAGTCCCCTAAGACTCTGGAAAGGGAGGCAGAAACTGCCCTTACTGCCCTCAGTACACCAATCAAGCCAAAGAAAAAGAGGAAAAGATAGGCCTTCATGTATTTCAGGGCTAGGAAGAGCACAAGAATCAAAATAGGCAAACCACAACCTTCTTCAAAAGTGCCAATTACCATTGAAGATTCACCCTCTACCAAGGGGAAAGAATCCCCTTCCAAGAAACCTATAATATATGAAAGGGGGAATCCTAGATCTTCCACATGGAAGGAAAAGGTAGTACTACAAGACCTGAAAACAATCCTACAGGAGGCTTAGACAGTTCTACAGGAGACACTGTCAAAACTACAGGAGACCCAAAAGCTTGAGAAAAGGATAGAAGGACAACCACAGGTAAAGGAGGAAGTGACAGAGCTACAAGAACCTGATCCCCAGCCTAGTCTTGCCTCCTATTACAATCTACTTGAAGGAGGAAGGATAATCCCACAAAAATTTGCAATACCACTATTCTTTGAATTGGAGAAAGAAAGAGTAAGAACACATAGGTGGATGCAAATAGCCAAATCCAAAGGAGTTGAGGATGTTGGCCATATGGAAAACAAACTCAGAGAAATGGGCAGAGAGTTGAGTGCTATCAGAGACAAGGAAGCAATTACAAGAAGCCACCTTGAAACTAAAAATGAATTGTTAAGGAGGCAGCTGGAAGAGAAAGAGACTCAACTGACATGCATGACCAGGTTATCCATGGAGGCATTGCAATGTAGAACACCAGCAAAATCCTATGGCCTCTATCTCAAGGACCAATGGTTACAATTCCAGATAAAGACTTTGGCACAAAGAGGCACAATGCCTTTCCAAGATTACAGGAAGTTTATGGATCTGTGTGACCAAAGCACATCAGAGGATAAGGCAAAGATGGAAGAATTCTACCTACATAACATGGCCCTGATAGACATGAAAGTGTGGGACCCCAATGCCAATCTAGGAGACCTTCAATTAATGGCTATGGCCTCATGGATGAACCATGAAGAATTGAGGATAGCAGAAATAAAAAGATTGATGATAAAGGAGCAGAATGAGCCATTAATGATAAGAGATGAGCCATCAGATCCTATGGAACTCATCAGCACACACAACCTGCTTGCCAATGACTCTCGGATTTTCCCCAGATATCTCACCAATCAAGCACAAACCATTGCACACTTTGAGGATATGCAAAGGCTACTCGGGGATGATTGTGTGCATGCATGCATGAGGAGATAGAACACCTTACCACACAGTTTGTAGATCAGGGAATATCATTCCCCCATGAGGCTAAAGGAGGCATTGAAAAGAGTGCCAATGTATAAGCACTCCATGCAGAGGCAGAAGGTCAACTAGATTGGCCTCAAACTGAGTCCCCCACTGTTGTTAGGCATGCTGGAAGGCAGAAGGGAAGAAGAAGAGGAAGAGCAATGGAAGGAGATAGATAGGAAGGCAAGATTCTATGGAAAAGAAGAGCAGACCACATCAGAAGCCTGGGATGCTAGGGAGGCCACCATGGCCATAAAAGATGAGGAGATTGACTAAGTTGCTCAGAGGATGAGCAACACTTTCAGTAGAGGTGTGATGATGAGCCTCATAATTGGGTAACTATATAGGCTCATTTTACCTCCTAACCTAGTCAAACCAACCATTCTCTTAGCTTATTACATGATTTTCTGATTATATTTATGCTTATAGAGTGAGTTGAGTTAGTTATTGTGCCATGTGGTCTAACATGTATTTAATGCAGATTATTGATGAGTTTCGAGGTCAAAGTCAAGGATCCAATGGACAAATGGCAACAATAACTCGAAGTGGACAAAGGAGAGGACTTATAGGAGGGAATCCCCCTCATTTATTACTCCTCACTTCGAATTCCCCTTCATTCAGCTCGGAGTGCAAGTAGCCAAATCATGCACTAGAAGGCAACCGAGCAAGTGGAGGATGATTGATGATTATCTTGAGTTTTGGGAGCTAAGCCTCCCTGACTTTAAGGAAGCTGTTGGTAGCTTGATTTTTATAAGTAGAGAGGCCTAGGGCCTCACTAGGGTCGGATTTTTGTTGGATTTTTTCTTATGTAAGCTCTACTCAAATTTCGAGCTTATTATTTTGTGACAATTTCATGTAATCTTGTTATTGCTTTGAAAATAAAGATGGAATCCTTTTTGATCTAGCACTGAGTTACCTTAGAGGGCTGAAGCTATTGCATTAGGGCCAAATCCAAGTAGCCAAGGTCCTCTTTACTTGTATTTTTATGCTTTGTTTCAGTTTGTAGATTAGTTTGCTGTTAGATGTATTTCTTTTATGGTTGAGAATAGGTTGCTTTTGATGATTTAGTAGTTTGCTTCCATTTGTGCTTTCTGTAGTAGGTTAAATAGTGATAAAAAAAGATTCAAAAGGCTAGCAAGAGTGCCTTAGCCTCTCTTCCTCCCTATGGGACCATGATTTGAGGCAAAGACCCTCTTGCTGCCCCAAAAACACAGATTTTCCTCCTTCATAGGACTTCTAGTGTTTGCAGCTTTTTAGTTGGTTAATAGTCCAACTTTGCTTTTCTTTAGATCTTCTTCATCATGCTTACTTCTAGATTTGCAATAGTCTTCTTTCATTCTTTCCTTTCCTACATCATTTCTCAGCATTTCCTTTCACAAATCATAGTTTAGACCACTTTTTATGCAAAACTCTATTTTTCCTAAATGCATTCATTTCACTTGTTGCTTGGTTTCCTTGGTTGACTGTCAGTTTATATGTAGTAGATTTCTTCTAGCAGTAGGCTAGCTTACCAAAAATCACACCCTCCATCTAATCCATGCCCTATTGGTCTCCCAAACCTCACCTCAATTCTGCCTTAGTTTCCTGCATTTTTCCTAGGACTTCTTCCTCTCTCCTTGAGCAAATCCAATCATCTTTCTCTCTCCTGGTGGTTCATGGTAGACCATAGGCACCCTAACACCTCATTCCAACCTTCATCCACCTTTTTCACCCACTCTCACACCCTCAAAATAGTGAAAACTGCTCTTGGCCTCCTCCTGTAGGCCTCCTATAGGACGTTGTTTTTCCTCCTGTAGATTTCCTGTGTCCTCCTGTAGATTTTTCTGTAGGATTTCTTTTGAAGGTTGAGTGTGGGAAAAGCCTCCAGAAGGCCACCTGAGACCTCCTAGGACCCATCCACACCATCCTACATCCTCTCAAGTACCAAAACCGCTCTCCAATGCCACCTATTTGCTGCCAGATTCACACACAATAAATTACATGCATGTCAATTTCACATAAAAATACATAAAAATCCAAAAAGATGTTCTTTGCTTTCCAAAAATAGCATAGTTAGATGTTTTTTACTTCCTTGGGTAGGTAATGGCATTCCTTTCATGGTTTTCACAGTGATTTCTGCAAAAGAAGAATTAGTTGGTTAATTAGGGTTTACTAGGTTTGCTTTACATTTCAGTCTTTCTCATTTCTGCAGTTAAAATAGCATTTGTAGAGTAATCTTCCCTTCCTTTCATCACAAATAGAGCTTCTTATGGAATCCCTAGAAGTTGGCTTGAGCTCCTAGTGATCTCGTGCCGGCTGACCAAGTGACAACCTGCAATGAGAACTAGTACTTGTGCATACAACACCGACGCTTCCAAGTTTGTTACAAACTACTGGGTTGATAAGAGTAAAGTAGGCGGCCCAGGAGTTGCAGCATTATTGCTGCAATACTGGTGCTCACCAATGATCTCAGGATCGGTTTGTGTGAGATCATGGTAGTGTGAGGGTGGATGTGGTTTAACCTCTATATTCCCTTTGTTGTTTATGGATTATTTTATCCCATGATATCCCCAATTCATGCTTGGAATATGGCATGAGGATGATTGGCTGAAAGAAATATTTGGTTCATACCGATCTATGGTTGGGTGGTACATATAAGTCCTTGACTTGGTTGGCTTTCGCATATGTCAATAAGAGCTAAGTTCCTCTTGTATTTTATGATTAAATGTACTTGCTATTATGTGGCTTTAATGGTTATTTTATCATTGTTATTTATCTAGTTATATGCTGGTTATAAGCATGGTTTTATGACAAATTCAAGTTATGGCTTTTAACATGTTTTTACTTGTAAATGAATGGTTAATGAATGCATGAAATAATATATGTTATTGCAGCTATTGTGAGAGGGAATTATTCCTTCTTGGTAAACCTCAGATAAGTTTCATATATCTGTTTTCAAATATGCATCCATGAGTTGTATATCTCATGTTCTCAATGTGTTTGAAAAATCCATTATCATGGTTAGACCAGGTTAGGTCAAATCCTTGTTTAAGTTTTGTGTTAAAATATTTGTCAATGTTTCATAGATCATTCTGGAAAGTCTCATCAAGTTCTAGGTAGTGGATCGGTGACTATCCATAGAAAAGTGGCTTAGATCTCTTGGTCGCTAGCACAAAACTGAGTGAAAAAGTCTACAGTTGTTGGGATGCAGGTTCATGACAGTGAATGGAGGGTCTCAACCACTAGCTTGCCTTGTCATGGCATCGACTGAAAAGGAAAGTTAACTCAGGATTTGGGCACCTAGAAGAGTGGCTTAGCTCTTGGGGGCCTTGTGGCACCTGAGGGAAGTCAATAAAGTTTTGGTTTGTCGAATCCATTTCCTTAAGGTTATCTAGGAGGTTGAGTCATGTCATAGTAGCCCTAATCTAATGTTTACCCTAGGAAAGCTGGTAAAAGTGGGCAGATATGAGAGGCGGCGTTACACCTAGGCACTAGTCCCAGGGAAAACCTCACAACCACCTTCTCTTGAATTTCTCTGGAAAGGGTCTTCTGTTGCTCCTGTTGATGAGCTTGGAAAGTTGACACATTTTACAAGTTCTTATGCTTCAACAACTATGGATAAAGTAATAGAAGTGGAAGAGTTACTAAGAGAGAAAGATGAAAAGATCACTTCAATGGAATAAAAATTTACTAAAGAAAAGGAACAATGTGAGACTCAGTGGCTATCTGAATTAAATCAAAAGGATGTTTCCTCGGTAGAATTACAAGAGTGATTCAATACGATTTAGATTCAACATGCATAAGAGATTAAAATGAAAGATGTACAACTCCGAGAATCACATCATGAAGTGGAACAATTGTAGGTTGGAACTTCCTATCTGGTAAAATTTAAACAAGAGGTCCATGACCTTAATTCTTTACTTCAAAAGCAACAACAATTATCCTATGAAAAACTTGGATTGATTCAGGTGCAGCGTAGATTGGGTAATTCTTTGGTTGATGAACTAGTGGATATGATAATATGTTATGATGAAACCAAAAAGGATCTCAATGAGATGCTTAAATGGCAGAACAACGTTGAAGGGAGAAAATCTGGCTTTCCCAAAATAGATGAAATGAAAAATTCAGTCATTTTTAAAGGATGGAAAGCCAACATTTGTTTAGTTAAAAATTCATCAATGATGCTTGTGAATTATCAAATTCCCTAGTTGAATCCATAAATGATTCTTTAATTGAATCAAATCTTGTTTCCATTTGTCCAGAAGATTCCCTTCCAGACGTAAAAACATTGCTTAAGAATTGGCTTGAGGAGAGAAAAAAAATTACTAAAAGAATTGACCAATCGACTAAAGTTAATATTGAACTCAATTGGAATGTTTTGGTCAAACCTCATAGCCAATGGATTGTTTTAAACACACTCACTAATTCCTCCATCCAAATCACGCCTTGGTACATGGAAGTCCCTGACTTGGTTGGATTTTTCATATGTTAATAAGAGTTAATTTCCTCCTTTATTTTATGAGTAAATTTACTTTTTAGGATGTGGCTTTAATGGTTGTTCTATCATTGTTATTATCCTGGTTATAAGCATAGTTTTATGACAGATTTAAGTTGTGACTCTTATCATGTTCGATTGGTAAATGAATGGTTATTGAATGCATGACCGAATAGATCTTATTGTAGTTACTACAAAAGGGCATTAGAACTTCTTGATGATTCTCAAATAATTTTCAGATCTCTATGTTCATATATGCATTCATGACCTATAGATTGCATGTTCATTATGTGTTTGACAAAATGACTCTCATGGTTAGACCTGGTTAGGTAAAGTCCTTTTCTAAATTTTGTGTTAAAGGATTTTTCCTTGTGTCATTTTTCAAATTTTAAAGTTCTATCAAGTTCTAGGAAGAGGTATGGATATTAGCCCTAAAAATGTGGCTCATATTCTGAGGTCGCATGCATAGAACTGGGAATTCTAGACTCTAGTCGCTGGGAGGTAGGGTTATCCATACGAATGGAGAGTTACATTCATTGGCTTTCATTTTTATGAAGTGAATGGGAGTCCAAATCACTCAAAAAGAAAGTTGGCTCAGGGTTTGGGCACCTAGAGTGGTTGTTTAGCTCTTGTGGGTCCTGTAGCTACTGAGAAAGGTCAATAAAGTTTTGGTTGGTTGACTCCACTTCCTTAGCTATACTCTGAGAGTTGAGTCATGTCATGGTAGCCCTCTGCTCATGTTTATTAGGAAGGTCATTGAAAGTGGGTAAATATGGGAGGTGGCATTACATATTAGTATCAAGGCATGGTTTAAATACTTGGACTAGATGGGCTAGATGCATGTGGGTATGCATGCATTTCCATACATATGTTTATGCATGCATAATAGGTCAGATATGAATCGTGGTGGTCAATGTGCAGTTTATGATGCTATTGGTATTTTATGAGGCTGACATTTTGCTAAGATATAGAAGGAGATACAAATCATCAGAGTGATATTGCAGCACTAGACCTTGGGGTAAGAGAAGATCATCATATAGGTTTGTATGTTGGGAATGCAGGTATGTTGGTTAATGGTTGTTATAGGCATTATGGTTGTGTCCATGCTGTCATTCTCTTTTTGTTGTGGTCACATTCATGCTAGATGTTTGTGAATCAATTCGGTCATATGCACATGCATCCGATAGTCATGAATGATAGTAACTCATTGTTATATGAATTACGGTCATATGCATGAGGATTATGGTCATTGCAACTGAGGTCTTGATGTTATTATGTATTATGTTAATATAGAATGGCATGTGCATATGGATATGGTTATGATACTCAAGTTTCAACTGATATATTTATGATATTGTGTCGTACTAATCTGGACTGACTTGTGCAGATGTGATAGCCTCCCGTGAGATATATTGAGGTATGAGTTTGATTATGTCATCTATTTGGTTTATCTAACATGTTATGTTTACAAGTTGCATGAATGTTTGATTAATTTCATGATATGAGTATGTGTCTATAAGATTTCATGTAGGAATGATCTTATTTTAAGATGGTTATTGTTGGGATGGGGTCCCCTAGGTCAGTTTTGGGTTAAAAACCCAAGTTTTGATGTAAATTTTGACAAAAAAATTTAAAGTCTCCTCTAATTATGGATGTAGAGTGCGTAGGTAGATAGGAGTCAAAAAGGGTTTTTACCCTCATTTATGTAAAGATTGAGTCAGTTTTGAGATCTACCCTTGTTCCACGGACCATGGGATTGTATAAATATGTGTGTCTTAGGGAGTCTAAGGGAGATCTATGTCTTTGTCTATGGGTACGACGAATGGAGTCTTAGAGAGTTAGCACAGAGAAGTAATTCTTAGAAGAGTAAAAGGCTCTGCAGTTGAGTGCGCAAAGGCCTAGAGTAGATTCCGCAGTTGAGTGTGCGGAACCCCGCAGTTGAGTGCGCAGGAAAGTTTTGAGTCTGTAACCTTATACTAAAGATCAACAAAGAAGACTGTTGGAGAAATTCATATGTTTTATCTGTTTCCTTTTGTTGCTTATGTTTTCAATACATGTTGTGATGAGATAATGTCTTTATGAAATAATGATGTATTGATGCACGAATCTACTGGATAAGTCTTATTAATTGAATGCAATACATGTTAAGTATTTACGTGAAGGTTATAATACTTTCTGTTAAGTTTATTAAGCACTTAAGCAAATATGTGTGGATTCCGATCTGAGGCTAGTCTATGATGTACGTAATTAGATAACCTATCTATTAAAGGTTCGTAGAAGCCGATCGTAGACCTTCGTGGAGGTCTAGAGGCCATTTGAAGGAAACTACAGCGCCAAGCCCTAAGGGCTTAGAGATCTATGTGAAGGCAGATCTAGGACATAAAAAGAATGTCACACTGATCTTTGGGTGTGGAAACTTGGTTCCAACATTCCCCCATACTACTTTGGGTGAGACTTCAATCTGCACTACGCAGGTTGATGCCAAAAGAGCCAGTAGTGTAGGGTTTTGTTTGGCACAACTAACTCTAAACTTGGGTCATGACCCACTAAGCAAACAAATGGTTCCATTGCTGGGACTGAGATCTGCATAAAGAGATGTGTGATCTTGCATCACTAGAATCCGACCAAAAAGGAAATTGAGAAGTGGTTGGATAGAAAGATCCATGAATTTGCACGTAGGAAAATAGGAATCCACGCCTGTCAAAAGAATAGTGGTTGGATAAATATTTGTACATAAAAATACACAAAATTTTCTTCTGCACCTTCCTGATCGAGTTATACAAGTGGATAGCTAAATTGGCAGATGACCAAGGAAGGTGGAGAGATGGTCCAATAGTGTGGACTCCGAACTAGTGCAGAGGTTGGAAGCTTCTAAAGATAAGATCACACACACTACTGACCACTGGCTTGATCGAGTCCAAGGAAAATTTCAAGGATGGAAAATTTTCTTGAAGTTTAAAAACATTGGCGAATCTCACTAATCCCTAATATGAAAACTATAAAATGTTTATTGATATATTTGTAAAATTATTCAAATTTATAATTATTTTATATATAGTCTCTATATAATGTTGGCGATTTTAAGGTAAAATAATTTTATATTCTAAAATTTGGGCGAATCGTTGTTTATAAAAATTGGAAATTGGCGAATATTTTTTGTGGAAAAATCATGGAAAATTAGCCCACTAGGCAAACATTAGCCCCTAAAATTTTCCATGATCGATTCATAGGAGGATTTGTGACAGAACGGTTGATACCCCAGTCAGCTACAGTGAAGCAGAGTGACGCTTCTTCAAAGGACCACGAGGTAAGTATCTAATGTATTTGAATACCTAGATTAATATCATGCTATTATGTGAAAAATGGGTTATGCCATTGCCTTGATGTTTGGAGCTACGCGAAGTGGAAAGCTTTTCAGAGATCGAGGGAAAACAGGTCCTGAATATAGCCCGTTGATTGGGCCTCTTTCGAGTGATGACGAGGGAACGATATAGGCTTCATGCATAGTGTTGTACAATTGATAAGGCAGGGTTTTCTGTGAACTCATGATCCATCCACTCCACCTCCACCTTCACCTCCATAACATACAACTTCGCCCACACTACCACCACCACCACCATCGTTCAACATGTCGAATACAATGAAGTTATCAATTTTCAAGGGTATAAGGAGTGAGGATGCAGATCAATTTTGGTTTGTTGTAGATGTTGTGTGGACAACGCAACAAATTACGGATGATAATATGAAGAAGGTGCAGTTGGTTACTGCTCTGCAGGATTGTGCGCTAACATGGTACATCAAGTACTGCACTAATAATCCCTTGGAATTGTTGGCAGATACTAAGGCCACTTTGAATAAAGAATTCAGTAAACCTAATTTTGACTCATAATCAATAGTTGGATTCAAGGAAATCACGATGAGGGCTGGTGAAACACCCTAGGAGTTAGATCAATGATTGAAGTGTGTGATCTGCAAAGCTAATATGCAGCTCACGGATAGTCAACACCGCGTGTGGTTTATAGCCTCTCTCCTACCACACCTGAGGATTTATTTATCGTAGCAGAAGATAGGGACTCAGCCGGAAGCCCTCGAAATCATGATGAGATTGCATGAAACACCTATTTCGAATGTGTCTTTGGGAGTTCAACACATTCACTCACAGTTGTAGAACCTATGCTTGAAATTGTAGAGCTTGAAAAAAGAAAATGAGGGTTGGCCGAAGGTGCGCAAGGAAGTCTGGTGCTTCAAGTGTAAGAACCAGGGGCATGAAAAAGATCACTATCATGTATTTGCAAATTATATCATGGGGGGGGACTAATGCCCCTGAGGCAGGAAGCTCCAAGAGGATGAAGTACGGGACCCGCGCTATGGTGCACTATTTGTCAGGTGGTCGGAAAACATGTAACATATAATTGTCATTTGCTGCAAATGTTTGTACAGACACCACAACAACTGTTTTGTGATTTTTGCAAATCGGTGGGCATGATGAGTGCCACTGCTGTAGCTACAAATTGATGATGGAAAGGACACCTGCGTATCGAATGCAAGTAGAAACTTGGCCTCCAGATCAGGGCGCTGGGGGAGTGTGTGGAGGATATTAAGGGCGCAGACGAGGCCGAGGAGGAGGAGGACCTAGTAGAGGTCGTGGATAGGTTATTTGGTATAATTGTGGGATGTTAAGGCACTATGCGTGGTAGTGTCAAGTTAGATGCACCCATCATGTCAGTACACTCAGTTTGACCATACAATAGAAGAATGCCCTGTGCTGATAGCCAAGATGTAGGAGAAGAAGGTGCAACCTCAACACCCTACATAGAACTTACAAATGATGAGGGTTGAGCCCCACAAGGAGGATCCCAATGTGAATATCGTACTGAGAATCGAAATCATCATTGGTGACAATAAAGGAAAATAACCTGAAGAGAATGGGTGGGTCCGCAAGGCCCTAGAAAAGGAAGTTGGATTCGATTTAGAACACACGAAGGAAATGTTTATGGAGGCAAAGAAAATCTTCACTGAGGCATCTACCTCAGGAAGTTAGGACAAACTACCAAAACCCAGTGTGCCCACAAAGATTGATCCCTTTATACTCACCACGTTCCTGGAAACTTGCATGAAACTTCTACGCTATAGCAAGGCTATAAAAGGCTTATAGGAGTTGATAAACAAGTTTGTCGGTAAGGAAAATGCTCTTGATGAAAACCACATAGTTAGAAAGTTTGGCAAACATAAGGCAAAGACAGGGTGAAAAATGAGGCTCACTGCGCAGATAGGAGACTATGAGATGGACCAAGTTATTTTTGATCCGGGGTCTGATGTGAACGTTTTGCCTAAATAGACATGGGAGAGAATGGGGAGACCTAAGCTGCAATGGTCTCCGATTCAACTATGGATGGCGAAGCAACAAAATATTATCCTTATGGGACGACTGCATGGAGTGACCATAGATATAGAAGGTGTGAATGCACCAGCTGATTTTGAAGTAATAGAAATTATTGATGATAGCAATCCATATCCCACACTCCTTGGAATTGACTGGACCATTGATATGAATGGAGTCATCAACTTGAAAAATCGGACAATGTCATTTGAAAGGAAATTGCTCCGCATTGTAGTATCATTGGACCCTGCAGAAGGATCATGCTATATTGAACCAGTCCACGACTATGAATAAAGTGATGACTATTTGGATCAAATCTACAAAATTACAGTGCGAGACCAAGACTGGATTAATTCGACAGTTGATGGATGGATTTCATGGGACCGTGAAAGCTCTTGTACCTCAGATTTAGATGAAGAATTGGAGCATTGGCAGAATCGGTTGCACGAAGTATCTATGTTGTGTTGTAACATATGACTAATTGTTGCGTTGTGTTTCATCGGAGGTAAGAAATTTACCCTATTACAATGGTTTAATTGATGTAGATAATTTTTTGGATGCCTTTCAAAGAGAAGTACCTGAGGATCATCGCTTTCAAGCATTGGATTTGGCATTGCGTGATGAGCCTCATCATTGGATAATTATATGGGCCTTAATTGGCCTTAATTCACCTCCTTGCTTAGTTAAACCAACTATTCTCACAACTTATTGCATACTTTTTATTATATTTTGTTTATGAGAAGAGTTAGAGTTGGATATTTTGCTTTGTGGTCTAATGTGCATGTAATGCAGGAATAAAGGATAAAAGTAAGGAAAAATGTAGGCATAAAGGATAAAAGAAAGGAATTATGGCAAATACCTTGGTCAAAACTCAAATGGGACAAGGGAGAGTAATTATAGGTGGTAAATCCTCCTCATTTACTACCCCTCCATTCAAATATTCTTCCGTCATTGGAGTGCAAATAACCATCACTATGAAGACTAGAAGACAGCTGAGCAAGTGAAAGTAACAGAAACCAGTTTATCAGATGTATAAGTAGAGAGGCTTAGGACCTCATTAGGATTTAGACTTCTATTGTAAAAACTTTGCTTTATTTCTGAGCTGCAATGCTTATGACAGTTTGTTCTGTAATCCATGGTTTTCATAATGAGAATGCGTTCTGTTTTAAGCTAGCTCTGAGTTAACTCATAAGGCTGAAGCTCTTGGGTTAGGGCCCGAACCGAGCAGCCAAAGCTCCTCTTTATTGTACATGTAGGCTAGCATAGATTTCTGGTTTTGTTAATTTGTTTAAGTAGCTTTCTGGTTCTATTCATTTGTTTAAATAGCTCCCTGTTTCTGTTCATTTTCTTCAGTAGATGCATTTGCTATAAGTTTACTTCCATTTGCGTTTTTTTTAATTAGCAGGTTAGCTAGAAGAAAAGGATCACCATAAGGTTTTCCGCAGGTGTCTCGGCCTCACCTCGTCCCTTTGGGACCATGACTTGAGGAAGAGACCCTTCAGCAACTCCAAAAACACAGGTTTCTGGTTCTCACATGAGTTATGGAGTTTGTTGTTTGACAATGTTATTTGTTCACCCTCACCGGTTTTTCTGTCATTTTCCTTTGAAACCTCCCTTAGCACGTTCTTCATGCATCACTTCCTCATCGTCTGATCCACAACAAACCTTCAAAATCACCATCCAATTCATTATTTTCTCCAACTGTTTCCTCCCGTCAAGTCTTCCACTTACTTTATGCGCTTTAATCTCCACCGTCGATCTGTCTCTTGATCCGATGGCTATTGCATCACCTCAACACTTTATGCTCTTTAAACCCCCATCGTTGATCTGCCTAGCTTGATACGACGGCTATCATGTCACCCGATCGCCAACTATCTTGGCTGATCTCCACCGTTGATCAGCCTTGCCTGATCCAATGGCTATTGCGCAATCTCGCGCAGATTATTGGACGGTCATTATCCGCCTGAGAGAATGCGAGAAAAGTGGTCTTCTCATGCTATGTGTCATGCAGTAAGGCTAATCACATGAAATTTTAGAATTTTGCTTACGGCCTTGAGGGTGCGCGAGAAGCTACTTACTGCCTTAGAAACCCGCTCCATCATTTTCGCACGTTTCTTTTTCCCTCGATACGATATCCACCATCCATCTCTTGACTTAATCTGCGAACTAAGATCTCAGCCGTTCATCACTTCATTACCCTGTCCGTCCATCTCTTGACTTAACCTCAGGCGATAAGACCTCATTCATTCATCCTGTGCGTTCACCTTGTTCATCCATCTAATCACATAAGCCTTCACGATAAGATCTCCACCATTCATCCTGTTCGTTCATCCGATTCATCCATCTACCCACTTAACCTGCATGATAAGACCTCAGCCGCTCATCCTGTGCGTTCACCCTGTTCATCCATCTAGTCACTTAAGCCTTCACGATAAGATCTTCATCGTTCATATTTTATTCGTTGATCGATCCAACAGTCCCTATGCGCTACTGCGTCCTTACATCCTCCTTTCATTGATTTCGACCTCTGATTGCTCTTTCACTTGAAAACCGATTTAAATTAAGTTTCTTTGCTTACACCTTAGTATAGTTTAATGCTCTTTACCTCTGCAACTTAGATAGCAACATTAGGTTAGTGTTGATTTAGTAATTCTATTTAGCATAGTTGTTTAGATGGTTAGTTAGGTTATGGTGTGGTTTAGCATTACATGTTGTTTTGTTCATTACTGCAGTAGAGTAGCTCTCTCTTAGAATAGGTTTGCTCTTCTTTCATCAAAGAATTAAGCTTCTTCTGACCCTATATAAGTCTGGCTTGGAACCCCTGGGGTATTTTTCCAGATAAACAGTGACAATAGGCAGGACCTTCACTTCTACTTGTGCATATAGCACTGTCACCTCCAAGTTTGTACGAACCCCAGGTTGATAAGTAAATATGGTAGCCCTGGGAGTTGCAACATTATTGTTGCAATACCTAGGTTCATCACTTTTTGGCGCCGTTTCCAGGGAGGTGTCTAGGTAGAATGTGATTACTGCTTTATTCTATTTCTAGTCTCCAACTTTCTTTTCTTCTACTTCTTATCCTCAATTTTCTTCAAATAGTTTATTTCTGAAAAAGTAATCTGGTTTCTTCCTTTCTTTCATTTGTTACCATCTGGTTTCCTTTCAATTCAGCAAGTAGTCTTTTTCTATCAGTAGTCTTCCTTCAATCAGCAATTTCCTTTCTGCAAAGTACTTTCTAGCTTTAAAGAAAATCCTACAAAAACCAACCCAAAAACATTTCCTTTCATGCCTCGTAGGAATAGGGAAAATTCAGGGAAATTCTTGTCAAATACCCCCACTGCATCCAACAGTCAACCTTCTCTCTTCTTCAGTGACTGTGATTTGGAAAAACCTTTAGGTGAGCAACCTTACATATTTGAAGAACCTACAAGGGAAGAATAAGAGGAATAACCCATTCCTACTGAACCAATGGCTGAAAAACGAAATGACAGAGGAGATAGAGAGAGAATTGAGAGTGCCTTCCCCACCAGGGAGACCAATGGGGACACTAAGATGAAGAATATAAGCCCCTTTGATCTACCTCATTTCCATGGCCTAACCATAGAGGACCTTGGCACTTTCCTATTTGAGTTTGCTGTTATATGTCGAACCTATGACTTTACAGATGATGAGAAAAAGTTAAAACTATTTCCATCTACCCTCAAGGATGCAACAATGCGCTGGTTCATGGGTTTACTTGGAGATAGCATCACAACTTGGGCTCAGATGCAACAAAATTTTAACAATAAATATAGGGACTACTATAGGTCAAAGGATACTAAAGAAAAGATTTCCAGGATGAACATAGGCTAGGATGAATCCTTATAAGACTATGAAGAAAGATTCCAACTCAGTTACAAAAGGGCTAGGTGCACACTTGACCTTGAGTCACTAAAGCTGGTATTGCTTAGAGGAGTAAGGGAGGATCTTCTGGATACCTTACATATGATAGCAGGAGGAGATGTCTACCAATTACCATATGAGGATATTAAGACTGTCTTTAGAAACCATTCTAGGGCAGCCAGGAAAAAGTGTAGGGGTAGTCAACCTATGGCCAATACATCATCCTCTAACTTATCCATCAAGGGTGAAATTGGAAATATGCTAGAAGATTTCAAAAGTGATATGTTGCAAACCCTTGCCTTGCAATTGGACACCATGAACATCAAAAGGAAGCAAGAGGAAGTAGAGAGAGCCTTGGCCATCTTTTGTCCTAGATGCACCAGGAGGCATCCTAGGAATGAATGTCCATTGAACTGTATTAAGATTTGCTCAGTCTGTGAAGAAAACCACTCCATAGACAAGTGCCCTTATTTACCTGGACTCAAAGTTGTATATCAAGGAGCTGAAGGGGTCACTGAGCAACTTTGCTACATCAACCAAAGGAGACCTCCTAGGCCTAGACCATAGTAGCAGGGTATGCAAGGGCCATCCCATGCATATTACAACCCCAACCAAACCATAGATATACCTTCTTAGGGACCCCCTGCTCATCCTTCCTGGTCTACACCCCCTCGTTGGTCCTATCCATCTTAGTGTCATTCCCAGCCAGCCAGCCAGTCATTTCAAACTTATGTTCAGCCACAACATCAGTGGAATACCCCACCCCAGGGGTGGAGGCCCCAATTCAACAATGTTCCAGCCCTATTGCCTCCACCACCTACCCAACCACAACTCCTGCACTCTACTCCACCCAAGCAACCCCAAATGCCTGCCTAGCCAAATCCTAACCCAAACAATAGGTCGGCTCAACAAGTATACAGTGGAGAGACATCACACCTAGCTTATGTTGTATAAATCCAGGAGATCAACCTAAGATCTGGGAGAATTCTCCCAGACAACCAACCTCCCTCTCCACATAGGGAGGTTGAGGAAAAAAGAGAGGAAAGTAACCTTAAAGTAAATCCACCCTTTCCTGAGAGATTAGCCCAACCACTCTAGCCTACAAGCAATCAAGCAATCAAATATGTTCCCAAGCAATCAAATATGTTCCCATTTACAATAAATTGATTAAGGAGAAGTGCTTCAAGCATCCAGGAAGAAGAAATAAGGATGCCCCTACCATTAATGTCATTGGTCAGTTGTTTGACTTAATGGTGGGGCAGGTAATATGTCCAAAATATTTAGACCCTGGAAGCCCTGTATTAGATGTGCACATCAATGGCACCATTGTCCCACACACTCTGATTGATCTTGGGGCTACCATTAATGTGTTGACCAAGGAAACCATGCTCAAGATCAACCTCCAAGAGTCATTGAGGAAGACCACAACAGTTCTACAACTTGCCGACCGTTCCATAGTCACCCCTGAGGGAATTGTGGAGGATGTGATGGTCTCCATTGATTCCTGGGAATACCCTGCAAATTTCCTTGTTCTCAAGCCTAAGGCTAAGCTTACTGGTTACCCTCTCATCCTTGGGAGGCCATGGTTGGCCACAAATGATGCTTACATTAGTTGTAGAGCTGGGAATATGACCATTAATAATGGTCATATGTCCAAATAGTTAGTCCTATACCCTCCTACTCAACCTTCCCTAGAGCTTGATTTACCTTTATGGTTGGAGGAGGAGGAAGAAGATGAGGTTTATTCTACCCAACTTTATGCTTTGGAAGCAACCATAGGAGGAGGACATCAAGATGAGGATGACTTAATTGAAAACCTGCTCCAAAGTCCAACTCCTAGTTCACTATCATTAGAATAAGAAGTAAGGGGAACCCAGAACAATCATCTAATTGACTTATGCTTGGCCAATTCCAACCCTCTCCGTGTCAAAACCATAGAATTTGGCCCAGAGAAAACTTTGAAAATTAATCCATCTCTTTCTTCTTTAGAAGAGGAAAAGCTAGGCAACATGCTGAGAGAAAACCTAGAAGCCTTCGCTTGGAGTTATAAGGAAATGAAGGGAGTACACCCCTAAGTATGTACTCACCACATATACATCAAAGAAGGTTGCAAGCCAGTCAGGCAACCACAAAGGAGGATGAATCCAGCTCTTAAAGACATAGTCAAAGAAGAACTGCAAAAACTGCTAGATGCAGGATTCATTTACCCTATCTCAGACAGTGAGTAGGTCTCTCCTTTAGTGTTAGTTCCCAAGAAAAATGGTAAGTGGAGGATTTGTGTAGATTATAGGGAGTTGAACAAATCCACAAAGAAGGATCATTTTCCCCTACCCTTCAGTGACCAAGTGCTAGATGGCCTGGTAGGGAAGAAGGTTTTTTCATTCCTGGATGGATTCAGTGGGTACAACCAAATCCAAATCTACCTAGAAGACCGGGATAAGAACAAATTCACCTATCCTTAGGGTACTTTTGCCTATAGGGTCCTTCCTTTTTTCCTATGCAATGTTCCTGCCACTTTATTCTACCCAACTTTATGCTTTGGAAGCAACCATAGGAGGAGGACATCAAGATGAGGATGACTTAATTGAACACCTGCTCCAAAGTCCAACTCCTAGTTCACTATCATTAGAATAAGAAGTAAGGGAAACCCAGAACAATCATCCAATTGACTTATGCTTGGCCAATTCCAACCCACTCCGTGTCAAAACCATAGAATTTGGCCCAGAGAAAACTTTGAAAATTAATCCATCTCTTTCTTCTTTAGAAGAGGAAAAGCTATGCAACATGTTGAGAGAAAACCTAGAAGCCTTCGCTTGGAGTTATAAGGAAATGAAGGGAGTACACCCCTCAGTGTGTACTCACCACATATACATCAAAGAAGGTTGCAAGCCAGTCAGGCAACCACAAAGGAGGATGAATCCAGCTCTTAAAGACATAGTCAAAGAAGAACTGCAAAAACTGCTAGATGCAGGATTCATTTACCCTATCTCAGACAGTGAGTGGGTCTCTCCTTTAGTGTTAGTTCCCAAGAAAAATGGTAAGTGGAGGATTTGTGTAGATTATAGGGAGTTGAACAAATCCACAAAGAAGGATCATTTTCCCCTACCCTTCATTGACCAAGTGCTAGATGGCCTGGTAGGGAAGAAGGTTTTTTCATTCCTGGATGGATTCAGTGGGTACAACCAAATCCAAATCTACCTAGAAGACCGGGATAAGAACAAATTCACCTATCCTTAGGGTACTTTTGCCTATAGGGTCCTTCCTTTTTTCCTATGCAATGTTCCTGCCACTTTCTAGAGAGCAGTCTTGAGTATTTTTGTTGAATTGGTACATGATGTTGTGGAAATCTATATGGATGATTTTACACCTTATGGCCGTGGTTTCCAAGAAGCCCTGACTAACCTAGGAAAAGTATTACACAAATGCATTGAAATGAATCTGTCTCTTAGTCCAAAAAAATGTGAATTCTTAATGACTGAAGGGACTGTGGTAGGTCATTCAATATCTCAGCAAGGACTGCAGGTGGACCCAAACAAAAATGAAATCATCCAAAGGGTCCCACCTCCACAAAATCAAAGAGATGTTAGGAGTTCCTTAGGGTTATATGGATATTATCAAAGGTTCATAAAGGACTTCAGCAAGTTGGCCTCTCCTTTGTTTGGGTTGTTGGCCAAAGATTCTAAGTTTATATGGTCGAAGAGCTGTCAAGAGGCCTTAGACATTCTAAAGGGTAAGTTAAGCACTGAACCAATCCTTAGAGGCCCAAACTGGGCCCTCCCTTTTCATATTCATGTTGATGCCTCACACAATGCCATAGGAGCAGCCTTAGGTCAGGAAGAAGAGAAATTTCTCTATGCCATCTATTTTATCAGTAAGAACGTGTCAAAGGCTGAGCTAAACTATATTGTGACCAAAAAGGAACTCCTGGCTTATGTGCATTCATTAAACAAATTTAGGCATTACATTATAGGCTATCAAATATTTGTGCATACTAATCATGCTACAATCAAATATTTAATGAACAAACCAGATGTGAATTCTAGAATTATAAGATGGCTGCTTTTATTACAATAGTTTGATCTAACTATTTTTGATAAGCCTGGTAAGGAAAATGTTGTTGTTGACTTTCTATCTAGGATGAATCTGCCTACAGGTGAAGAAGGAATGGTGGATGACCAGTTACCAGATGAGCATTTGTTTGCTATTTCAGTTCTCTCCCCATGGTTTGTTGATATAGCAAACTATTTGGTATCAGCACAGCTCCCGCCAAACTTGCCCTCCAAAGAAAAGAGCAAGATAGTCAGGAAAAGCACCCCCTTCACTTGGATTGGGGGCAGTCTATTCAAACTTGGCCTAGATCAAATCTTGATAAGGTGTGTAAGGGAAGAGAAAGTATTTGAAATCCTTCTTACCTGTCATGATGGGTCTTGTGGAGGTCACTTTGCAGCAAAGAGGACAACATTCAAAGTGTTACAAGAAGGATATTATTGGCCTACTCTTCATCAGGATGTGGAAATGTACATTAGTCAGTGTGATTGGTTCCAGAGGATGGGAAAGCCTACTCTAAGAGATGAAATGCCCCTACAACCTCAAGTGACTTTCGAGCCATTTGACAAGTGGGGCATGGAATTCATTAGGCCTATCAACCCTCCTTCAAAGAAAAAACAACACATCATTGTGTGCACTGATTATTTGACTAAGTGGGCTGAAACCAAGACAATTAAGGTAACAACAGAAGAGAAGGTGGCTGAGTTCCTAAGGCAGAATATATTCTACAAATTTGGGTACCCTAGAGAGCTAGTCATAGATTAAGGCATCCCATTTACCTCCAACATAATTGAAGAACTGCTCAACCATCACAAAATCAAGCATAGGACCTCCACTCCTTATCATCCACAAGCTAAGGGGCAGGTGGAGGCGACCAACAGGCACTAGAGAACATCTTAACAAAGGTAGTGAGCAACAGTAGAAAGGATTGGGCAGAGAGACTAGTTGAGGCCACTTGGGCCTATAATACAACATGGAAGACCACCACTGGATTTCACCCTATGAGTTGGTCTATGGGAAAAAGGCTTTGTTGTCCATTGAGTTTGAATATAACACATTGAGTATGGCAACCCAACTAGATTTGCATCTCAGTCATGCACAGAAAGAAAGGTTGTTCCATTTGAATGGCTTAGATGAATTCAGAATGAAGGTCCTCCTACATATAGAGATAGTTCAGCTTCAGAGGAAGATCTGGCATGACAAACATATTAAGGAGAAGCAATTTCAAGAGGGAGATTGGGAATTGTTATATGACTCTAGGTATAAAGACTTCAAGGGCAAGCTAAGGACAAGATGGCTCAGACCTTATGTTGTGGAAAGATTCCATGACAATGGTTCAGTGCAAATCAGAATTATAGATGAAGAAGCCATTCCATTGCTAGTTAATGGACACCGATTGAAAATGCACAAGAGGAATTTATCAAAACAAGAGTTCATTGACAATATCAATAAGACAGTTATGATGGTGGAGCAAGTTCCAGCTCCTCCCTCATCAGGGCACTGAAAAAGAGAAAAAAGAATAAGGATTCAGGTGAAAACCTCCATGAGGCACCTGAATCCCATCTTTGGGTTGAAAACCTCGTGAGGCGGCCTACGAATGAGAAAAAATGGAAAAAGAGTAAGAAGATCCCTGGGTGAAAACCTTCCTTGATTTGCCCAGGGTAGATATCTAGGTGAAAACCTCTCTAAGGCAACCTAGGTTTTTTAAAAAAACATAATTGTTATTTGCAGGTGGGTGAGAAAGACAATCAAGGAGAAAAGAGAAGATCCAAAGGGAACCCTGCCTCACATATATTCATCTCCTCCACTCCTTACCATGCATCCCTCCATCAATTCCATTGTTTTTCACTTCATTGCTTCAATTCAGGTGAAGATTGTGTTTTCTACAGGATCCCCTGAATGATAGATTGTTTAGGTCCCCAAAATTCATACTAGACATGATCTAACCAATCACCTCAACCATTACCAACATCCTTGCATCCACACACACTCCTACTCCCTCTGTCCATTCATTACAGCATCCTCACAGCACTAGCCATCAACATGACCAAGAAATTCTAAGGGAGACACCAAACATTGCCAAGTGGTAATCCAAGAGCTCCACAACAGCAGCAACATCAGATCCAAGAGCTCCACAACAGTAGCAAAAACATCAAATATTCAGTCACAGACACCTGCAAAAGCTAATAAACCATCAGCAGACAGTAGAGGAGGAAGAAGAATGACCATCAGCAACACCTCTGATCTTTGACAACTGCAGCATGGCATCAAGACCATAGGTAAGTATCCCACTCACTCACACATATGTATCATTTGATCAAAAGTTGTAAAGGTTAAGAGGTAGTTGGTTTGTAAGTGAAAAGATGGCCAACTAACTTGGCCACCTTCATTCAGTCATCACATACAAAGTAGGGTGTTCTCTCACACATGGCTGCAGTCAACTCAAAGAACAGAGGAGGAGTAGGACAAGAAGTGGTTAACTATGGATTTAACAATTGTGGGAGCTGATTACAAGGAGTGGGAATGATGAGGTGGTATAAAGGGAAACAAAACATTGTTTGCATGCATTCATGCATTCCACCTCCTTGAAACTCCCTCACTCAAGTAGCTCTCATAACTTTGGCCACCCACTGGAAGCAAGGATCCATCGTTCTGCAAGAGAATTCCTACAAGAACAATCTACAGGAGCAGTCTACAGGATACACAGAGGCAGTCTACAAGATAGGCAGAGAGGGGTTCAAGAGGGAATATCAAGAGAATTGTCCACTGCCACCATTCTAAAGAGGTAGGATCTAAAAATCCATCCCCATTTACAAGAAAATGAACTAGAAGTCCTCTCAAAAGCTAGTGGATTACATACACAAAAAAACTTTGTTTTCTCAAAAAATTGCTCATTTCGTCACTCCACACAGCAAAATCCATGCCACTGTTATAGTTAGAGGGCTCACTATAGATCTTGCCCCAGAGTTCATAAGTAGGGTCACCACACTTCCCCTAGGAATTGCATGGAGAAAAGAAGACAAAGCAGACAGTCAGGTGGAAAAAAGGAAATTCTTTTAAGAAGGTGAATAACCCACAAAGGATAAAAATGGAGTAAGGAGGGACAATCTGCCATACCCATGGAGTGAGGTAGGCTACCAACTCATCAAATATATCTCATATGAGGGTAGATACAATTTTGTTTATGGCTACCATTTTACGATGCTTGAAGAACTAATATTTGGGGTAGAAACACCAGTTCACCAAAGAATCAACATACCCTATTTCTTTATGCAATCACTCATAGAATCTAGCAATAAAGTAAAGGAAGGGAATTCCCATTAGTTGGCTCACCATGGGTTGATCAGGATACTCATTGAGGATGCCCTCCAAAACCTCAGGATCCCTATAACATGGTCAATCTTCAGAAACTTACCAGCAGAGGATGACATCAAAACCCTCACCTATGATGTTAGTCCTTCTGTTAGTGAGGAGGAGGCAAAACAAGAAAAAGAAGATACATAGCTAGATAGGGATGAGATGGATGAAGAAGAAACTAATACAGAGGAACATGATGAAGCAGAAGAGAAGGAGGATGATGCTGAAATGGAAGAGGAAGAAGGCATTGAAATAGAGGAGAAAGAACAACAAGAGGAAGAAGGCATTGAAACAGAAGAGAAAGAACAACAAGAGGCCATCTAGTGTAGGATGCCAACTAAATCCTATGCTTTTTACCCTAGAGAAAAATGGCTGCATATTCAGATTAAAACACTAGTACAAAGGGGGCACCATGCCATTTCACGACTACAAGAAATTTATTGATCTTTGTGATCAAAGTGCACTAGAGGATAGGGCCAAAATGGCTGAGTTTTACTTGCAAAACATGGCCCTCATAGACATGAATATTTGGGATCTTAATGGAGAGCTAGGAGATCTACAATTAATGGTTTTGGCATCATCGATGAACCATGAGAAGTCAAGGGTTATAGAGATGAAAATAATATTGGCCAGAGAAAAAAATGAACCTATTTTCATCAGATCTGAACAATCAAATCCCATGGCCCTAATCAGCACCCATAATCTAATTGCAAATGATCCTCTGTTGGAACCTAGATATCTTGCTGCCCAAGAGCAACCAATTTCACATTTTGAGGATATGCTTAGGTTGCTAAGAGATGATAATATGCATGCCTACTAAAGGAGATGGAAAACACTGCCACATAGCTTGAAGATCAGAGAATATCACTCCCCTCAAAGGTTGAGAGAGGCACTCAATAGGACACCTATGTATAAGCAATCAATGCAAAGGTTGAAGGTCAATGGGATAGGCCTAAGACTTAGTCCACCACTACTCCTAGGGATGCTAGAAGGGAGAAAATAAGAAGAGGAAAAGACACAGTGGGAAGAAGTAGAAAGGAAAGGAGGCTTCTATAAACAAGAAGAAGAGACCACAACAGAAGCATGGGATGTCAGAGAGGCTACCAAAGCCATGAAGGACATGGACATTGACTAAGTTTCTCAGAGGATGAGAAACAATTTTAGTAGGGGGGTGATGATGAGCCTCATCATTGGGAAATTATATGGACCTTAATTCACCTCCTAGCTTAGTCAAACCAACTATTCTCACAACTTATTTCATACTTTTGATTATATTTTGTTTATGAGATGAGTTAGAGTTGGATATTTTGCTTTGTGGTCTAATGTGCATGTAATGCAGGAATAAAGGATAAAAGCAAGGAAAAATGCAAGCATAAAGGATAAAAGCAAGGAACTATGGCAAAGACCTTGGTCAAAACTCGAATGGGACAAGGGAGAGTAATTATAGGAGGTAAATCCTCCTCATTTACTACCCTCCATTCGAATATTCCTCCATAATCGGAGTGCAAACAATCATCACTTTGAAGACTAGAAGACAACCGAGCAAGTGAAAGCGATAGAAACCAGTTTATCATATGTATAAGTAGAGAGGCTTAGGACCTCATTAGGATTCGCACTTCTATTGTAAAAACTCTGCTTTATTTCCGAGTTGCAAGACTTGTGACAGTTTGTTCTATAATCCATGGTTTTCATAATGGGAATGAGTTCTGTTTTAAGCCAACTCCGAGTTAACTCAGAGAGCTAAAGCTCTTGGGTTAGGGCCCGACTCGAGCAGCCGAAGATCCTCTTTGTTGTACATGTCAGCTAGCATAGATTTCTGGTTCTGTTCATTTGTTTAAGTAGCTTTCTGGTTCTGTTCATTTGTTTAAATAACTTCCTGTTTCTATTCATTTAATTCAATAGCTGCATTTGCTTTAGGTTTACTTCCATTTGCGTTTTTTTTTAATTAGCAGGTTAGCTAGAAGAAAAGGATCACCATAAGGTTGTCCGCAAGTGTCTCGACCTCACCTCGTCCCTCTGGAACCATGAATTGAGGAAGAGACCCTTCAGCAACCCCCAAAAAATGTGTTCTGGTTCTCGCATGAGCTATGGAGTTTGTTTTTCGACACAGTTATTTGTTCACCCTCACTGGTTTTTATGTCATTTTCCTTTGAAACCTCCTTCATCACATTCTTCATGCATTGCTTCCTCACAGTCCGATCCACAACAAACCTTCACAATCACCGTCTGATTCATTTTTTTCTCCAACTGCTGCCTTGCGTGAAGTCTTCCACTTACTTTATGCACTTTAATCTCCACCATCGATATGTCTCTTGAACCAATGGCTATCGCGTCACCTCAAAACTTTATGCACTTTAAACCCCCACCGTCAATCTGCCTCGCCTGATCCAATGGCTATCGTGTCACCCGATCACCAACTAGCTTGGCCAATCTCCACTATTGATCAGCCCCGCCTGATCCAACGACTATGGCGCAATCTCGCGTGGATTATTGCACGACCGTTATCCGGGATCCCAAGAGCACGTGAGAAAAGTGGTTTTCTTATGTTACATGTCACGCAGTAAGGCTAATCAGGTGAAATTTTAGAATTCCACTTACGGCCTTGAGGGCACGCGAGAAACTACTTACTGCCTTAGAAACCCACTCCATCATTTCCACACGTTTCTTTTTCCCGCGATATGATTTCGTCGTCCATCCTACAGTTAATCTTGTCTATCCATCTCTTGACTTAATCCGCATGATAAGATCTCAACCTTTCATTTCTTCATTACCCTGTCTGTCCATCTCTTGACTTAACCTCCACAATAAGACCTCAATCGTTCATCCCGTGCGTTCACCTTGTTCATCCATCTAGTCACTTAAGCCTTCGTGATAAGATCTCCATCGTTCATCCTATTCGTTCGTCCGGTTCGTCCATTTACCCACTTAACCTCTGCGATAAGACCTCAGTCGTTCATCCTGTGCATTCACCCTGTTCATCCATCTAGTCACTTAAGCCTTCGCGATAAGATCTCCGTCGTTCATCTTCTGCTCGTTGATTGATCCAACAGTCCCTATGTGCTACTACGTTCTTACATCCTCCTTTCATTGATTTCGACCTTTGATTTCTCTTTCACTTGATAAACCAATTTAGCTTAAGTTTCTTTGCTTACACCTTAGTATGGTATAATGCTCTTTACCTCTACAACTTAGCTAGCAGCATTAGGTTAGCATTGATTTAGCAATTCTGTTTAGCATAGCCATTTAGATGGTTAGTTAGGTTATGGTGTGGTTTAGCATTACATGTTGTTTTCTTCATTACTGCAGTAGAGTAGCTCTCTCTTAGAATATGTTTTCTCTTCTTTCATCAAAGAATTAAGCTTCTTCTAACCCTATAGAAGTCTGGCTTGGAACTCCTGGGGTCTCTTGCTAGATAAACAGTGACAACAGGCAAGACCTTCACTTCTACTTGTGCATATAGCACTGTCACCTCCAAGTTTGTATGAACCCCGGGTTGATAAGTAAAGCTGGTAGCCCTGGGAGTTGCAACATTATTGTTGCAATACCTAGGCTCATCACTATGCGCTATGCCTGCATAGTGGTGGGGTATGCACAAAGACAAATTTGATGAATGGCACGATTACAAGAGGATGATGAGGTTGCAATTTGGTCATTCGAAGGTATGATTAACCAAGAAATATGATTGGAGAAATGATCCGCGCGATCATTTGGCAAGATGGACTAAAGTCTACGGAGCAAAGATGTAACCAGAGTGGGTGCACTTATTTTTTCATGCTCTGGATATAATCCCCATGAATTGGTACTTGGAAATGGAGCTCAGCCGTGGCATTGCAAAGTGGAATATATTAAGGGAAGGATTTTTGATGACCTTCAATTTTGAGGATGAGTTCGAAAGCATTGATGAAGGTCTAGAGGAGGTTAAGGCGATGATCTTTAGAATTCCATAGGATCCTTTGGAGTTGGTTCAACCAGATTGGAGCACCCAATTGCACCATGCGCTAGAATGTTATAATGTGACTACTGAGGAGGAGGATGAAGATCCAAGAAATATCAATATTCCAGAGGCAGAAGGCCATTGCGTAGTTGAAGGTCCGAAGATAGAGAACTCTAACATCACCACGCCATTGAAGAATAGGAAAGTGAACATTGGTACTGAAGCGGAATCAAAATTTACGAAGATCGGGGATTACTGGGATGATGCCATGGTGGATGAAGTTGCTGAGTTACTTCGCGAGTACCAGGATATTTTTCCTACAAAATTTTTGGACCTAAAAGGAATCATAGGCGACTTGGGTGTGATGAAAATTACTTTGAATCCTTACGCGAAGCTTATTAAGCAGAGACCGTATCGCCTTAATCCCAAATATAAGGAAAAGGTTCGCTTAGAGCTAGACAAGATGCTAGAAGTAGGCATCATCGAACAAGTTCAAGAATCTGATTGGGTGAGCCCGATGGTGGTTCAGGAAAAGAAGCAGAAGGGAGAAATAATGATTTGCATAGATCTAAGAAAGCTCAATGATGCTTACATCCATGATCCTTTTCTGACACCATTTACAGATGAGGTATTGGACAATGATGGAGAGTAGGAGGCCTACTTGTTCACTGATGGGTTATCTGGATACCATCAGATTAAGATCGTGCTAGAAGACAGTAGCAAAACAACCTTCGCGACATAATGGGTTGTTTCTAATACGATAATGTCATTTAGACTCAAGAATGCATCGACGACATTCTCTCACGTATTCATCACAGTGTTCAAGGAATTCATTCACAAGTTATTGGAGGTATATTTTGATGACTGGACAATGTTTGGGTTAGTAAAGCACCATGTGCCAGTCTACACCTAATGTTGGATACGTGCTGAAGATATCGGATCGTGTTGGACCTGAAGAAGTGCTTATTCTGTGTCCCCTTTAGGATTTTGCTGGGTCATGTGGTGTGCAAGCAAGGACTAATGGTGGACCCTGCCAAGATCGTGGTAATAGTCAATTTGGAGTCCTCGAGGAGTGTCAAATAGCTATGCACAATGCTGGGCCATACTGGATATTATTGAAATTTCATCAAGGCTTATGCTCAGATTACCACGCCTATAGAGAAGCTATTGAAGAAGGACGCTACATTTTGTTGGGATGAAGAATGTTAGCACACTCTGGATATATTGAAAGAAAAGATGGTCACCACGCCGATCTTGGTCTTCCCAGATTGAAGGAAGGAATTCCATGTGCATGTTGATGCCTCGTGCATTGCGTTGGGAGAAGTGCTGACATAGGCCAACGAAGGAGAGATGGATCACCCAATAGCCTTCATGAGCAGGAAATTATCAAAGACTGATAAGAATTACTCAACAACAGAGCACGAAGGATTGGCTATGGTGTACATGCTTCATAAGTTCAGGCACTATCTGTTGGGCAGACATTTCAAGATGTATGCCAACCATTCTTCCTTAGAGTACCTAGTCAATAACCTTGTGTTGGGGGGGATGATCTACAGATGGTTGTTGTTATTTCAATAATATGACTTTGAGGTAATTATGAAGCCAGGAAGGTTGAATGCATGACCTGACCACTTGTCGCAAATAGAAACAGGGGAGGAGCTTACTAATTTGGAGGAAGGGCTACCCGACGTGCAACTCTTCACAGTGCGCATAGCAGATAACCATTATGTTGATATTATTCACTTTTTGACTACAAGGATGACTCCCTAAGGATACACTAGTCAGTAAAAGAAAGAATTAGTAGTATGCGTGACATCTTTATCAGTAATTTTGGGACATTTATATAAGATGGGTGTTGATGAGATATTGCGATGGTATGTCCTTGATTTTGAATGAAGTGGCATCCTAGTTGAAGCTCATGGAGGGGCTGCAGGAGGACATTATGCAGGAAATGCAACGTCGCAGAAGATTTTGCATGTAGGGTTGTGGTGGCCTACGCTGCATAAATATTATAAAGCATATTGTAGGGCATGTGATGCATGTCAGCGAATGGGTAGAACATCGTAGAGGGATGAGCTGCCACTAAACCCTCAAGTGTCATTGCAACCATTTGAGAAATGGGCAATTGACTTTGTAGGACCGATTCAACCTCCAAGCAAAAATATAGGTGCACGCTATATCATCATCGCGATAGAGTACCTAACCAGATGGGCAGAAGCACAATCGGTGAAGGATTGTACAGGGGCCACAACAACAAATTTCTTATATGAGTACGTGTTAACCATATTTGGTTGCCCAAAAGTATTGATGAGTGATCGTGGTACGCACTTCCTCAATGAAACAATTGGCACACTGGCCGAAGAGTTCTAGGTTTATCATCAGAAGAGCACACCGTATCATCGGCAGGCTAATGGGATAGTGGAGGCCTTTAATAAGATCTTGTAGAATGCACTAACAAAGATTTGCAATGTGCAGCTGAATGATTGGGACATGCGCATACCAACAGTACTATGGGCGTACAAGACTACTTGCAAAGAGCTCACAGGTTAGACACCTTTCCGATTGGTCTATGGTGTTGAAGCCATGATGCCTATGGAATATATCATGGCTAGTATCCATAGAGCAGTGTTCACAGGGATGGAGGACCACTGAGCCTTATAAGAGTGGATCGCGCAATTGATGGAGCTTGAAGAAGACAAATTCTTAGCTAGATTCCATCAACAAGTACATAAGGAACATGAAAAATCATGGCATGATCGACACATCAAGATGCACATATTTAAGGTAAATGTCTTGGTTTTATTATATGATAGTAAGTTCACTAAGTTTCCGGGAAAGTTTGAGATGCACTGGTTTGGGCCATATGTCATCAAGGAAATTACAGATGGAGGCGTAGTTCAGCTAGCGAAGCTGAATGGAGAACCTTTTTCAGGAAAGGTGAATGGAAGCCGATTGAAGCCATATACAAGAGATTTGGCTCAATGACTATATGACTGCAGGACAGTCTTAGTGCTCCAAGCAGCGTGGGAATCTAAACTACACTACTTGGTTTGAGGAACTACGCAACAGAGGGGATGCATGCAAATGAGAGATGTCACTGTATCAGAGGCTACGTGAAGGGAGTTGCGCTATGAAAGGAGATACTGCGTAGCACAACCAAAAAGTGCCTGTTAGAGTCACTGTTCTTGATTTGACAGCTAGGAGACTGTTAAGAGGAGCGGACGGGTGACATTTAAGGCTAAAATCTTTGAAGATATGTCGCCAAAGTAGCATTAATGATCGAATTTTGGGGGGAATGGTAAGATTTGAATTCAAAATCCCCTATAAATTACGCATGTTGGTCCATAAACGAACACTTTGCACACTTAGCGTTTTTGAGCCAAGTTGTTTGTTACTTATGATCCGCTTGTTCTTTGAGGATTTAGTCGCGAGCCCTACATTTTCCAATTTGCCCGAGTTAAATCAGAAATTTATCCTGGAAACCATGTTGGGTTCGAGCCCTGCTGAGACTGTGAGCACTGGGGGAGACATTGCATCTGAAGAAGTTGCTCTAGAGGTGGTGAGCATGGAAGCTCCAACTCCTGTGCCTACGGTGCCGAGGTCACTCAGGTCAAAGCCCACCCCTATTTAAGAGACCTAGAAACCAAAGAAAGACAAGCATAAGAGGTCGACGCCGATGTGCAAGTCGCCCAGGAAACATACTGCCACTAAAAAGCAGAAAAAGGATAAGAAGTCTGAGAAGGTTGTGGATTTGGAAGCTAAATAGGGCACTGAGGATATAGACACTGTGGGAGCGGAGCCCATCACCAAATTGCTTGAATAAATCCTCCGCGAAAAGGGAAGGTGAAGGTCCCCAAGGATCCATACTTGGATAAGTTCCTCATTCACATGCCCCTATTGTTGGAGAAGATAAATTTTGAATGACTGTGCCTTGTGCGAGTTCCCCTGTTAAAAATAGAGGATTGGGACTTGGCTGACCATAAGCGGTTCCCTCACCTCATGACAAAAAATTATATGAGGCGCATGCATTACCCAGACTCAGGTTTCACTGAGTTGGAGATAGTTGAATGGATCTGTGGGTGGAGTGTTAGCCTCACACTCTTAAGAATCAATTAATAAATCCAAATATTAAATTAAATTAATAAAATCATGAGAATTCCTCAAACCAAGGGTTCTAGTTTGGATGAGAGATTCTCTCCAACTAGCTCTCCTAAATTAGTGTGTAAGTTGAGAAAATGTCTCAACCAAGTGAGTCTAAGATAGACGCACTATCTTAAGACCACTTTCTCATGTATTTAAATGTATTATTAAATTATTTGAATAAGAGAGAATTACATGAGCATGAGAGGCCACATGATGGCTCTCTGCCTTTTCCTCTAGTCTTTGTTCTGTGTGTTAATTTGCTGTGAATGTGTTTAATATGGTTGAGTGGTTTCAACATGTGGTATCGGAGCTACGTGAGACCTGTGTGAGGTTGCATACCTATATTGACTACCTGAGAACTACATGAGGCTGTGTACTTGTATTGGTGTGAGAACTTGTATTGGCGTGAGAAACATGTGAGAGCTATTGCTAGGGAGGAGGTTGCATTCAAAGCCTTCAATGGGAGCCTGTAGTTGTGGAGGTTTTGGCTACCATGGTTGAGGTGAAATTTAAAGAGGAGCACCATTTAGATGGTAAAAGAGAACCAAAAACTTCTATCCAGGTTGTTAAACGCTGATAATTAGATGAGGAATTGTAATTTCGTTTCTTCTGATTTACTTCCCAAGGATTTCACCACCACAGAATATTAAATGAAATGATGAAGCAGATATGCAAAATATTATGGAGAACAAAGCTACAATGATGCAAAGAATTATAATTGATGAATGAAGCAATAGAAATCATCGTTTCAACAACAAGAAGTTCAAGAAGTTGGGCTTGTTATAGACATATTTGGGCACATCAACCCCAAACTTATATGTCAATGTATTAGGGCTCATCAACCCCTAAAAGATTTTTTTCATACCCTAAAGGAACATAGTCATATGAATACATCATTCCCCAAAAGTTCCATCTAAGAAACCATCCAGAAATTGCCTAAATTGAACCATATTGACTGCTCCACTGGCAAAGTGCGATGCATACTGAGTGGTACACTGCCAGGGTGCGATGCATACTATTTAGACCTTCTATAGGGTGCGATGGGTGAGGATGGACAAATGTCTAGGACAGTTTGCTAGGTGTTTGCTCTTAGAATCTTCTAGAAACTTCTCCTATGCCACTTGCCTCTCTGAATTCACCCAAGGATGAATAAGGGATCTAAAACCATCTGTTATCCCTTCTCTTGTGGAACCAATTGTAACAAGTGGAATGAAAATAATCAAACCCCATGTATGACTCACACCCTTGCACACATCTATAAATGGATCCCTCATCCAAGAGATCAGAAGGCTAGAATGTTGTGAATTGCAAGTAAGTGCTGATAGTTTGTAATTTAGGAGAGAGCATTGTATTCTTTTTGGAATGATCTTGCTATTTCATGAGGTGAAGAAGGATTGAAGCTGGGAGAATGATGCTGTATCAGACAATTGGATTGTAATTCTCCTTTCTATTAATAAAGCTCTTCAAGTTTTCTCCCATATGATTGTGCAATTGTGAATGTTATCATTTGTGAATGCTAACATTTGTTCATTATAAACCTGATTCTGTAATGTTTATGTTGTAATAGATCACGATGGTTTGACGGTTCTTTGTTGTTGTACTTGTGCAAGTACTCTCCAAGCATGTTAAGTATGGGGAGGAGTTGCAGGATCTGTCAAAGGAGAGAGAGATCAAGCAATGGATTATGCGGAAGTTCCATGTTGGTTCCATTAACTTTCTCTTATCTATTACACATAGGAGAAATCATTGAATTTCTTTAAACTGTTGTTTCTAGGGTAGCTTCCAAACCTAGAGGGCTAGCATTCCTTAGGAATACTAGTTTTCCCAGAAACAAATTGGTGACTCCACTGGGAATGAACATAAAACAAACAAAGTGGTGAATCCACTGGGGAATGAAAAGATGTTTGTTTTATGTTCAATTTGATAAACTATAGATAGAGTCTGAAGTCAGCTAGGTCACCTTCGAACTGCTCTTGCTCTGCAACTGCATAGTAGATGAATGCTGCTTCAATCGATCTCTGGTTTAGTTGATGGATTAAAAATTTGACTTGCAAGCACATCTAGATGCCCTTTTGGTAGCTCAGTAACCTCTTAAGACATTCCATCATACTTTGCTCATCTTTGTTCATCAAAAACTAGCTTAATTCATTGAAAACAACTCCACATTTGAGCAAAAACCCATTTCAGTTGCGCTCCCTGGACCATCGCATTGTCTTCCACTATGACTCAATATGAATAGCACCTCCCGAGTGAAGTAAGTGTGATGCATATCAATTTCTGTGAAGCCTAGGTGCGATGATCGACTGAACTTTTTTTCCATCTAGAAATTGAGGGTTTTTGACCTGTTTTCAGTTTTGTTTGGTTGTTTTGCTACAAATGAACAATGCCAGTTTACTAAAGCTTACTTGCATCACTTAGATCAACCTCAATTACATTAGGATTAGTGAATGTTTTTTGTGTATTTGTTCATCATTTACAATCCTTTGTCGAAAAGTTGTTTTAGTCGATTTGTCGCTTTGGTACAAAAAGTGTCGTAATTGTCGTTTTTTGTCGAAAAGAGAAGTGTCATAAATTCTTCCTTCCCTTGATAATCGATTGAAATTTTCTTGATGCATTTGATTTGATTTGTTTACATTCGAAGTGTCGAAAGCATTTTTTTTCAAAATTGAAAGTGTCGTTTTTGAGTCTTCCTTTCTCTTTTGAAAAAGAAATTGTCGAAAATGTCATTTTGAGTGAAGTATTTCAGATCTTTGCTGCATTTAGCTTTCCTTTTGGCATATTTCACATTAAGGAGAGTGAAAACAAATACATGCATTTGCATTTAGAATTTTTTGGTTTGTGTGCAAAAAGATGATTTAGGGAAATGCACTAGTGTGTGCTCTTTGCTCTTTGCTTAAAAGCACTATTATCTTCTTTCCCTAGTAGCTAGGATTTTCATTGCTCAAATAAACAAAGATTGTTTATCATTGTAGATTGCATCTTAGGAATTTCAGATCATCATCACACAGTGAAACATTGAAAGGAAAACTCTAAACAAGATCAACTTTAAAATGAATTTCAAGGAACCTAACAACGCTTTGGCATTTAACGCAACATATCTAGAGGTCTAGGCTGGTGACGTGTTCCGACATCGTTAAAACTAGTGGCTATCGTTTTCATTGAAGGTTGGGTTATTCCTCCTCCTTAATACGACAAGTGCTAGCACGGACTTGTGCTCCCCGTACCGTCGCATATATATTGGGAGACCACAGTAGGCTTAAATCCTTTATCCATAGGAAACTGAGTCTGCTACCTTATTGATCACAATGCACTGAACACAGCATTCAGGAAGATTGACTGCCATACATAAGTCCTTGGTAATTTCTTTTTAATTTATCACCAAGGTGTATATTGCAGTTTTGTGATTGGTTTGGTAATCCCTCTGTTTAGATTTTCTAGGGTAGTCACTTTCGTTCCTTTTCGACTCTTTAAAAGAAAAGGTCCATCTGAGCACTTGTCCTTTCAGGCTCATTAAAAATCGAAGGAGACTAGAGTTGTCTTTAGCTTTTTCTCGACTCTTAAAAACTGAAAAATAAAAGTTGTGTCCAAAGTGTCGTTAAAATTATTTGACTGTGAATAACATCCCTATTCTTTAGTTGATCTTAGGTTGAGACATATGGCTACATTATCCCTTCCAGGATTTACCATTAGCCTGCCAGTATGGCTATTTTCAACCTCTTTGGTTCAAAATGTCGTGATTTCTCCACAATCGAGTACACCTTCAACTGGACAAAATAAACCCCCAGTTGATCCTGAAGTTGACCCTTTGCCTTCTTCCTCGTTTGTTTCTTCCTCCCCTTCTTCCTCTTCGCTTGGTGAAAGTATTGATACTAGTAACCAGGTGGCTAAGAAGAAGAAGAAAGGGTAGGAGAAGAAGAAGAAGCCAATTCAGCAAGGGGGCAACCAAGAAACCATTGCTCTGGATGCAACATCTAATGAAAATCTGTCCATTAAGCTTCACAAAGCCAAATATCCATGCATAATTTGTGTGAGACCATTTTCATCGAAATTGTCCTTACTTTCCTCGGATATTGAAAGAATGGTCTTCCCGTTCAAACCATCCTGTGTCATCAACCTCTAGAGATCATGTTGGTAACACATCCTCAACTAGTGATAGCAAAGTTCATGGACAGAAGGGAAAGGTCAGGATTCCATGTAGGTTATGTGAAGGTAATCATTCCCTTCACCTTTGTCCCTTTTTGGATGAAGCCAAAAGAGTGTTGGATAACCATCCTGCTTCACCATGGCAACTTCCATCTGGTTATAGGAAACTCTCCCTAAATCCTTCACTAGTTGATGAACCGACTGGCCAAAATCAACCATCGGTCGAAACCACTCTCTCTGAAAGTGAATCCAATGATTCTATACTCGACCCAAATCAACATGTCGAAACAAAAGTTGACTTAATTTCATCTTCAGCAAATTGTAGCTTTTTCGAAGAGAGTGAAAATGATACCGCTCAAGTTCTTTTTGTTACTTCAGATTCTAGTGAGCTTGGGGGCAATCCACCTGTTCCATTAGGGCAGGAGGAAAATCCTCCAGTTCTTGTAACTCAAGGGGTTAATTCTCCCATTTCTATGGTACCCTCTCCAAGTAGTCTAGTCACTTCCTTTGATTGGAATCAATTGGCGGGATCCTGCCTTCCTTCTTATGTGCCTTTCTAGATCATAGTACAAGTTTGTGAAATGATTGTATCTGGCACTATTATAGATGAAGGTGCATCAGTGAGTATCCTTTCTTCAATTGCTTGGAAAGCGCTTGGTTCGCCACCGCTTGTACCTGTTACACAAAATTTTTTGGGCTTTAACAAAGGAACCAGTCGACCGTTAGGGATCCTTCCTAAGTTACCTATTACTTTGGGAGGAAAGACCATTTATCTGAACGTGATGGTAGTCCCAGGACCTTTAGACTACAATTTACTTCTTAGGTGTGACTATGTTTATAACATGGAAGCTATTGTTTCAACACTCTTCTGAGTGATGTGTTTCCCGCATGAAGGCAAGATTGTCACCGTTGACCAGCTTTCATTTCCCGGTCCAAATATAGCTCCAAGTCAATCATCATCCCTAAATGGTCCATTTATATCAACGGTATCATCCCCACCACAAGTTAATTATGTGGCAACCTGTTCCATACCTACATCAACTGGCGATCAATTCAGTGATGTTGTACATCATGTACTGGGGGCATTGGAACCAGATTTCTCCTTCACGACCTCTTACGAGTTGTGATCGGGGAGCCTAAGGATAGTTCATTGTCTTGTGTCAACCTTGTTAAAAAATGAAACCAAGGGTCTCTGAGGATAGTTCGTTGTCTTCCGTCAACCTCGTTAAAAAATGAAACCAAGGGTCCCCAAGGATAGTTTGTTGTCTTGTGTCAACCTCGTTAAAAAATGAAACCAAGGATCTCTGAGGATAGTTCGTTGTCTTGTGTCAACCTCGTTAAAAAATGAAACCGAGGGTCTAAAAATGAACCCATTTTTCCCTTGTGATTGCCATTCTGTCACTTGAGCCTTGGTTGTTTTCATCTCATCACCACCATCTCTTTAGCTGATCATACACTTTCACTTGTTTGTTTTACCCGTTTTGAGGAACAGTTGCAATGAGTGGTCTTATTAGCTAGCCTCTTCACATAAATCAACATGTTTTGAGAAGTTCCAACATCACTGGAACTAGTTGCTACCCTAGACACCACTCGTTCCTCAAAATAGAGTCCTCTTTAAACCCTTTTCAAACTCTCTAAACATGAAAAGATTGTCGAGCGCTTGTCCTTTCCAGCTCGTTAAAGTATTGGAAATGTCATCCCTCCTGTATTATTTTATCCTTTTTCGGACCTGAGGGATTACTTTACGAAAAAATAACTTATGGAGTTTTCTTTTCGTCCCTTTTCAAACTCTCTAAACATGAAAAGGACC
Source organism: Pinus tabuliformis (assembly GCA_031772625.1). Taxonomy (NCBI): domain Eukaryota; kingdom Viridiplantae; phylum Streptophyta; class Pinopsida; order Pinales; family Pinaceae; genus Pinus; species Pinus tabuliformis. The sequence continues at coordinate 515,328,157 of CM062804.1, read as the reverse complement.
GAGTTATCCTTGTTGTTAAACTCGTTAAAACAATAGCGACAAACTTGTCCATCTAGACGAGGCTGAATTTCATTGTCATTAGACTCGTTAAAACATTAAATAGCGACAGGTTTGCCCGAAGGGTGAATTATAGAACAAGCATATGTTATCCTCCTCAAGCTTGACAAAAATAAAGAGGTACTAGTCAGCAATGACTGGGGAAAAAGGGGAAAAAAACTTGAAGAATTTATGGTAGCAAGTCACTCTTGAACATGACACTTTCACTTCATCTCCATTATTGAGTTGGGTTGGGTTATTCCGTTCACCAGTAATCATACCATCCATCTTTTGGGGTTAACGCTACCAATTCATCTCAGTGTCGCTGACATGTTCAAGAGAAGTCATTTAGTTGAGAAACCACCATCCAGTTAATGGCTCGTACACTGCAATACCTTCAACCTTCATTTTTTCATGACCGCCATTCCTGAACCTTGTGTCATCAGTTTATTTTCACCTCCAGAAATCATTTGCTTCGTTTCGTGTTGTAGATGTGGGATACATCAATGCCCTCATACAATGAGTTGCTTCTTGTCGACATCAACTCATTATCCGAGAATTTGACTTAGAAACAACCCTTTCAGTGCTTTGAAGCTTGCATACATCAATGGCAAGTTTCTCACTTCCGACGACAGGTTGACATCAATGGCCTTCGACTGAAATATTTTGTGTGGTGTTCGACATCGGATCATGTATTCACACCACGTAAATTGTATTGTAGTACCTTGAGGATCATTATCATTATCGGTGATTCCTCTCGCATCTGTTAATAGCTCACATCATTGGCTGGTAATCAGGCAATGTCTTTCCATGTTCGACTTTAGAACATCTCTTCACATGGATTGACTTGTATGTCGAGCGAAGATTGAATGAGTTTGAAGACCCCAGATCTAGTTTCATCCATCCGAGCTGCGATATATTCAGGGATATAAAAACATCAAATGTACAAAGGCTCTGCACAAATGGTCATCCAAATCATGGATGATGACTTTATATCTGAAGAATCACCAGTCTGTATCTACAGATGATTATCTGATCTATGTACATGAAATGAAATTTATAACGCTGAGCATGGGAATGCCTCCCTTAGCTAGATTATGAAAATAATATTATGATAATGTATTGTATTGTAACTGATGCAAGTCACCTTCCAATTCGAAACTTTGGATCCTCATGATAAAGCATTTCACCCGACATGAATAATTACGACCTCATGCTTTAGGGGGCAACTGTTATAGACATATTTGGGAACATCAACCCAAAAATTATATGTCAATGTATTAGGGCTCATCAACCCCTAAAAGAGTTGTTTCATACCCTAAAGGAACATAGTCATCTGAATACATCATTTCCCAAAAGTTCCATCTAAGAAACAATCTAGAAATTGCCTAAATTGAACCATACTGATAGCTCCATTGGCAAAGTATGATGCATACTGAGTGGTACACTGCCAGGGTGTGATGCATACTGTTTAGGCCTTCTATATGGTGCGATGGGCAAGGATGGACAAATGTTCGGGACAGTTTGCTAGGTGGTTGCTCTTAGAATCTTATAGAAACTTCTCTTATGTCACTTGCCTCTTTGAATTTGCCCAAGGATGAATAAGGGATCTAAAACCATCTGTTATCCCTTCTCTTGTGGAACCAATTGTAACAAGTGGAATGACACTAATCAAACCCCATGGATGACTCACACCCTTGCACACATCTATAAATGGATCCCTCATCCAAGATATCAGAAGGTTGGAATGTTGTGAATTGCAAGTAAGTGTTGATAGCTTGTAATTGAGGAGAGAGAATTGTATTCTTGTTGGAATGAGGTGAAGAAGGATTGGAGCTGGGAGGATGATGCTGGATCAGACAACTGGGTTGTAATTCTCCTTTCTATTAATAAAGCTCTTCAAGTTTTCTCCCATATGATTGTGCAATTGTGAATGTTATCATTTGTGAATGCTATCATTTGTTCATTATATATCTGATTCTGTAATGTTTATGTTGTAATAGATCACGATGCTTTGATGGTTCTTTGTTGCTGTACTTGTGCAGGTACTCTCCAAGCGTGTTAAGTATGGGGAGGAGTTGCAGGATCTATCAAAGGAGAGAGAGATCAAGCAAGGGATTAAGCGGAAGTTCCAGGTTGGTTCCATTATCTTTCTCTTATCTGTTACACATAGGAGAAATCATTGAATTGCTTTAAATTGTTGTTTCTAGGATAACTGCCAAACCTAGAGGGCTAGCATTCCTTAGGAATACTAGTTTTCCTAGAAATAGGGCTCAACACTGTCAGTCTCACACTTGCAGATCATTCTCTCTTCAATAACCTCTACCACCGCTTCGATGTTAGCTCTTTTCTAGCACTTCTAGGTTAAGATTCAGAAAATCATCCACGTAGACTCCTTTCTCATTGGCATGTGGTAAAAAGCATCCACGCAAACAAGTGAATGCGTTAATTTTTTTTTGGTGTTGTATGTATGTAATTCCTTCCCTTCTTTTTAAGGTGTGTTTTTGAATTTTCCGTTGACCTTTAAAAAAAGAGATTAGTTCACTTTTAAAGTGAATCCATTCACTTTTTAATTCACCTTATAAAGAATTTCATAAAATTCTTTTAATGGGAGTTTTAAAAGAAAAGAGATTAAAGTTAATGGATGAATAAGGTGGATCATAAATTTTTATATATATCTTTGTAATAGAAAAATAAAGAGTACATGTTTTAATATTTTGGAGTGATAAGTTTTTTTTGGCGGAAGAAGTGATTTTTGTATATTTTGGAGAGATAAGGAGTATTTGTAATTCTTTATGTAGTGGAGTGATAAGGAATATTTGTAATTCTTTATGTAGTGGAGTGATAAGGTGAAATTATATTGTATTTGGAGCGATAAGTGTTTTGTATTGGGAGTGATAAGCGATTTTTTGTTTGAGAGAAAATCATTGTTGTAATCCAAAGTAATATTTTACTTTGAGAGTGATTGAGTCAGTGAAGGCAATTTTTGAAGACAATTTGATGCCAAGGAGTTCTCAGTCTATGCTTGAGACGCCTCACTGAAGACATTGTCATGATGATGTATCTTGAAGGTTAATAAAAACATATCATTTTGTGGTGATTGTATTCTAGATCCTCCCAAAATTGAATAAGGGGATCACAGGTACACTCTGAATGTGTTTGCATGGTTTTTGTCATGTTCATTAAATGCTTTCTTTGTCATATATTTACACAAACTAAATGGGCATAAGAAACGCTTAAGTATAAGCATGCTTGATCAAGCTCCTGAAATCAACACTCATGTAATCAATTAAGTTCATAAGCACAAAGCGTCACATCATCAACTTTATATAAGTAATATTCTGCAACAACATTTCACAATAGCTAATTCACGCCATCAAGTTAAGGATGCTACAACTCAAGCATTTCAAGTCCAAACGACATCAACATTATGAACACTTTCTGTATCACTTGCAATGTTTTAACTGAATTGTCCGAGTGCATTTTCGGTTGTAATCGACACCCTCATTTGATTTGTTAAAGTGCATCATTAAGTCAAGTCAATTGTTACTTGAACATTGAATTTATCATTTGTCATTTGGGTGCATTTTTGACAGTGTTCGACACCCATCATTTTTCAGCACATTCAGTGCATCACTAAGTGCAGTAATCACCCAAGAGTTCAAGACAACAGGTGTTTAAAGCAAGTACAACAATCATCAACAAGCGAGCATGTCATTAAAAACAATCAAACAAACAAGTATTTCAAGTAAAAACAATCAAGCAAGCGAGCGTGTTCATAAAATAATCAAGCAAGCAATCATCATCAAACGAGTGTGACTTCTAATCTTCAAGTAAGCATCAAAACAAGCATGTGTCTACAACAAGCGCACTAAGATCAAGTGAGTGTGTCAAGTAACCAAATCAAGTGCGACAGTTCAACACACAACAAGCGAGCATGTGTAAAGTTCATTACAGCATTCATAAAGTTCCTTTTAGGCAAAGTGATTGTCATCAAGCGAGCGTCAAGTCAACAATTCAAGAAAGTGTTTAAAGCATCAGCAATCAACAAATGGTACAAGTGAGCCTGTCATTTCAGTTATCATATCAAGTGTGCAATTTTCAAGCACGAATTCTACACCAAGCAAGTCTGGCTTCAAAATAAGCAAGACAACATGGCGACACACATTCAGCTGTCCCAAATTCTTCACAATTTAATGTTATCATCAACTAATGACATGATGCACATCAGCAAAACCACTCTTGCTGACATTCAAGTGCATCTTCAACATGCACATGAAACGATTGAATTCCTTCAACTAGAATCGCAACTACAGAGAATTGAGTTGCAAGAGAAGCGTGTTGCTTCCAAGTCTTTGATCAATCCAGAGACAACTGATCATTTGACTTCATTCATCCAACTAGCTTCAAGTGTTGAAATTGTTCCAGTTCAACTTTCTTCCAAACCAATCATCAAGCCATGGGAAGAAATACAAAGTAATCAAAGTCGACGAGGATTAGGATATGACAAAGATGAAAACAACTTGCATATACCCGATTATTCTAATCCAATCAAGTTCATCAGTGCAAGATTTCTTGATCACATACAATCAACAAGCCATGAGAAAGTTGAAGACAAACATCAATACATACAAACTCAAGCTGCAGACAAACTGACATGTTCTCATTGTCAAAGAACCAGTCATCTGTATGATCAGTGCTTTGATCTCCATCCTTGTCACCATTGTGGCAAGCAGAATCATTCATCAGTGAAATGCTACAAACAAGACCAACCTGCCAGATTAAGGATAAATTATTCATGGATTGATCCCTGGGAATGGTCATCCACAGCCAAAAGATTGTACAAGTTTTACAATCGGATTCACTCACACATATTGCAGCCAACAGTCAAATGGCAATGGTACTCTCATGTAGTTGAATGGGGGAGTACAACAATGGAACTCTCCTACACCTGAAGGGGGAGTTCAGAGTTCATATATATTTTGGAGAAGATTGTCTCTCCTTTCAGTTGACAAAGGGGGGAAAATGTCAATGAAATTGACAAGTGGTCATTAGACTGAAAGTCTCGACAACATCAACAAATTCACCAGTGGGCGATTGACAACAAAAGCAGTAGTGAGTAGCTTTCATCATAGCAAAATCAACATTGAGTTGTTTTTCGACATCTTCAGCTAGTGGGCAATCATCATCAGCAAATACGCCAATGGGTGTTCATCACATTTTGTCAGTGGACACAGGATGCTGATTTCAAGCAAAGGACAGTTGGATCCTTTTGCAGCTTGGCATGTGATGGAGTTGTTAAGTGACATTCAGAGATGAATCAGACATACAACTGATTCATGTTTTCTTCAGATTTGAGTTTTTTCCAGCATCCAGCTTTGGCGGTTTTTCAGGCAACGGTTTTTTAGGATCAACTTGAGAACTTGGAAGATGGTTCCTTGTTCATTTTGGATTTATCATTGGGGGGGAATGTTAGCCTCACTCTCTTAATTATCAATTAATAAATCCAAATATTAAATTAAATTAATAAAATAATGAGAATTCTTCAAACCAAGGATTCTAGTTTGGATGAGAGATTCTCTCCTACTAGCTCTCCTAAATTAGTGTGTAAGTTGAGAAATGTCTCAACCAAGTGAGTCTAAGATAGATGCAATATCTTAAGACCACTTGCTCATGTAGTTAAATGTATTATTAAATTATTTGAATAAGAGAGAATTACATGAGCATGAGAGGCCACATGATGGCTCTCTGCCTTTTTTGCCAGTCTTTGTTCTATGTGTTAATTTTTTGTGAATGTGTTTAATATGGCTGAGTGGTTTCAACATGGAGAACTCTGGGTTGTTGAACCTGCTGTTTTTGCCCCACTACCACCGCACTAATATTAACACCACCTTGTGAGACAACTACTTACTCAAGTGCATGATGGGTGCTTATGGCTTGGTGCGCCTATACCCATCACAGATATGCTCATCCATAGGATCACACATCTGCCGCATGAGGGTTTGAATCTAGCCAAGGAGTTTGGCGGAAAGACAGGCGAGAGAGACTTGGGAGAGAAGATGGAAAAGAAGTTTGCACTTATTAAGAAGACGCATGACTATTACATCACATCCATCAATAATCCCACATGAATATTTCCACCAAAATACTGGCTGGAAAGGTTATGAGAAAGTGTCGCGGACGAGGTTCCAACACCTGTGATATCGTTAGCTACACAATGTGCAGAGGGCATGTAGCTTAACTAGTCACGGTATTTATGCAGTGAATTTCTTGCAAATTGTCACGAGGTCAAAGATGAGAGCAAGCCCTTCCACTATGTGTGGCTGCTGCTCTCCATTGTGCTGGTCACATGGGATCTACCAGAGGACAACTAGTTTCCTCCATTGAAGGAAGGATTGTCGAAGGCCACGCAGTTTGCCTCCCTCTGGGCCACAAAGGACCCTGTGTGGGTCACAGAAATGAAGATTTTTTGGGTGTTGATGGAAGCAAGTTTTTGCATGGCCATCAACTAGTGCCCAAGGTTGTCCCCAACCTTGTATGAGTAGTTGTCCGTGTATGTTGAGTTCAAGGCAGATTTCCACCACATCTACATTTAGGCATGGAAGGACCCGCAACAGAAGTGGTTTGATTTTCCGTATTTGGTCACCGACGATGCCATACAGGAAGTGATCAAGCACTAATCGCAAGAATGGCACACCCTGTCCGACTTCGATGCAGGAACCAACAAAGGTGTGGGGAGCTCAGCTAAGAATAAATGGAAGGATGCAGTAAAATATGTGGCACAGAAGTTGGCCGCACAGTGAAAGAAGGAAGTTGAAGAGAAGGCTCGAATGGAAATGGAGCGTGCTGCAAAGGAATAGTCTGAACAGGAACAACATGACTTTGAGCAAAGTGACAAATCACCTTCGCCCGAAACAGAGGAGGAAGAGCAGTCTGCACAAGGTGATGAGGGGCAGAGCACTCCATTTCGACTAATGAAGCATAGAGAACAAGAGAAGCAGGAGGGTTCCTGCAAGAAGATGACATCGGCTAAAGTGCAGATGGATCCCATCACCTTAATAGAGAGCGATCTCAATGAGATCAGTGATAAGGTTTGCGACACTACAACCGAACTATTGCAGAAATTCGAGTAACAGTACATGAATTCATTGGGAAATGTCTAGAAGGATTTGCATGAACTCCAGATTCAAACTAACCAAATACAAGTGGGTGCAGGTCAAGTGAGCACCGCACAAACAAGCCTGGCACCAGGGACAAGTCAGGCTGCAAAACTGGTAAGGACAGTGGAACTTAGAAAAACTTCTCTGCGAGAAGGGTCCCTAAGCACAAAATCAATGGATGACAAGATCATCATTAGTACCCTCAAGAACATAGGCCTAAATATTACAGTGCTCCCCAACAAATTTCTTCATGCGCTGCAAGCAAGATTGATAGCAGGATTGAGAGCTCGGGAGCAATGCGCTCTTAGTTTAATTAGTGAGTACCGGGTTAACAATGAAAAAATGTTCTTCGAGAAGACGCAAGCCCTCAAAGAAATAGATACTATCCAGGCGCAGAGCTCCCAGCTGGAGACCGCGGTTGTAGAGGTGTGAAAAATAGTGCCAGAGTTGCACATACCTAAGGACACACAACTAGAGGCCAAGATCCAGAAACTAGCTGTAGGTGTCCGGGAGGCGAAGGCAGAAGTAGAGAGAGTTCAATTTGAACTCAACATGAAAATCACGGAGCTGTAGCTCAAATCACAACCTTCGACTCCGCCCGAGGTCAAGAAACTATGTGGAGCCGCCATCAAGGAAGGAATGGCTACTATTGATTCTGCAGTCGTTCACTGCACATCCTTATTTGAACAGGCGATGGAGTTGGTGATGACCCTGCAGGAAAACTCCAACCTACAGATATTGAATATAGAGATCTGCGAGCTCCAAATCAGTATTATGAGGTTAGGGCGACGACGTGCTCAATTTCTACAACGCAACACCTCGCCAAGTTGCAGAAGGGGAAGCAACTAAAAAAGAAGAGGCAGTGCTTAAGGCCAGGTTAGGTCCTTGGTTGGAAGAAGCCTACCAAGTCTCAACCAACATTCAAGAGATGTTGATGAACTTGCAGCTCACACAACAAAAGCTCAAGCTAGCTAGCGAAGGACCAGCTATGGAGCAGCTCATTGAACAAGTGAAGCAGGCAACTACATAAAGCGTTGTTGAGGTAGTAGTTGTGTAGGTGGTGCTGGGGGATCTTTCCAGCAAGATCACTGCACCAACCGAGTGAATCGAGGGTGAGTCATGACCTTTGTGTTGGGGTCCTATTGGGATGGGGTCCCCTAGGTCAGTTTTGTGTTAAAAAGCCAAGTTTTGATGTAAATTTTGACAAAAAAATGTAAAGTCTCCATGAATTGTGGATGCAGAGCGCGTAGGTAGATAGGATTCAAAAAGGGTTTTTACCCTTGTTTATGTAAATATTGAGTCGGTTTTGATATCTACCCTTGGTCCATGGACCATGGGATTGTATAAATATGTGTGACTTAGGGAGTCTAACGGAGATCTAAGTCTTTGTCTATGGGTATGGCAAATGGAGTCTTAGAGAGTTAGTGCAAAGAAGTAAATCTTAAAAGAGGAAAAGGCTCTATAGCTGAGTGTGCAGAGGCCTAGATTTGATTCTGCAGCTGAGTGCACAGACCCCTGTAGTTGAGTGTGCAGGGAAGTTTTGAGTCTATAACCTTATACTAAAGATCAATAAAGAAGACTTTCAGAGAAATTCATATGTTTTATCTGTTTCCTTCTCAAGTTTATGTTTGCAATACATGTTGCGATGAGATAATGTATTTATGAAATAATGATGTATTGATGCGTGAATCTACTGGATAAGTCTTATTAATTGAACGCAATACATGTTAAGTATTTACGCAAAGGTTATAATACTTTATGTTAAGTTTATTAAGGACTTAAGCAAATATGTGTGGATTTTGATATGAGGCTAGTCTTTGATGCACGTAATTAGATAACCTATCTGTTAATGGTCCACAAAAGCCGATCGTAAACCTTCGTGGAGGTCTAGAGGCCATTTGAAGGAAACTATAGCGCCAAAGCTTAAGGGCTTAGAGATATGCGCGAAGGCAGATCTAGGACATAAAAAGGACATCACATTGATCTCTGGGTGTGGAAACTTGGTTCCAACATCCCCCATACTGCTTCGGGTGAGACTTTAGTCCACGCTACGTAGGTTGATGCTGAAAGGGCCTGTAGAGTAGGGTTTTGTTTGGCACAACTAACTCTGAACCTAGGTCAGGACCCACTAAGCCAACAATTATTCTAACACAATATGTGCTAAGATAGTTGGTATGCATTTGAGTGCGAGTTGGTGTTAGTTGTAGTATTATGAATAATTATTGTGAGTTGACTGTTCATTATGGCATGACTGCTAGCCTTGGTAAAGTTTGATTTCAAATTAATAGAAATGATGCCTTGATCTTTGGAAACACATGATTGACATGTATGAGCAGTTGTAGGGAAACATGCTTGGCATTAGCGTGACAAGGTAACAATGATTTTTTTTATATAACTAACAACTGGGTGATGCGACATCACATATTAAGACTCAATTGTAGCAAGGAAAAAGGTAAGGGAAAGGAATCAGGTGCTAATTCCTTTTCATAGTTTTGGAAACCGCAATTCCAAATGAATGAGTGCTTTGCATGAACACATGAAATCTTATTAACCTTGAATTTGTGTGACATTAGGTGGATATGTGCTATATTCATGAACATGTATTTGACAAGTATAACAATTGGTTTCTAGTGATATATGGATTCGTCAAGAGAATTGGAGTCCCTTGAGAGATTATATATGTATGTGTTCAGTTACAAGGTAACGTGCTTGGAACATCAATGTAAGGTAACTGATATATTGTTATGTTTATTTATGCACTAACAAATATGTGTTTATGGAAATATGATGCACAAATTGTATGGAAAAAGTGACTGCTATGAAATCTTGAAGAAGGATTGAGTTGAGCTTTCCCTTGGAAGCAATGGGAACTCATGAGGTTAAGTCATGGTGTTATGTTGCTAGTTTTGTAATTTCAATGCTTTCTGATTTGTTTGCGCTTGATTTTTAGTTTTGTTTGTGTCTGTTGCATGACCATGCCACTTTGTTTGTGGTGTCATATTACTATTGGTTTTTCATGGTTTTATTATTTTTGTTTCTTGTTCTTGCCTTTTATGTTTTGAGGTTCTTAGGAGTTGGTTGGGTAAAGAGGGATGTTAATGCAGCTTGGGGAGAGAGGAATGAAAACCAACATGTAATGTAAGACCTAGATGAACTCAGTGCATACGTAAGGGCAGCTGAAGGAAATAATATGACTGTCAGTTGGGTTGGTTGGGTCCATTGGTGTAAATGGACCAAGGAAGAACAATCATGAGAAAGGTAATAGGAAATGTAAAGTAATGGATTTGAGGCTTCATATTCCTTGACTATGTTGGGAATTGCTTTTCTCAATGTTGTGCATGTTGTGCATGGATAAATGGAGTTCTCTTAACCTTGAACTTATGATATCTAGTAATTGTGTTGTGATTATGATTATGCTGATGTCTATATATGTATGTATGTCATTGTCTGACAGGGTCATTAGGGATCATGCTTGTGGAGGAATGACTACTTAGGTAGGTGAATGACATGAAGAGGTTCCTAGCTATGAGGAATCAAGAGGGAAGAGTAGTCGTCAAAGATATATGAGGTCATTATCATGTGGATATGATTTGATACTATGTGTTTATACTATGTTTATGTTCATGTTATAGACAACTAATGTTGAGGGATACATCAACAGAATGAAAGTAATGTGATTTGCAGCCTGCTTGGACATGCATGGATAGTGGAAAGACACTAGAAGAAAGGTTTCATGGTAGAGACATTGTAGTCTTCATATGTGCAATACTAGCGTTGTGTGCATGTTGCATATGTAGTGCAGTGTACATATGGTGCTATGTAAATGTTGTACATGAGGTGTTGTGTACATGTTGTATATCTAGTGTGGTGCACATATGGTGTTGTGTGCATGTTGTACATGAGGTGCTAGTGCATGTGGTGCTGTGTATACGTTGTGTAGGTGGTGCTTTGTACATGTGGTGTTGTGTACATGTGGTGCAGGTGGTGTTGTGTACATGTGGTTCCATTTTCACATTGTGCAGGTGGTTCTATCTACATCTGGTATTGTAGACATGACTTACATGTCGTGTTATTCGTATGTGGCACTGTGTTGCGTATATTGTGTATTTTTTGTATCGCATCATGTGTATTCGTTGTATTTCATGGTGTGTACATATATGTGTTATGTTGTACACCAGGTGCAGGTGTATGTGTGGTGTTGTACACCAGGTGTAGATGTAGGTGTGGTGTTGTACACCGGGTGTAGGTGTATGTGCATGTGTTGTACAGTGTGATGGGACAAGAAAGTATGAGACTATCTGGGCCCTTGTTGTTGGTATCGAGGGTTGATGTAGTTTAACCTTTGGATGCCCTTGTTGTTGATATTGAGCGTTGAGGCAGTTTAGTCTTAGGATACCCTTGTTTCTATTAAGGGTTGAGGTGGTTTAGTCTTAGGATACCCTTGTTGCTATTGAGGGTTGAGGTGGTTTAGTATTTGGATTCCCTTGTTCCTGATATTGAGGGTTAAGGCGGTTTAGTCTTGGGATACCCTTTTTTCTATTAAGGGTTGAGGCAGTTTAGTATCGAGATATCCTTGTTGATATTGAGGGAGGAGGCAGTTTAGTCTCCAGATTCCCTTGTTGCTTAAAGAGAAGGCATTGTGTGCTTGCTGTGTTTGGAAACTATTTCAGTGTGTATACAGATAGGACAAAGAACAAAGGAAAGAGAAAAATAATCATTTGAAATATAAGTATCGGTAGCTTATTTTAGTTTTAATTATGCATGTGATCTATTACTCTGATTTATGATGGTTGTGTTTCGAGCTAACTGGATGTGATATGTTTATACATGATGATTTGATTGAAGAGCTAGTTTGACTTGTTGTGATAGGAAGTAAAAGAAGTTAGAGGTGTACCTTATTGATGAGCAACTAATGAGATATGATTTGAAATTATTTCAATTTATTTTGAATCTAATGGCAATTAAGTGCTTGGTATAGGAAAGCATGGAAATCCTGGTTTGGGAGGTTGAAATTGACTGCAAGAATTAGTAGCAACAATAAAAGGAATTAGAGAAAGCAACAATATATTAGTAAAGCATTCAGCAGCAGGCCATTGTGGGACATTGGTACCCAATAATGTCCATTGATTTCCATGAGCATGCTATGACCGGTATGATGGTTTTGAGGTAGGGATATGCCTTGGTTTTTGAACCTTCCGATGTGAGGAAACCTTTCCAATGGATGGATCACCTTGGGAAAGGGGATGTTGGGGAACTTGGAAGGTGAGTGACTGCATGGAAGGGGGTGACCAAATTTCCCAAGGGATTTTGTAACAGAGAAGGGAAAGCCGAGGAATGAATTTTTTTGTTCATTAGCATTTCTAGATGGAATCAGATGCACATTGGGAGTGTTCCATGGAACAATGAACTGGTAACTGTTCACTAAGGGAACATGTAGCACAAGGATTATGGCACTAGACATTGGATGCAAATTTGACTTTAGCAGTGCATTACAGACTTCCTGGGAAGGAGGTGAATCCTAGTACTACTTTTGAGGGTGGAGGTGTTAGTCTCTAGATTCGTTTGTTGCGGATGTAGGCATCGTATCCTTTTATTTGTTGGTTAAAGAAAATGTGCATATGTGCATATGTATATATTATTGTAAATACTATATCAAGCTCCATGAACAATATGGTTATTTGTTGGTTGAAGAAAATGTGCATAAGTATATGTGGTTGTTATTGTAAAGACCATAGTGAGTTGTTTTATAAAGCTCCAATAAACAATATGTTTGTTATGTTTTCAACAGTGGTCCTTGTAAATACTGCAATGAGCTAGGTTATAAAGATACATAGGTAGTATGTTTTGTTTTTAGCGGTCTTGATGGTTATAGGTGTCAATTAACACTAAGGATGGTGTTCCCTAAGGGGGAGGTGTCTGTAACAACCTCGGGTTAAAATTTCATTTAATAAAGCTAATAAAGGAAAAATAAGACCAAGGTAATGGGACACGTATTCCAAGCTGAATGTTGGGGAAAGCATCCTAGTGGGCATCATTTGTTGTTATTATGGATAAGGGGAAATTGGAAAATGCATTTGCAAAGGATTTGAAAATGAAAAGAGGCATTAATTGGCATTTTATTTAGGAAAATAATGGAAAATAGTAGAAAAGGAAGGTGAAGAGTCATAGATTTGCATGAGGAGGAAAGTGAAGGAAAAATTAAGTAAAATGAAGAAAATAGAGGCTTTAATAATAAAAAGGATTTTGAGGATTAATTCACAGCCTTTTGTTAGTTGAGTTTTGGAATTGGTTTCAGAGAGGAGAAGAGCACCAAGAGGAGAAAGAAAGAAACCAAGTAAAGGAAGGACAAGGAAAAGAAAGGAAGGGAAAGAAAGCAAAGGAAAGAGAGGATCAAACAAGGAAGAGTTGGATCAAGCGTCTTCAACAAAAATACTTATAGGTAACAAGTTGCAATGTATGATTTCATAGTTGGTTTTGGCATCCATGGTACATTCATGTGTATATTTGGTTCATTTTCTATCATCGGCATGGGTTTTTCTTGGTTTGACAGTGGTTTCAACCTTGCCTTGCCATTTACAGATAACCAATGTGTGATGGGATTCATTCTTGGTTGAGCTTTGGATTATCAAAAGGTTTTTGGATCCAGGTGAGGTGGTCTCAAGAAAATCCCAAGGGTTGGGGTTGGAGATGGTTTTCTTTGGGAAGCCCTCAACAAGTGGGATGGTGAAGAAACTATGAGGCATACAAAATTGTTTTGGTTGTGTGATCACAAATCTGTTTAGGTGAGATCACGATAGTGTGAGGATGGAGGTGGTTTAACCTCTGGACTCCATTGGTTTTTAATTAATTGGTTTATCCCATGAGATAGCACATTCATGCTTGTAATATGTCACGAGGATGATTGGTTGAAATAAAGATTTTGTTCAGCCTAATCTATGGTCAGGTGGTACGTGACCATAGATTAGGCTTTTGGCTTTTGCATATGTTAACAAGAGTTAATTTACACTTGTATTTTATAAGTAAATGTACTTGTTAATATGTAGCTTTAATGGTTGTTCTATTATTGTTATTATCTTGGTTATGTGCTAGTTATAAGCATGGTTTTATGACATGTTTATGTTATGGCTCTTATCATGTTTTAATGGTAATTGAATGGTTATTGAATGCACGACCTAATAGATGTTATTGCATCTATTGAGAGAGGGAATTATACCTTCTTGACGATTCTCAAATGATTTTGAGATCTCTATGTTAAGATATGAATTCATGACCTGTAGATTGCATGTGCACTATGTGTTTAATTGAATGATTGTCATGGTTAGACCTAGTTAGGTCAAGTCCTTGTATAAGTCTTATGTTGAATGATTTTTTCTTGTGTCATTTGTCATTTCTTAAATTTATATCAAGTTTTAGGAAGAGGTCTAGATCCTAGCCCTAAAAAAGTGGCTCATATTCCGGGGTCACATACATAGAACTAGGAATTCTAGATTGCAGTCACTAGAAGATAGGGTTATACATAGGAATGGAGAGTTACAATCATTATTTTTCCTTGTTATGTAGGTGACTGGGAGTCTAGATCACTCAAAAAGAAAGTTGGCTTAAGGTTTAGGCACCTCGAGTGGTTGTTAAGCTCCTGTGGGTCCTATAGCTCCTGGGGAAGGTCGACAAAGTTTTGGTTTCTTGATTCCACTTCCTTAACTATGCTTAGGGAGTTGAGTCATGTCATGGTAGCCATCCTCTCATGTTTACCCTGAAAAGACAGTGCAAGTGGGTAAATGTGGGAGGTGGAGTTACATCTGGTATAGTAGGAAATCACATAAAATAACATTCCAATGACTTAACAATAGAAAATATCTTAATCACATGAAATCAACGCAACAATCAATGGCTGTAGAGCTAAAAAAAAAACAACCGGTTCATATCATACATCTTAGTATCAAATATAAATTTGTTGTGAGGAATAAGATAAATTGATCCTTAACTTAATCTCTCAAGTGATTCATATAACTTCAATATGTTCAGATGAAATAGATCATTAAAACTACAAGACTCACAAAGAAAACAAGTTGCCATATGCTGAAAGAAGAATCTTTTAACTAAAATCTTCTAAAAGTAGTCATCAAAAATAAATTACAAGTCATTTTTCTCCAAAATCCAATGCTCCATCTGAATTTATTTTTAGTTTTTATATGAAATACTAAAAACAAGTTATTGTTGTAAAAAAAAAAAAATCGGATCTAGAGATAAAAATAGACAATGTCTTCTCAGTCCAATCCTAAGGTTCCATCTATTATATTTTGTTGGATTTTGTTACATAGGTTGAGAAATTCATTGAACTAACTTAGTCAACCACTCCCACTCAATTCTAGTTGGATAATTATATGACACCATCCTTTTATAAGATGCATTCAATTCAATGTATTTATGGTATGTTGGTATAATAGGAAATATCATTCCCACCCAGTAGTGAATATAAAAATCATCTATAAGCTTATCAACAAATACTTATCCTTTTAACACTCCACTCATATAAGAAAAATTACTATCATCTGATCCAAACTTTGATAATGATTCTTTTTATAGATCAAGAGGTAAAAAGCTTCCATTTTCATCCCTAGCATTAAGGCATTCCTATACCCTTTAAACTATTAAACTTAGCATTGAATGAGTCCACCTCCTTTTGGAATAATTTGTATCTATATTGTACCTATTGTTCAAAATTCCTCTTGGTGATAACTTTGTTAGTCTCCATTATCATATTAGTTCTATCATTAACCCCAATTTCTTGAGTTGTTCCTTGCTTTATAGTTAAGAAATTTAATTATTTTGGTTGCAACTGTTGGTTTGTTTCCTAATTCACACTAAATTTTATCTATAGCTTCTTTGGCAGCCCTCAGTAGTTCTTCTTGATCACTACAACTAATTCGCATAACTTTGAAATAAAAGAAATCATTTCCTTCCATGAAATCCTTTTTGTCTAAATTAATGACTCATATCCAATTAAATGTTTTTTATACAACTCTACTAGACTTTGTAAAGTAGATTTTTTCTGTTGCTCAGTACTAACAATTGTATTTATATCAACCAATTCCTATTTGACCTCCCTTAATTCATTTTTCTTCATTTGAAGTATCTTTTTGAGATTTTCAATCTCCTAATCCTTAAGACTAGGTACTGACATTGCCTCGGTAATTTTTTCTGAAGGATCTACCTATGTAACCATTGCTTCAGATGATGTTGCTATACATATATGCTTATATTTTTCCTTTAATAAATTTTCATTTTATTGCTCGCAGTTTTCAATTTGTTTTTCTTCTCTATAATAAAAGAAAGCAATTATTCCTTCTCTTTCTTCATTGTTTCTTAGTGCTGGTGTTTGCACATTTTCCAGAGCTGGTATTTTAAGTTTTCTTCTGAGAACTTGAATATATGTTTCTCTTGATTTTATTAATGATTGTATTGAAGAGGACTCATTTGGATCTACACCCAATTCACTTATAATTCTCTCCAAATTATCAGTCTTTATTTGCTTTGTTCTGATGGAAATCTTCTCCTATTTCAATTGATTAGTCACTTTACTTAACATATTTTACAATTTAGAAACATCAGTGGTTGTACTTACCAAGAGTATGGATAACATCCCCCCTATCTACCTATGAATATCGATTTGATCAACCAAATGGATATAGTTCAAGTCAATAGGGGACTTGGTTGAATTATAATCTTTTGCAGTCTTAATAACCTGAGATTCAGGTTCTAAAACTACCATATGTAGTTGTCCTTTTCATAGTAAAGGGTTGTGAGTAGTCCCGTTTGTGATGCTATTGTTTCGAATAGTGTTGCCATTGGTGACAACTAATGTCATGTCATTGATTTCAAAGAAAGTAAGATGTCTTGGATTACAAAGGGGGATATTATTCGACATAGTGTTTTCATTGATGATAAACAATGATGCCAAATAAGGAACAATGTCTTAGATATCAAAGGAAGGAAACCAATGGGCATAGTGTTTTCATGTCATTAATGTTAAAGGAGATACGATTCTTTGGGATACAAATGAGAATTTTTAGAAACATAAATGATATCAAAGTAGGTCATACAATTCCTTGGATGTTAAAGGAGGTACGATGTCTTGGAAGATGATTGAGCATTTATTGACACATCAATGATGCTAAAAGAGGTATGATAGCTTGAATATTATTGAGTATTTGTTGAAGTTATGATGATCAAATGAGTATGTATATGGTTTATATGGATAGTCCTCTCTGACACATGGTCAAAATCCTCTAAAATGAGAAGATAAGCCAATTCGAAATGGGCATTGGTAAAAAGGATCAAAACACCAAATTTGTTAAAAAAAAATCAAATTTTCTAGTTTAATGCTCTGCATCATCATAACCATAAACATATGAGATTTCATGGGGATAGTTGGCCATGTCACCCGCTCCTTAATTCCAGGGTTAGCGGGGAGGTGGTTGGCCTTCTCCCTTCCCTCCTTGGCTCACGCTTGAATACCCCCTCGAAGTTTACTTGTTTATAAGTTTATTTTTAATTAATTTTTTTTTTTTTTTTTTCATTTATATTTTATTATTATTTTGTTTAAACAAATTTTAAATTAAAAAAAAAAATTATAATAGTTTTTAAAAATATTTTATTTTTTCCCTTAAAATTATGACTTTTCTTTAAATTCTTTATTTATTATTATTATTATTATTATTTTAATTATTGTTTTCTTTTTCACAATAACAACAACAACAACAACAACAACAACAACAACAACAACAATAATAATAAGAATAATAATTATTATTATATTTGTAATTTGTATTTTAAGTTTTTTTTCTTAATTCCCAACCCCCTTTTTTTAAATGTGTGTTTTTTTTAAGGAAAAGGTGTGTTTTTTTTTTTTTTTTTAATTTATTCCCCTTAAAAACATATTTATAATCTTTTCTCAATTTTAAAATAATGTTAATTATTTAATTAAAATAAAACATACTTTGCTTAATATATATATATATATATATGCTTTGCAAAGTCTAGGGTTTCTTCTGCATAATTGTCTATGCTTGGCTCCCAGAGAGGGGGTTTTGCTCCCTCCTTTAACCATATTATTTTGGGACTTCATGAGGAGTCTTCATATATTGATATTCCCAATCAATCTCCTCATATTCGACATCCTTTTCATAGAGTAGTTGGACAAAGTAGGGTTTATGGGTTTGCAACAAACCCCACTGGGTGTAATGTGGAAAGCTAGAAATCCAGGGCGTTTCCTGCCAAAAGAAGCGAAAGATCCAAAATATGAGGTTAAATCTAGTAAGATCATAGAATGTATCCAACATATGCAGGATCACGTTCTGATTTACAAATTTATTATATTTTTCCCTTTAAAAAGGATTCAAATAGGTGGATCTTGAAATAAATGGAACCCCTAGGGCCAAATAGAATTGGAACTAGGGGTGAAGGGATTTTTTATATTCATTTTCTCTAGCTTAGAAGATAGTTTAAGGGTTTTTAAAAGACGGTTGTATTTTCTCAATAATGTAGGGATTTTCATGCAATTATGGAAGGATCAGTATAATCTGGAGGAGGATTTTCTTTAAAGCCCTAGTGTGGGTTCATCTTTTTTCTCTCCCAAAAGAATATTGGGATGAGGAAAACCTTGAAGGTATCGATAATTCTATCGGAAAATTTGTCAAAGTGTTGGAGGATGGAAAGAGAGGGAGGTACAATTTATATGCACAGATCTATGTTTATATGAATATATTCTACCCCCATAGATATTTATTATCAGGATAGTGTTTGGAAGCAATCTCTATATTATGAACAAGTCCCATTTAAATGTAGACATTGTCATCAATATGAGAATCTTATTATGGATTTTCTAACGAATACCAAGAAAACATTTGAAGAAAACGAATCTCAAAAAGAGCCATTTGATTTGGGAAAAATCCCCCAAAAATGTTGAAATTTGAGTCCCAAGGCTACCTCAAATCATGATAGATGCATAGATCTAAAAATAGGTTAGAGTCTCTCTCCTCTTAGAATGAGTCTCTACAACAACTAAACATTCAATCAAGTACGCAATCAATAGAAGGTAAATCCAAGAAACCTACAAAGGTTGTGGATAAGTCTCTTGGAGTGCATCGAAAAAATCCTTACCATAGGAGGTTATTAGCTCCCCTTCATAATAAGCTGAAGTAGAAGCCCTACTAGAGGATAAGGATTTGGATGACCCATAACTAATTTTCCTTGTAGAAACATTGCATAGAAGAGATGTGTCGGACATGCCAACTCACGAAGCTAGGATTTTGTATAAGGCATATTTTCAAAGCAAATAATTGGGCTTGAGTTCCTCACAGTCCGGCATAGGGGTTCAGACGATGGATTTCAAGGTGGTCTCCAAGCAAGAAAAAGAAGCCAACATTTGAGGTTGTAAGAGAAATAAGGCATCGATTCAAGAAGATTGAGAACAATTAGTCAACTTGGCAAAAGTCATGAAAATGTTAGAGGCATTCCCCCCTTGAAATATTGAATCCTCAAGGAGTTTTCTATGTTATTAGGATTCATAGTAGTTTTTTTATTGTTTGTTCTTGGTAGGGAGCTTGTTAATTTCAAGTGGCTCTTGATTTTAGTCCTCTTCTACAAATTCAAGCCATATGTAACTTTGTTTGATTAATGAAAGGATTGTTTTACCCCCAAAAAAATTGTTAATTATTTAAAAAAAAACAATTAGTATAAAAAATCATGTAATACCACTTTTAGATTTAGAGTCAATTTTATGTTTTAAGTTTTAGCCCTCGTGGGGCATATTAATTGGTGATGGTTGTGTAAATGAAGTATTACGTGCGAGTAGTTCCATGGTTCAAATCCCCCTGATTCATCTGTTTGTACAAAAGGGTCATACGTATGCACCTAACGGTTATAATGGTAGCGGTTGGAATCAACCTCGTGTCACACGAGTATGAGATTGACCTAGTTATTGATTCCTCTAGATACCAAAAATAAAAATTATGTTTTTATTTTCAAGGGTACTAGTTTTCAAGGCTATAATGCCAATTAATTCATAATTTTAACCCCAAATATAAAATGAAATAAAATAAAAAATATTCAAACTTGAAAAATGTTTAAAAAACCAACATTTGAAAAATGGAAAAGAAAAATAATGGGTGGTAGGAACGAGAGGGTTATCCTATGCCCTGATGAACAAATAGATACTCAATATGCTTGGGGGTTTATAATGGCATCTAATAAGCAAGTTGAATACCTTTCACTTTGGTAGGGATTGGAAATTGCAATGGCATAGAAAATAATCAAAATAACAGTGTTTGGAGACTTAATGATTGTAATACGCTAGATGTGGAAAGCCAAAGGATTGCAAAGAATAAATTCTTCTCCCATCCTATAGAGGATAATTTTTCAAATATAAAATTTGAGCAAATTGAATTCTTTCATGTGTTTAGAAAATTGAATACAATGGCAGATTCATTACATTGGATCAGAGGAAATTATAATTGGACCATGGGATGTTTTACAAATAACCCATTCCATGACCATTGAATTCAATGATTACAACTTATATAAATATTATAAAGGCCCTTGTAGGCGAATAAATGAATAAATATTCATTATGGATCCCGTCCACACACCTCTCTCTTCAACAATTTGGCTAACAACTCGAATGTCGACATAAATATGTAAGGAACCAAGGCACTCATTTATTTTCCACACAAATTCAAGGGAATGAACCCATGTCTAAATCACTTTAACATTTGACAATCTAAGGTAGTGAAATGGGAGAACAAGTGGCACACAGTTTTTGTTGTCATCTATCATACCATCTTATAGTTGTGTCAAATGGTCGTATTTTCCATCTCTAGAACAGGGAAGGATGGGTGAAATCTTAGTGTTCCAAAAGGAAAACCAAATGGGAGAGCCTAAGTCTGAAATCCATAAAAGAGAGTCGAAAGTCAAACTCTGAAATCAAAGGGAGAATCGAAATTTCAGAGCTGAAATTTAGAAGGGAGCCGAAATGCCAAAATTCAAAGTCTGAAATGAGAATGAAAGGATGACCATCGAGACCTGATATAGGAACATAGAAGTAGAATTCATATCAGAATATCAGAGGTCGAAATAGAGGGGATGCATCGTTTAGTTTAAAAGGGACCCAAAATGACATGTCAGAGTAGGAAATATCAGAGTAGGCAATCCGAAGGGTAGTTATATAAGAAAATCAGAAGGCTAGACCTCATAATAGAATGGTATCAAAATATTAGAGTTTTGTAACTCCTAAGAAATTGAAATTCTTTAAACAACCCTAAAGTCTGAGAAAATAAAATGCAAATGAAATCATAGAAAATTTGAGGACCCAAGGGTCTTTTTCTCTATCCTCTAAAGAAGACACATGGTAGTAGATAATTAACTCTAAGAAGCTGACGAGGCAGATGATGTTAGCATGACATGGGCGTACAGTGGACACGTGGCAACCACTTTCGGCATTTTTGAGGGCCTAATGGGATAAATCTGGGTGACATGCTTCAAAAGATGCCACATGGAGATGATGACCTTAGCATGACATCATCTCGGAGGTCGGTTTTTCGAAGGATCGATTTTTCGTAACTCCTGTCAAATCGTTTTATCAAAATTTTTGATCCGATGAAGGGGGCTCTGATGTTACATGTAATTTGGTTATAAGGACTTAGAAAACCAAGGGAATATAAAAGGGCAAAGAACCTAGGTGCTATTTATAATATAGGAGGTCAAAGTTCTTAGAACCCCTTTCAAAATGCATTTTTGAAAAGGTCCCAATAAGAGGAGCTCCAACGGGGAGAGTCACTTGATCACAAGCATTCAAAATAACCAAAGGAAAAGCACAAATACAAAGGGAGGTAGGGTCTCGACAGGAGCCCGAAGGCTTTAGCACCGAAGTACTGAGCCTACGGTCACGACACCTGGTCCTATAGGGGAGAAATGGTAAGGGAGCCAAACTCAAAAGGGGGTGAAGCCATCAAAACTTTGTGAATTCATAATAATTTTATGAAGAAATTTACAATGAAGGAAGGCTCTGATATTATAGCACTTAAGTATTGTACTGGTGGTCCCAAGAAATGGTCCAATGGAGGTATAACAAGAGGGGTGCTAAGAGAAAAGGGGCTAAGAGCATCAGGATGATATGATTTTGTAACGTTTGTTTTAAATGGAGTTATGATGGATGAAGGCTCTAATACTATAGCCCTTAAGCACTATACTAGTGGTCAGACAAAGTGGCTCTATGGTGTATGAGCAATAAGGAGCTAAGCACATAAGGGCTCGAGGCATCAGAACTTTGGATTTTCATAACAACATTTTAAATAAAGTTATGATGCACCTCAGCTCTGAAATTGCACCATGGAAATGTTAAGAGATGTATTGGGCTTTGATAGTGAACCACAAAGGTAATAAAGGGTTGGATGGGTCGGAAGCTATGTCCCGAAGCACATTCAATGCCACCACGCCTGATCATGGCTAGCTCCAAGAGGGGAAGTTTCAAGCTCTTAAAGGGAGAAAGCGACAGGAAAATTGATCGATAATCATGGAGGGATACCATGGCCTAATTATAAGAAATCATAGGATTTGGCATTGGAGATATTTTGTTGTGTCCATCATGACATCTTACATTTCTCATGTTTCATTATTTTGTAAATTTTGTACATTTTCAAGTAGAGAATCATATTTTTTTTTGTAATCATTAGGCCATTCGCATGCTCAGACAGTTGTATCATTTAGACATTTGTAACATCTGAATATATATTTGTAAGTTTTTATTTTATTTTATTTTGGTTCTCCCTATAAAAATAGGGATGAGACTCATTAGAAAGGTTCTGAAATTCTGTTTTCAAGGGTCTGAATTTTGTCTTTTTAGAGATTCTGATTTTTGTTTGCAGAGAAAGAGGCTCCAAGTTTTGGTTCAATTTCTTATTCATGAGGTGTTAATTGTTATACAAATTTCAACAGTGTTGAACCTATGATATGGAATCTATTTCTAAAGATTAATAAAGAAGATTTGGTGATTCCAAGCATAATAATGTGTAGTATGTGTTCTTCTTATGTATGCCATTTCATATTTGTTTCTCTTCCTCAAAAACTATGTCAGTAGTAGCTACAGGGTTCACTTATAAATCATGGATTTACTTATGTTATATTGTAGTAGAAAATACGTATGAGATTACATATTTACTATGTTATATTGTAGCATAATGTACCCATGAAATATTGAGATGGAACCCTTAAAATGTGCTACATAATTTCTTTATTTCATTACCTTATTCTTTCATAATTCTATTGGGATTTATTACTTAGGATTATATGCCTATCCAACCCTCTATGTTGAATTCCTTCCTTAATTTCCCTCTTCCCAACTTTACTGCAATGACAAATTGAGTTACATTTATTTTCATAGGCCACCAGACGTGGACATTTATTCTTGGGATGATCTATATTTTCTATGTGCATGTTTGAATCTACCTCTCTGAAAGGTAATTGAACCAGATTTAAAATAATTTTTTCATTCATCTCTTGAGTAGAAATGAGTCACCTTCAAGAGAGACTAAGATGTCCTACGCACTAGCCTCTCCTTAACCCAGGGGTTATCTCTAGTATCTACAACATCTTCTGGTGTCATTGTCAGGGATTGAATTAGAATATTTTCCCTGGATACAACATTTTTACATTCCCTCTTGAGCAAGGGAAGTGTGGACTGAAGATCTCTCGCCTTGGAAAATCCAATGTTTATATCTTTATTTGACCATCCTCACTTTCAAGGGGCCTATACTCGCTCTAATACTTCCCAGCAAAAAAATCCTCCTGTATTCGACCCTAAGAAGATCATATCTAGGAGGATTTGGAAAGAACGAACCCATGTTACTCCAGATCCTGCAATATATTTTCCTTAATTGTCGACTTCCAACTCTCAGAAAGTTGAGATAAACTTCTCTGAGTCCTCCTTCAAATCTTTAGGATATTCATAATAACACAACCAACTGTTTGACTCATTTTCCTCCAAAGTTAAATCTGAAGAAGGTTTTGTCAAGTTTCCTCCTCTCATATTCCCTACCTACCCATAACCTAAAGAAGTCAAATATATCCTCATAAATAGTCCCACTCGGAGATTTTCTAGCACTTCTTCTCAACTCCATTAAGCCATAATCCATACAACACCTCAACCAGACCCTGTGGTAAACCTTCTACCACCTCTGTCACAAAAACATGGTTGTCTCTGGTTTCCTACTTAATAGATATGATCCACTTAAATTGCCTCAACCTCTGAATGGTATGCCATAAGATTACCTCAAAAACATGCCAAGCTTCACTAGAGAGGATGATATTTTAGCCCAAAAACATATAGACTTTTTTCCCATTTGTTGAGAATATGAATGTAGAACATCTTGATGTAGTTCTGAGACTTTTTGTTCAGCATTTGGAGTGAGAGTCTAGGAAATGGTTCAAGACTCTACCAAGTGCTTCAATAAATACCTAGGAGGAGACGGAGAATGATTTCACACAAAAATGGGGGGAGAAAAGGAACTATGGCTATATTCTTACAAAATTTAATGCAATGAAGAAAAAGCATAATGAGGATGTTTCAGAATTTATAAGGAGGTTCAATAAATTATATAACAGTATTCCTACAGAAATTAAACCTCCACAGCTATTGCCAAAGTGGTTTTTGTTGGAGCCTTTGAACCAAATTTTGGGTTCACCCTCAGAGAAAGAAAGTCTCGTACTCTGGACCAAATCCAAACAGATGCCCTAGAAGTTGAAGCAAATTTCGCCTCTACTGGGAAATGGAAAGGGAAAGTGGAATATGGTGATAGGAGGAGAGGAAAGGAAGAAGCCAACTCTTCAGGTCTAGTAAAGGAAACTCAAGAACAAAAGTTAGAAGAGATGAACAATTTAATAAGGAATTTTGTCTAAAAAACTGTTGAAATTGGAGTTGGAGAACAAAATCCCTCCTCAACAAAGTCAACCAATTCCTAACAAAATTTTTAATCCTTAATATAGAAGACCACCTTTGCAGCTCTTGCAAAGGGAGAGAAAGGATCAATAGGATCACATTCAACCTCCTATAGACCAAGAATATGATCCAAAAGAGAGTA
Source organism: Pinus tabuliformis (assembly GCA_031772625.1). NCBI lineage: Eukaryota > Viridiplantae > Streptophyta > Pinopsida > Pinales > Pinaceae > Pinus > Pinus tabuliformis. Next base: position 515,302,830 of record CM062804.1, on the reverse strand, counting down.
TTAAAGAAACCATACAAGTTCAAGAAAATCACTTCTCTTCTCTCTCAGAGGGAGAAAATGAAATAGAATCCAATGAAGGAGAAGGGGATGATGTAGAGGCCCCACTAGATGATGATGAGATATATAGTTATTGTAAGTAGTTTACTAACTTCATGCAATCCCAAATGCATAGGAAATATGATCTCAGGTCATCGAGGAAAAGGTCCAGGGGGAAAGATCAGAATGAAGAAACTCCTCATCCAAGTCCCCCCAAGCTAACAAATAAAGGAAAGAAACCACTCAACCCTTTCCCACCAACCAATAAAGAATCATCCCATCCCATTCCAAATGAGTCTGGAGACTCCAAAACAAAGAAATTTCCCCCACTGATGAAGCCAATTTGCAATGAGGATAAAGCGCCCATTGAGTCTGCTAAATTTGATAAGAATCCCTCTTTCTCCAGTCTCCAAAAGGAGGTAGAGAAATTCAAGATAGCTATCCCTTTGAGTAAATTAATGAAACAACCTCAGTATAAAGCTCAAGTGTCTCAATTTATGAGTTCACCCACCAATACCCCAGAGCAAGGTAGCCTTAACCTTCAAGAAGAGAGGCCTATGGTTATTATTGGACCCCATATGGAGGAGAAGGACTCTTTTTCTCCTCCATTCTATGTCATCTTGGTAATTCATGACCTTCTACTACATAATTGTATTCTTAGCTCAGTGGCATTTCATAACTTAATTCCAATATCTGTGATGGAATAATTGAGACTGTAGATAACGAAACCATATAAATACTTATACTCCTTTGATTCCAAAAGAGTAAAATGCTTGGGTATGATCAAGGATCTGGTGGTGAATTTGGCTCAAATCCTAGCCAAAAGTGTGGTAATGGATATTGTAGTGGCCGATATCCCTGCAATATTTGGTATGATTTTGTCTAGGTCTTAGGGAATGAAACTTGGGGGTTACATCAAATTGGATTCAACCTATGCCACCACTTCTATGTTTGGTGGAGAAGAGCGCTGACTATACAGGGAATTTAGATTCATGAAGAAAGTTCAAAGGGCAGACTGTTCAAACAATGCTCCTGTGTATGGCAAGGAGAAGGATTTTTCTTGTTTTCTTGGTCATATGATGATTTGAATACTTTTGATCTTTGTGTCATACAACACAAAATTCCTTTAAAAGATGGGGGTGAAGCCATTTAAGCATAATCTCAGGAAAATTAATCCTCTGTTTCTCCCATTAATTAAAAAGGAGGTGAAGAAATTGTTATAGGCTAAGATAATTATGTCGTTAAGTTACTCTGATTGGGTATAAAATTTGGTTCCTTTCAAGAAGAAGAATGGAGAAATAAGGTTGTGCATAGATTTCAGAAATTTGAATAATGCCTCACTAAAAGATAACAATCCTCTACCTAAAATGGATTATATTCTGTAGAAAGTGGTAGGTTGTTCTCGAATGTCCACGATGGATGGTTTCTCTGGATATAACCAAGTCAATGTACACCTTGAGGATCATAAGAAAACAACTTTTACTACACCATGGGGGACATTTATGTATGCCAGAATGCCTTTTGGCCTCATAATCGATGGAGCTACTTTCTAGAGAGAGATGGATATAGACTATGTTGGAGAGTGGGATAAACTCATAGTATTATACCTGGATGACGTAAATATTTTCTCCGAGTCAGATGAAGAGCACCTCAAGCATTTGCAATTCACATTTGTAAAATGTAGAAGGTATGGTCTGTCCTTAAATCCTATGAAATCACAGTTTTGTTTAAGTGAAGGGAAGATTTCGGGACATATTTATTGTAACAAAGGAAGGAGTGAAGATTGATCCTAAAAGGGTGGAATGTATTAAAAATATTGCTAGGAAGGAGATTCAGGTTTTCTTGGGTAGAATCAACTTTTTATGAAGATTCATACCAAACTATGCTGAAATTATCAACGAGATCACAAAGATGTTGAAGAAGGATAGGGAAGTAAAGTGGAATGTGCAAGCTAAGGAATCATTCTCCAAAATTAAAAAATATTTTGAAAAAGCCCTAGTCTTAGCTACCCCAAATTATCAAAGGCCATTCCTCATTTTCTCTTTTTCCTCTCCTAACATGGTGGCAGTTGTTCTATTGTAGAAAAATAATGAAGGATAGGAAAAACCAATTGCATTCTTCAGCTAGGTGTTGTGAGATGCAGGGCTAAATTATAATATCTTAAATCAAAAAATTTATGCCTTGGTTAAAGCCCTCAAGGCCTTCCAAATTTATGTCCCGTAGTCTAATATAATAACATATGTTCCAACTACCACTGTGAAAGATATTCTTGTGCAGGGAGTAAGTGAAGGTAAGAGGGGCAAGTGGATTTCCAAAATACAAGAATACGACATGGATATCAAACCCACAAAGCTGAACAAGGGGCAAGGTTTAGCTAAAATATTGTCTGAGGCTAACTTCTAGGCTCTTGGTATAAATTAATGGATATATAAGGAAGGAAAAGACGAAGGATCAGATGAAAAAAAAAATATTAAGACCTCAATATAGAAAATCAAAATGAAGTACATTGTCTCACAATGGTATAAGTATATGGTCCATTATTTACTTTTTCTAAAATTCCCATCGAATTTTGACAAATTTAAATAGAGGGAATTAAGACTACAAGCCCAAAGGTTTGTCATTTCAAATAGCTAGTTGTACTGGAAAGACCTGATGGCGATTTTTCTTTTATGCATGGTAGAAGAAGAGGTTCATAAGGTAATCGATGAATTTCACAATTGTGTCTGTGGAGGAAATTACAACTGGAGAGCCACAACCCATAATATCCTTAAAATAGGTTTCTATTGGCCCAAGTTATTTGGTGAGGTTCATGCTTATGTCAGATCTTGTAGAAAATGTCATATTTTTGTTGAGAAGCAGAAGTTAGCACCCCTCCCCTTGATTCATGTTTTTGTGGAGGAGCCCTTCAGGCAGTGGGGGCTAGACTTCATAGGAGAAATACATCCACCATCTAGTAGAAAACACAAGTGGATTCTTATAGCCACTGATTATTTCACAAAATGGGTGGAGGTCATCCCAGCTAGAAATGCAACCGATGCAGTGGTTATTAAGTTTATGGAGGAGAATATCCTTGCCAAATTTGGTTGTCAAAGGAAAATTATCGCTAATGATTCTTAATTTTTAAATCTTCTAAGTTTCTATTAGAAGTATAACATCATCGTGGGTCATTCCACTACCTATTATCCACAGGGAAATTGATTGATTGAGTCTTCAAACAAAACTCTTGTGAGGATTCTGATAAAAGACCATATCAGAAAATTAGAAAAAATGGGACTCACAGCTGAAGTTTTATTTATGGGCCAATAGAGTTACTACCAAGAGGTCAACTAGGAAGTTTCCTTTTGAATCGATATATGGTAAGGCTGTAATTTTCCCTATCCAACTAGCCATGTGAGTGGCTAAAATTCTACAGGATGTTCAGGAAGAGCCCAATTCTCTAACCAGGAGAATCAATCAGCTGGTAGAACTTCAAGAAACTAGGGGGTGGTAACTCAAAATTTGATTAAATATCAGGAAAATATGAAGGCTCTTTTTGACAAAAGGACAAGGGAAAAATCCTTACAACCAAGGGATTTGGTGCTCAAATGCAATGTTAGGAGAGAGGACAAAGGAAAACATGGGAAGTTTGGTCCCTTGTGGCTTGTACCTTTCAAGATATCTGAAGCAAAGGGAAACAACACTTTCCTACTTGAAAATAGTGATGGTGAGGTGCTTGAGCTGCCTGTGAATGGGCAGTTTCTCAAAATTTATTTCCAACATTAAAGAGGTCCATTTTCACCCACTATATATACCATTGAGCCATTGTACATACCAGTCAAGCTTTAAGTTCTCAATGTCTTTGTTTTTGTTTTTTTTACATACTTGAATAAAATGACTCCATGCCCAATGGATAGAAGGCACTAATCTGCAGGTTCTCAATGCATTTCTTGCAATACATTGTCCCCAATTGGAGCTGATGTTGTCACCTGTCATACCATCTTATAGTTGTGTCAAATGGACCTATTTTTCATCCCTAGTACAGGGAAGGATGGGTGCAATCTTGGTGTTCCAAAGGGAAAACCAAAAGGGAGAGTCTAAGTCCAAAAGCCATAAAAGATGGACAAAAGTAGGACACTGAAATCAAAGGGAGAACCGAAAATTCAGAGCTGAAATTCAGAAAGGAGTTGAAATGCCAAGAGGAAATTTCGAAATTCAGAGTCCAAAATGAGAAAGGAAGGCCGACCATTGGGACTCGATATCGGAACATTGGAGTGTTATAGCTCCAAATCTCACTCTTATGGTTTGTGATGCTGCACTCATGGCCTAGGGCAACCCCTCCTTCCAGACCTGGTCCAAAAATTTAAAAAACAGTGTTTTATTCCCTATACGCGACATTTCCCTGAGTTAAACGCGTGTACACGCGGGTCTGTGTATACCCAACCCACGTGTATGTATTAAAACACTTAAAAAAATATATAATTCCTTATTTTCGGGCGGAGATCGCGGGTTTTACCTGCTGATCACCTGTTAGTGCCTGTGGCCCAACTGTTCCCAACCAACTCCTAACTAAAAAACTACTTTGGAGATGGTATAAAAAGACATCAAAGGGAAGGCCTAAGGGGGAGAGAAAAGGAGAGCAAGATTATTATGCTGAGATTTTCCCCATAGACCAGGTCTGAAGTCCTTGGTGCTTTCTGCACTTCCCCCATTTTGCATAGGAAACCCTTGTTTCCATGTGTATTGGTGATCATTCATCCTTGATATCATCATTGAGTAAGACTTGGAAGGAGCTCTTGTTGGAGGCTTGAGGCTGGAACGAATCCGGGAGGAAGCTTTGCTTGGAGCCTGCTGAAGGTGTTCAGGTGATATCTTTCCGTTATATGTACTTTATTTGCCTTTATATATAAAGAAACACGTCTTGGTTCCCGAAACAATCTTTCTTTATGCTTATGAGATTCTTGTTTTGAATTCTTATGCAAGTGGTTACTTAAAGATTTTTATAACTAACTTTATAGCATAAGGATGGTTTATACATAAGTATTTGTACATGTACTGTTGTGTTCTTTGATTTGTTTGTCTTGCAGGTCAAAGGAAGAAGAAGGGAACTCCAAGAAGGGTTTGGACCCTAAAGGCCTTCTCGAACGTAGGACCTTAGGTACGTACCCTTAACATTAGAATTTTCTTAAAAGTAAAGATAATGGCTGTGTGTGTGTTTCTTTGAATAAGCAATTTTCAGTCTGGTAGAGTCTTAGCCCAAAGGACCCTAGGGGTACTTTCCCTTCAACCAGAATTGGCGACTCCGCTGGGGACAACACTCTTGTTGTTCCTAGTTTGGGTAGTCTTCAAGCCAATCAAGGCTCAGCCCCTCTGTTTGTTGGCTCTGACTGTCTGATCTGTTCTTGAACTCCAAGCTTTTCCAATTTTTCAGTCTGTGTTTTTTATTTTTCTTGAAAGACTTCAAATACGCTCTTTTTCTGGATTACAGAAGCTTATATACGCAAGTTGCACTAAGTGAACCCGCGTATACACAGGTTTCCTTAGTTACAGTCGCGTGTACATGCATTCTGCACATAATTGCAGGCGCGTATATTACATAATTTTCAAGATTTATAAATTTTCTTTTTGCTGAATGTTTGTCTGGTGGTTTGGGTCAGTTTCAAGCAGTCATTTTCTAGTAACAGTCCTCCGTTTAACAGGGGGCATCTTGTTCTGAACTCTCTCTAGTCATAAGGAGTATTAGTCTTGTTTTCGTTGATTGCAAGCGTCATTGATTTTTGACACACAAGATTTCTGTTTAGAAATCTTGATTGCTCTGTTTCGGCAGAGTAGGAAGATTGGGTTCAAACTTTGTGTCCATTTTGCTTTCATGACACTTTTGTTTTCTTAACGAAATCATTTTTGTGACCATTTGCTCCTTCGTTTCGGGAAAGTTGTTTGTTATCATTTTCTTGAAACTTGTCTTTTGATCTTTTGGACTTTCATTGCTGCTTTTGATTGTCAAAAGCGATTTCAAACACATTTATTTTTGTTGAGTTTTCATCATTTGAAAGGTGTCAATTCACAAAAGTGTTTGGTTGCCTATTTATCAATCATTGGTGTCAGTATTTTTGAGAGCTTTCCTTTGAAAAAGACTTTTTGGTTTGATTGAAAGAAAATCTTTTGAAAGTTTTGAGTTTCGCTTTCTTAAACTTGCTTTTCATTTGATTTCCTTTTTGCGAAGTGAAAGTGCTTTGTTTTTATCTTAAAACTTGTTTTTATTGTTTGGACGAAATGATTGGTAACACATCATCTTCTATCTAGGCATTTTAGTGGCAAGACAAATTTGATAAGTGAGCAACTTTCCTTCTTTGTTTGCAGAGTAGTCTTAAAATCTTGCATTCACATATAGTTGTTGCATTAGGATAGATTTGCATCCCTTTTTATGCATACATAGCTTTGTTAGCTTTTGTGAGTGTGGAATCTGAAAAGAAAGCAAAAAACTTTGTTTTATTTGAAGTTCCTCTGAACCCTGTAGAGATTACTTTTCATCGAAAAACGAAAAGTGCATATGCATGTAGTTAAGTTTTGTTTAACTTCTTTTGCGTCAAAAAACACCACAGTTTCACTTCCATTACCTTGTGACTTAAAGAACACCCTAATAAAATCAAGCGCTAAATTAAAATCCATTAGAACTTTTTGTTTTAGTCAGTTACACCAACAAGTTTAGGATTTTAGGGCCTTGGATTAGGCGAGTGGAGAGTTAACTCTCCAAGGCCACATAAAACGTCAAACATAAGAGTCTAAATAACGAGAGAAAATCCAATAGCGTTAGGAAGACCAAGAAAGCTCCGGATCTGGGAGTTAAGCACGAGGGTCTGTGAAGATAGGGAAGAGAGATACCCCCTCTCCTACTTTTCCGAACTTACCTCACGACTGTTCCGCCTGGCTTCTGCGACGAGTTGGTACCCATAGTTGCCTCTCCTAGGGATCTACACAGGTGGCTGCGGAGGGGAATCCCGTGGCACCTAAGGTTGACGTTGTATCACTCTCGACAGTACTACTGGAGGGTACCCTTGCGAAGCTTGGGGGCTTGCACCGGCGCAGGTTGTTGTTAGGAGGTCAGCGTAACTTCCTCTGTTACCTTCGCTGATAGGACTGGGCCGTCATTATCCCAGACTATCTTCGGAAGGCCCCTGACTCCACTTTCTTGTATTTTGGTGTCCGGTCCTCACCACCCGGAGCGGAAATACTTGGAAGTTGTTTGACTGGCTGTATCTTTAGGGACTTTATAGTGTGTGCTCTTTGTTCCTTGTATATAGTTGGCTTTAGGTATTTTAGTCTAGTCACATTTGGACTTTGTGTTCTGAGTGACCGGCTTACCACTCTACTGATATTGAAAGGCTTTTGGTCGTTCTTTCAGAAGTTGTGGAGTTGCCTCCTCAAGGGCAAAGGTTTTGGTTGTTTACCCATATTCTTTGAAGAGTTATTTCTATATTCCCGCAAGGGAAGGGTCTTTGGATCAGTTAGATATGGCCAATATTCCTGTGGAAACCAACCAAGGTGCCCTCCCAAAAGGGGATCCTTGTGCTTTTCCTTTCTTTGGAAACGTTGGTACTCCCTTGATGGCCACTTTGAATATTCCTGGGTTGAATGTTGGACTACCCGTTTGGCTGTGGTCCACTCCGAATATTCCGAATGCTCTTGAAGCTTCTCAGTTGAATGCTTTATTTCAAGGGCATCACATGGGTACTCATTGTTCATCTTCTCTCAAAGAGAAATCTGGGATTCCTTCTTCTCCCCCTTCTTGTAACAAGAAATCTAAAAAATGAGAAAAAGGAAGTCAAAGAAGAAGAATAAGTCTATCCTTTCATCTTCAACCTCTGCGAGTCATGTTGGAGATGAGTCTTTAGCCACTGCAAGTCATGCTGGGGGCACAAGTCTAGTCACTGCAAGTCACACTAGCACTTCATCATCAACCTCTGCGAGTCATGTTGAAGATGAGTCTTCAGCCGCTGCAAGTCATGCTAGGGGCATGAGTCTAGTCATTGCGAGTCATACTAGCAAAGAGTCATCGACCTCTGCAAGTCATGTTCAGGATTCTCCGCAAACCACTGCTATTCATGTTGGTGGAATGAAGGTTGATAAGAAACCTGGACGTAGAAGTTTTAAACCTAAGTTCCCTTGTAAGATATGTAAGGGAGACCATCTTACTCATTTATGCCCTGGTATTCCAGAGGTTCAAAGGATATGGTCCGAGTCTGAAAGTACTTCTACTCCTAAACCTGATATGGTTTCTCATCAATCCCATCAACCATTGGTTGATAATGTGGTAAAGCCAATGCAATCATTGGCCGATTACACTCCTCTTTTGGGGGGTGAAGTGCCTAACAAAAGAGTTTGTTTGATCTCTAGTACAGAGTCTTCTAGTATAGGGGGCATTCTGGTTTCTTCGAATGTTCCCCATCCAAGTTCTAAGAGTGTTTCCTTTGATTGGGGTAGCCTTGTTGAGCCTTGTCTTCCTTCCGCTGTACCTTTTCAAATAAAGGTCAGGGTTAATTCCACAAATGTCTATCGATGTATGGTGGACGAAGGATCCTCTGCAAGTATTATATCCTCTTTGACTTGGAAAGCTTTGGGTTCCCCAAAGTTGTTGACAGCTCAGAGTCAGTTGTTAGCCTATGATAGAAGGCCTGGCGAATCTATGGGTGTTCTTCCTCAAGTGCCTATCACTTTAGGTGGGAAGACTGTTTTAATCGATATGATGGTGGTTGATAGCCCTTTAGACTTTAATATGCTACTTGGGCGTGATTATGTCTATGCTATGAATGCTGTGGTGTCTTCACTCTTTCGAGTAATGTGCTTTCCTCATAATGGGAATATTGTCACTATTGATCAGCTTGCATCTGATAATCACCACCCTAATTCGACTTTACTGCAGAATTCCCCTTGGTTTGTTCCAAGTGTTCAAGTAGACTCTACCCCGCCACGGGTGAATTATGTGGCATTGAGTCCTCAATGTTCAATTTCTTTTGAGAAGGATCCTTTGACTTATTATTCTCATTCTTGGGACTTGGTCCCAGCAGTTGACCGAGAGATTCATCCTATAGGGACATGGGACCCTTTAATTCCCTCTTTTGATCCTTGTAGTTCTCATGATTTCTTAGAACTTGTTTTGCCTTCACAGGAGGAACTCTTTGAAGCCATGAGTTATGACTACCAAAGGAGTCCTTGGTTCGATCCCTGCAAGGGGTTTGTCCAGAAGAACTATTATGCGTAAGCTGCAAGGCTGCGTGGTTCCCTGTACCATATTGTATATATGAGGTACGCATTTTCAAGTTTTGTATTCTATAACACAAAGATCTTATATGGAGTTTATATGTGGGATGCATTAACTTCTCGTCTAGTGTTCCTATTTATGTTCACAGAACTTGGAAGTTTTCTCCTTTGGAAGTTTATGGTTGGTCCGTTCTGACAGGTATTGGTTCTCGAAACTGGCATATAGGTTAGGTTTTTCCACCTGCATTGTGCATTTATCAGTTTCCTTTCCCATTTTGCCTTAGGATCAACCCCACCAAGTTATAGTGCGGAACCTTCTCATTGCTTAGAAGTATCATGACTTGTGTGGTAGAGCCTACCGTATCATGAGTGCCCTAGTTAGTACCTTTTTGTCGCTCGGCACTCATGCTGATTTTTCATCCCTAGGCTCGGGAGTCCTCTGTAGTCCCGCCATGACTTATGCGTCGAAGACTCATTCCTCTTTGCTTCTTCGCTTCGTTCTGGCCTTATACCCTAGAGGCTCCTATGTGTGTTGAGTTGTACTTCTGCATTGCATGTTGACCATTTGCACCTTTTGGCCTAGAGCCGACTTCACTTGGACTCGTGTTTAAGCCAACTTTTGACCATGACGTCTGCAAAATCAACCTTGCATACCTTTGACTTCTGCAGCTTGACATACCCAGATCCGTGGAAGGAACATACCTCTGAGTGTCACTGACCAGTTTTCACCTCCCTGCATTGAGCATAGGAACGTTCTCTTCCCAGGAACTAGATCATCTGTTTCACCGACACTCGTTCTTTCCACTGTACCATAGCATTCTTTTATTCTTTTTCCGGCTTAACAGAAAAAGACAAAAAAATTAAATATTCCAAAAAGAGCGGGAACAGGGACATTATTTCCATTTATTGTTGGCAGCTAGAGTCAGTCATGTCGTCCTTGAACAAAGCACTCAAAGCAAAGTCTCCTCCGCATGGGTGGGATTTAGTTTGACTTAGGTATGCCATAACCTTGTTATCGAGTCAGTTCTCCCCCGATTGGTTATCTCTTCCAATCATATGGAGGGTTCGTTCGTGCCTCCTGCATGACGAACTTATACAGATTCATCATATGCTGCCACATAGTCACATTGAGTCGTGCTTTTGTTCAAGGGAAGTTAGCCTGAGTCGGCCTTTCTGCGGTGTCTCTTGACTCATTTTTCAGTCGGCCATCCCTGGTTGTCAGTGTCATGTCTATCATCACATCAGTTATATTGGTCCTTTACTCGTGCCGGTTTGAGAAGGTCCCCATTGACTTCTTGCTGGCGGGTCTTGTCCTTATCGACGACGACACCTTGCTCTGAGGACAGGCCTAGAGCCGCACCTTGGCCCTATTTTCATTATTGATAGGTCACCTTGTGCTCAGCATCGATCAGTATCATGGGTCTTTGACTGAGTGGTTTCCCTTGTGTTCGACATCAGCATACATTATCACACATTGGGATTCATGCAGTACCTTGGTTTCCATTTGACCCTATTGGTGGATACCTCGCCTCTGTGTCAACTTTCATTATTGGTTGGTTCAGAGGGTTTCTGTCGTGCGCTAGCCACATCTTGTGTACGCCGGAAATGTACTTCGGTTGGGTTACTACATCTTTTTCGTCCGATTCCTTCCACATTATTGGCCTACGGGTTACACTCGCGCTAGATTGATGGAGGATGCCTTAATGCCTTCCTTCTAGCAGATCTTTCCCTATCGACTCCGACTCATTGCTCTGGGGCAAAGATCTAGAGTCCATTTGGCAGTACCTTGGGGTTTGCAGTCATTAGTGGCAGATCCTTCGCTATCGACAGTGGGAAACCATCATTGTCTCCTGATCGATAGATTCTTACAGGTGTTCGACTTCAGCTCATCTATTCACACTTGTTAGATTGTACTGGGTACCTTGACGCTCATTATCATTATCGGTGAGTAGTCTCGCGTTTGTTAACGGTATACATCAATGACCGGTAATCAAACGATTTCTCACATGGTCGACTTCAGATCATTTATTCCCATGGTGTAGAAATGTACCACGGCGGTCGGTGAAGACCTCAGGTTGTATCATCATTCATTGGTTCACTTGACAGTTGCTCCTGTTGCTGCTAGTTGATACCACTCCACCTTATATGTTGTAGTCAGTCATGGCGACATTCTATATGCTGGCACCTGAGTTTGCAGTGTAGTACCATCCTATTCCATCATGTTCAGTTGGTACCTTTTGGGATCAGTCTTTGATATCAGTGATCCGTTGCATCTTTCAGCATCATTGACAGTTTTATATGTGATATTCAGACATGTACTTACTCATTATGATCAGATGATCCATTATGTATCTTCCAGTCATTTTATACTTGTATACTTAGTGGATCCGCTTGTAGTTGATATGCGGACATGCTTTACTTTTCCTGAGCATGGGTATGCCCGCCTCAGACAGTGTTTCTTTCTGATCTCCTTTCGGTGGCTTGGCAGGCTGAATTCTGGTGAAGTCCTCCTCAGTTTTTCGACAGAGTTCCTTTCCTTGTACTTACATAATATATTTCGGCCATCATGTTCCCCTTCTGACCTCATACATTAGGGGGCATCTGTTATAGCTCCAAATCTCACTCTTATGGTTTGTGATGCTGCACTCATGGCCTAGGGCAACCCCTCCTTCCAGACCTGGTCCAAAAATTTAAAAAACAGTGTTTTATTCCCTATACGCGACATTGCCCTGAGTTAAACGCGTGTACACGTGGGTCTGTGTATACCCAACCCGCGTGTATGTATTAAAACACTTAAAAAAATATATAATTCCTTATTTTCGGGCGGATATCGCGGGTTTTACCTGCTGATCACCTGTTAGTGCCCGTGGCCCAACTGTTCCCAACCAACTCCTAACTAAAAAACTACTTTGGAGATGGTATAAAAAGACATCAAAGGGAAGGCCTAAGGGGGAGAGAAAAGGAGAGCAAGATTATTATGCTGAGATTTTCCCATAGACCAGGTCTGAAGTCCTTGGTGCTTTCTGCACTTCCCCCATTTTGCATAGGAAACCCTTGTTTCCATGTGTATTGGTGATCATTCATCCTTGATATCATCATTGAGTAAGACTTGGAAGGAGCTCTTGTTGGAGGCTTGAGGCTGGAACGAATCCGGGAGGAAGCTTTGCTTGGAGCCTGCTGAAGGTGTTCAGGTGATATCTTTCTGTTATATGTACTTTATTTGCCTTTATATATAAAGAAACACGTCTTGGTTCCCGAAACAATCTTTCTTTATGCTTATGAGATTCTTGTTTTGAATTCTTATGCAAGTTGTTACTTAAAGATTTTTATAACTAACTTTATAGCATAAGGATGGTTTATACATAAGTATTTGTACATGTACTGTTGTGTTCTTTGATTTGTTTGTCTTGCAAGTCAAAGGAAGAAGAAGGGAACTCCAAGAAGGGTTTGGACCCTAAAGGCCTTCTCGAACTTAGGACCTTAGGTACGTACCCTTAACATTAGAATTTGCTTAAAAGTAAAGATAATGGCTGTGTGTGTGTTTCTTTGAATAAGCAATTTTCAGTCTGGTAGAGTCTTAGCCCAAAGGACCCTAGGGGTACTTTCCCTTCAACCATGGATTAGAAGGCATATTAGGATATCAGGGGTTGGAATAGAGGGGTCACAACATTTAATTTAAAAGGGACTCAAAATGACATGTCGAAGAAGGAAATATCAGAGTAGGTAGTTCAAAGGGTAGCTCTATCAGAACATCAAAAGGTTGGACCTAAGAACATAATGATATTGAAATATTGGAGTTTCATAACTCCTAAGGAATTTAAATTCTTTAAAGATCCCTAAGGTTTATGAGAAAAGAAAATTCAAAGGAAATCGTTGAAAATCTGAGGACCACCTGAGGGCCTTTTTATCTCTCCTCCAAAGAAGACACATGGCAATAGATAATTGGCTCCGAGAAGCTAACGAGGAAGATGACTTCAGCATGACGTGGCCATATGGTGGACACATGACATGTTGTTTTAGTATTTTTGAGGGCCTAATGGGGTAAATTTAGGTGACACATGTCACCACTCAGAAGGCGTCACATGGAGATGATGACCACAATGCAACGTCATCTCAAAGATCGATTTTTCGAATGATGGAGTTTTTGTAACTCCTGTCAAAATTGTTTTATCAAAAGTTTTGATTCGATGAAGGGGGATATAATGTTACGTGGCATTTGGTCATAAGGACTTAGAGGGTCAAGGGTGTAGAAAATGGTGGAGCACCCAGGTGCTATGTGGAATATCAGAGGTCAGAATTTTTAGAACCCCTTTGAAATTCAATTTTTGAAAAGGAATCGATGAGAGGAGCTTCAACAAAGAGAGGCACTTGGTTGGAAGGATTCAAAAGAACCAACACAAAGGGAGATAGGCTCCCAACAGGAGCCCGAAGGCTTTAGCACCCAAGAGCTAAGCCTATAGTCAAAGCACTCGGTCCTATAGGGGAGAAATGGTAAGTGGCCAAAATCAAAAGGTGGTGAAGTCATCGAAACTCTGTGAATTTGTAAGACTTTTTTAAAGAAAGTTACGAAAAAGGAAGGCTTTGATATTATAGTTCTTAATTATTGTACAGGTGGTCCCAAGTAGTTGTCCCATGGAGGTAAAACAAGAGGTGTATTAAGAGCAAAGGGGCAAAGAGCATCGGGATGATATGATCTTGTAATGTTTGCTTCAAATGGAGTTACAATGGACAAAGGCTCCGATACTGCAGCCCCTAAGTGATATACCAGTGGTCACAGGAAATGGTTCTATGGTGTATGAGAAATAAGGATTTAAGCACAAAAGGACTCGAGGCATCAGAACTTTGGATTTTTGTAATGACATTTTAAATAAAGTTACGATGTGCCTCGGCTCCAAAATTGAACCATGGAAATTTTAACAGATGTATTGGGTTCTGATAGTGTACCACAGAGGTAATAAAGGGGTGTATGGGTCGACAACTATTTCATGGGCTACCTTCAACACCACCACACTTGATCATGACCAACTACAAGAGGGGAAGTTTCAATTTTTTTAAAGGAGAAAGTGACAGGTGAATTGGCCAATAACCATGGAGGGATACTGTGGCTCGATTAGAGGAAATCAGAGGAATTGGCATTGGAGATATTTTGTTGTGTCTATCATGACATTTTACATTTCTCATGCTTCATTATATTGTAAATTTTATGCATTTTCAAGAAGAGAACCATATTTGTTTTGTAATCATTAGGTCATTCACATGGTCTGATAGATGTATCGTTCAGACAATTGTAATATTTGAAGATATTTTGTAAGTTGTTTTGTTTTGTTTCTCCCTATAAAAAGAGGGAAGAAACTCATTAAAAAAGGTTCCAAAATTCTGTTTTCAAGGGTTTGAATTCTATCTTTTCAGAGATTCCAAGTTCTATTTGCAGAGAAAGAGGTTCCAAGTTTTGGTTCAATTGCTTGTTCATTAGGTGGTAATTGTTATACAAATTTCAACAGTGTTGAAACTGTGATATGGACTCCATCTTTTAGGATTAATAAGAATATTTGGTGATTCCAAGCATAGTAATGTGTAGTATGTGTTATTCCTTTGTATGTTATTTCATATGTGTTTCTCTTCCTAAGAAATTGTGTAAGTAGTAGCTGTTGGATTCACTTATAAATCATGGATTTACTTATGTTATATTGTAGCAGACAATACCTATGAGATTACAGATTTACTATATTATAATATAGCAGAATGTACCCATGAAATATTGATATGGAACCTTACAATGTGCTCCATAATTTTTGCATTTCATTTCCTTATTCTTTCTTAATTATGCTGGGATTATTACTTAGGATTCTAGGTCTATCTAGCCCTCTGTGCTGAATTCCTTCCTTACTTTCTCTCTTCCTATCTTTACTGCAATGAGAAATTGAGTTGCATTTACTATGTGTAGGCCACTAGACTTGGAAATTTATTCTTGGGATGATATATATTGTCTATGTGCATGTTTGAATCTACCTCTATGAAAGGTAATTGAACTAGATTTAAAATCAATTTTTCATTCATCTCTTGAGCAACAACAAGTCATCTTCAAGAGATACTAAGATGTCATAGGCATTGGCCTCTCGTCAACCCAGGGGTTGTCTCTAGGAGCTACAATCATTTCAATGTAGTAAGGTTTAAAAACATTAACACAAGTGTGAGGAACCTCGAACTTGATTATGCATTCAATCCATTGTAGACTGATGTTAATATTTATATCCCTCCATATAATACAATTAACATTCCACAAAGTTTATTGAGATTCAAGCATGGATTTGGAAATTATGCATTTCAATGAGATAGGGAGGCATATAAGGAGAAGGTGAAGTTCTATATGGCTATGTTTTGTGCTCTAGTTATGAATCACGTTGTTGTTGAGTTCTCACAATTGTGATAATAGGAAGTCTCCACCCTTTAAAGCTTGATACATGGAGTATTATAGCCTTGTAATGGAAAACTTAGGAGATAAAATCCAATAGGATGAGTAGGTTAAACCTAATATGGTGTTGGAAAGGTTTCTAGAATCATTTGAAGGATTATTGAACACTCTCCAATAGAAGAATATTGTGGAGGAGCATGAGTGAAAATCGTATCAACTACTCATGGGCACTAAGTATGAATTATTGCAAGGAAAAATGGATTAGTTTAAGGTAGAAATATGAACTGAGATGACAATCTTGGACATAAGGGTGGTTGATATTGAGGAAAATTCCAGTAGTGGATCTCTAATCAATGTGGGAGTGGTCAGAAACAATGACGAACCTGAAAACAAAAAGCCTAAAACACTCAAGAGACCAGAACAATGGGACAAGGATGGGGACTTAGCACCATGGAAATACTGACATATGAGGAGTCTACTATGATTGATAATCATGCAATTTTTTTGAAACTTTCTGATGTTATGCAGATATAGAATGTTATTAGGAGTTTTTTGTTGAGTTTATCGATGACATCTATTTAGAATAGTAGGTTAAAATTTCCATAAGAACAAATTCTTCATATTTTGGACTTCTGAAATTAATTCCTTTCTATAACATGAAGAAATATGTGAGGGTCATGGCCTAAAATCCAATTTTTCCTTTTAATATAAATCATGTCTTTTTCTTTAAAAAAAAAATAGACAAACTTGAAAAATGGCAAAACAACCAATATATGACAAAAAAAAGGTAGAAAAACTTGAAAAATACTTAAAAATTCAACATTTGGAACAAATAAAAGGAAAAAGGTTGAGAAACTTGAAAAACATGTTAAAAACAAACATTTAAAACAAATAAAATAGACAAACTTAAAAAAAAATTAAAAAATGAACATTTGAAAAAATTGTCGATACTTTATAGCTTAGAAGATTTAAAATGTCAAAAACTACCCCCTTCCCGCCAACACAAAAAAAAAGATATGGTGATGTTGCTTCACTGCATTTCAAAACAAGCATAAAAATTAACAATAAATGCCACCTCTAAAAAATGAGAACTTGGTCAAGTTCTCATTACGTTGGTAATTTTTTTCTCAATGAATATTTTGAGATGAGTGACTATGCCCCCTAGGGATAGCCACTTGCTACACTTGAAATGAGTTTTATTTCTATATTCTCTCACATTACCACATCTAGTGCTTGATCAAGTAACTATTGACTTTCAAATAGAATCTCAAATACTTCATATTATCATAAAAATGTTTTATTTGATATGATATCAAGGTTTGAATCATTTGTATCATGTTTTCCTTGAATTGGAAGTGGAATAGAGTTGAATTGTTGAGTTTTATTTGCATTCATGTGGAATTAAAAAAGGGTTTGAATAACCCCTTAAATACATTGGCTTCTCCATAAATACATTAAAAAAAGTAAGATATCATCCATGAATATTATTTGTATGATGTTGATATCTATTATAATTTTACTCCATTCAAACCTTTTTTATGTTCTTTCCCAACCCCTCAGCTATCATTAGGAGTGGAGAGGGAAAACAAATGTATCAATCCCCCAGAATATTTAAAGAAACATTTGGGTGCCCCATTGATTTGTACAACATATGAGATGATAGAATATCAAGCCTCTATCTATCTAACTATTTATTTTTCTAAAGCCAATGTGAACCATTAGAAATCATAGATAGAACCAATTTACCTTGTCATTTTTCTTTGTAAAGGTATAGTTTTATGACTATGGAAGGTACTCTCTTCTTCTTGATAAGTTTAAGACCTCTTGAGCTATTCCCACTATATCATGTATCAATCTCCTACCTAAGAAACCAAACTATTATTTCTTAGTCACTTTAGTTGAAATAAGTTTTATTCTCCTTGCAATCACCATAACAACTATTTTTTATATGTTCTTACATAGAGAAATAAGAATACAAAATGTTGAAAGGTTCAAATTCCTAACATTTAAGGATGTTTGCAATGAATGTGCAAGAATTAAAAGTTTCTATTATTCTCCAAATTTGTCTCAATTACTCAACTATTGTTGTAGATCTTTTCCAATTACCTAGAATAATATTTTAAAGAACTTCATATGCCACCCATTAGGCCATAGATACTTCCCTTATTTCAAATATGCACTAACTATTTTAATCTTCCTAAACCACTAAGGGCATAATTTTCTCATTTTCTACTTAGGAAACTAATCTATGATTTTGGATAGGACGCTCAAGATATCTTCTATGTTTATCTATCATGGGTCCTCAAAGGTATTGCTATAATGAGACAAGTAGTTCTAGAAATCTATTGATGCCATGTCCAGAGAAATCCCTATTCATCTATAATTTCCCAAACTATATTATCAGCCTCCCTTTCCTACAAAAATTAGTGAAGATATTAAGTATTATCATCTTCTTCATTTAACCATATTCCCATACACTTTTGAAACCATTTAGCTTCTTTCCATTATATTAATCCAACTTCATTCTTTTCCATACCTTGTTATTCAGATTGGATCATTAGATTTGTTGGTTTCTTTCTACAGTATGGGTTAGAAAAAAGATATAAAATATGGGTTTTAAATATCCAAACAAACAAATGTGATGATTTATTGATTAAACCTTAGTCTCTTATTAACTATTCATTAACATGTGCATATTACTACAATTATGATTAAGAGTACTATAGAAATAAATTAGAAATGCATCATATAAAATAAACAAAGATACTCCAAAGTACCTAAATATGGATGAGATTTATTAGATATCACCCGTGAGAAGATATCATTGAATGTTTGTTCGAGAGAGCTCCTCCTTGGGAGGGTTGATTACCAATCCTTACCTCAAGGTACGATATTCCTCTCTTCAAAGAGAAAACAAGACAAAGAAAAAAAAAAAGAGGGGCTTGAGCTTACCAGTGGAGGAAACTCGAATGTCCCAAGACCATAATGAGGATGATGAAAATGGTTCATGGTGGAATGAGGAGGAAAAACTATCCTATTTATAATAAAATGCTAGCTAGATCTGATGAGGTTAAATATAAAAAAATATGTGTTTGACCAAATCGAGATCTAATTAAATTGGTATTTTATTATTTCGTTGTGAGAGGAAGAGGTCAAACATAATGGTTAATGGAATTTGTTTGGGTAGCTAACTAAAAATTAAGTATTTAGTGAGTTAATTAATGAAATAAATCCATAAATAAATGATTTATTAGATTATTTCCATTTGACTAGGTAAAATTGTTAGAAATAATTAAAAATAAATGATTTATTAATTTATTTCTAAAAGAATAAATTAAATGAGTGAAAATAATGAGATTATCTATGATTTCAAGCTTCCATACATATTGTTTTTAGATTGTTTTTTCAGAATAATCCAGAGAATCAATCGGAAAAAAATAATTAGATTATCTTCACATAAATGAGTAAAATTGCGAGAATAACATAAAATTAATGAGTTTATGAGCTATTCTCATGTAAATGGGTAAATTAATGGAAATACATTAGGAAAATTGTTTCCTTAGGCTATTTCCTCAGGTGAATGTGAGTTTCAATGCATAAAACCCATACTAACATGGGATATTTCAATCCACCTAATGATTTTGTCTAGGTAATCACTTTTTGTGTGATAAAAATATTTGAAAGTTGACATATTGTGATTGACCACCATAATTTGAGAGGATGCTATATAAGCTCTCGTTTCTCATCAAAAAGGGGATAGCCATGTGAGTACTATGGAGAATACTCTAGAAGGATCAAATTTTAACTCATGTTAAGGGTTGAATGGGTCAAATATAACCTCTAGTTGGCTATCAAACTATGCTATAATCATGCCACTGGGAGGAAAAGGAGTTCCATTCTATTTTCTTGCATTTTTTTCCATTGTAGAGTAGAGTAGTTGTGTGTGGATAGGAGAGAACATAAAAAAAGGTTTTTTTATATTATAGCATCCCATGGGACATAGATCTTAGGTAAATCCATAGAGAGTGCCCACTCCTTTGTATTTGCACCATTTCCATTATAGATGAAAGAGGGTAGAGTAGCCTCACTTTCTAGCCAGGTTTTCTTTGGAAAGGGTTTACCATATCATATCCTGGTGTTCAATTTTATTTATGTGTTCTTGTATTTATCTATGCTCTATTTTCTACATTTTATGTATTACATGCACAAATAACAAAATCAGTAATAAAAAATATAGAATATAAAGGCATTAACCCTTCATGGTATATATTTTAGACTATTTTGATAGATCGGATGTGACAAACCATCCATTTGAACATCCATGGTAGATATCAAATTATAACTCATTTTAAAAGTCCTTATATCACTACTCCATCATCATATGGATATACAAAGTTTCTAACTTGCCCCTAATTTCTTCCAATCTTCACATTTCTTTCTTAATCTTCTTCCATACCCACTCAATTGTTTTTTATATTTTTTAGCTTTTGATGTGTTGGTTTAAGGGGGATTGACCCAGTTTCAAAGTGTGCTACACACCAATAAAACCCTCAACCATTGGTCATTTCGGTAATGACCTGCAAGCAGATTGCAGCCTCACCTGAAGTGATTATGGGAGGTTGTAGAACTAAGTTTCTAAAGCCAGAGGGATATGCACGCTCTGGCGCCCGTGTATTTTCTTATCTCTTATATGTACCTACAACTTCGCGTACATGAATAACTTCATGCTAATGAATAACTATACAGATTGGTACTTAATGCATAGAAATATCAGGAAACAATATAACATGTATTATTTCGCGTAATTCAGTAAAAAGTACGCATAATGATATCAATAACAACAAATAATGAACACAGAAAGATACATAATACTTCACCAAAACTTCTTCTTCATTAATAAGGATCTTCAATACATGCTCTTCCCTGACTTACACACCCAACTACAAGTGGTCTACACACTCAGCTGCAAACTCTTCAAGGCCTCCCTACACTCAGCTACAAAGCCATCCCCAAAATACATACTCCATATACAAAGACTCAATTCACTTATGATCTTTTCATGACATTATTCATTTTTGACAAATTATTACATCTCCTTATATAGGTTTTGAAACTACAAAACAGTGGTCCACATACCATGGATCTGACAAAACAATGACTAAAACTCAATACCCATTACAAAATAAAGGACTTTTGATAGACCCCAAAGCCCCTAAACTGTGCGATGAATAGAACTTCGCCAGGTCCGCAAGCTCCACTCCTCAAAATGCGGAATATTTGACCCAAAATTTGGACCAAGTTGGGCTGCACCCAACAGGCCCCCCCGACACTCACCCATGACTTGTCCCGAGTCACTTAGCTATGGTTCCTTTGATTTTCGTTGCAATTGCATTGTAGACTGCATTATACTGCTAGACTGTCTCTACCATTTGTTTCTCCTATTTGTGCACCTCCTCCAACAATGCCTCTGTAGTTGGGACAACAACCTTCTGCAGTATTTATGCCTCCCTTTTCTTCAATTCTTTGAGCCTTTCACCCACTACCTAAGATATTTTAAGGGCTTCATCTTGCCATGGCTTAGTCCTTTCTTGCAAAATTTTCTCCTTCCTCCAGAGATCATCTATCTGCTTTTGGAGGTTCTTCACTTTAGTAATACTGGCGAGTTTCTATAAGACTAGTAGGGTCTTTATAGTTGATAATATTTCGTCACGCCACTTCTGCTTCACCTGTAATTTCCCCTCGTTCTTTTGGATGTTTGGATCCTCCTGCAGTGAGGTCCAATCGTGTCATCCAGTAATTTCCCACAGTCTGCCACTATGTCAAACATGCCTTTCAACGCTGCCTTTAAGTATTTTTTCCTATGCTCACGCACTTTTTGTGGTGTGGTTGGCTGCAACTTTATTTTCAGCTATGATATTTGTAATTCATACTCAAATTTTATCTTCGCTAGTGTATACTTTGACTCCTTGATCACAAGGGCGAGATTCACGACCTTCTCTGCTGGTGGTTCCTCCTCACCGACCTTCACATATGGGACTATGCTGCAACTATGTTCGATGGATTTTTCCAATTGTTCTTGTCATTGATATGCTTCATCTCTTTGCTTATCCACCTTCTCTAGCTTCTTCTTCAGTGCAACTTTCTCCTTTTCCATCTGCATCGTCATCGTCAAGGTTTGTCATTCCCGCTCCTACAGCTCAGTTGTTAAACTTTGATGGAATTCATGCAGCATCTGAATGGGCAGAGCGACAATATTTATGTTTCCAGTCTTCCATGCTTTGGCTCATTCTTTTTCCTTTAGTGAGTACTAATGAAGTTCCCCAGCTAGCACTTGCAAAATTCTAATACGGAATTTCATTTCTATCCTTTACTCTACCTGTAGTGGCCGAATTATTTGTTCTGATTGTTTTGCTACTTTTGAAAATGCCTTCAGCTCCACAATACCCTGTTGTACCTCAACCAAGATCGTTCTATATCGATCATCAATTCTATCCCAGGTCTCCACTGTGATATCCTTGACCTTCTCTCTGATCTCATTGATGCCCCCATTAGTGATGACAAGCGCTTCTGCGCCCTTAGACTTATTTGCTTTCTTCTTTTTCCTCTTGCCTATCGTAGTTGTTGTGTCTCTCCTTCTGACAATAAAAGGTGAATCCTATGATACTCCTGCATCACTGAGGGGTTCCTCATGCTCCTACTCTATTTCCTTTGTTTCTATCTCTACATCCTTTCCACTTATACCTGCATCTTACAAGGTACTCTTCTCTGTTCCAACCACTCCACCAGGTGGAGTCATCCATTATTCCAACCATTGGTGTATTACAACGTGAAAATCATCTTAAGTTACTAAGTATGGCAGTGGGTGCCATGTTCTAGTTAGGTCCTTCATTGCCTTCACATAGGCTCTGTGGAAGTCCGCGTTGAAGTCCGCAATGTGACAATACTTCTTATATAAACTAGGTGACATCCTTGGATGTTGATTCACCACCATGTGTAGATCCATTTCCATCACCACGAAGAAAATACTATTTTCTATTGTGCGCGTCATCTCCTTAGTAAACCAGAGGGAAGTATACCTCGCTACTTCACAAACATCCACCTCGACAGATGGAAACTACGAGTCTTCTGGTTCTTTCCATGCAATTAGCGTGATGAGGATTATTAGCCAAGTGTAGTGGAATGTCTTCCCCTCTTCCTGTGCTTCCCTATAGTCAGTCAAAAATTCCTTGCACAGATAGGAAGCCCAGTTAATCTAGACCCCTACGCTGCATTGCGTAGCCAAAGATACTACATCTATAGGCACCTCATTGGCCCTACATTTTTTCATTATCTTACCTGCCAAGATGTGCACGACGAAACACACTCCTTGGTCATCAATAGAATTGATGTCGTATCCTCGCAACTTATTTACTAATCCAATTTTTTCCTTCATCATTTGTGCCATCTCCTTGTCCTTATTCTTTCCCATAAATTCTTCTGCGGGGTCTTTTCCTTGACGAGGCAACGCTGTGATTTTTCTCATTAATATCTCATCAATCGGCATCCTTGTCCTTAGCCAGATGCATCCATCATGTACTAGTGCGAGGAGCTATCATACACAGATTGTAATGGATGTGCTTAAGCTAAAGTGTGGCACATTCAACATATTCAACATGCCCGCTATCTATAATCTTGTAGCCCATTGTAATGGCTCCAGCATCATGCCTTCACTTTCTGGGTAGTGAAAATGATTCAAATATCTACTCGATTCAAATTGAGGGTACTTGCTCTAAGTGTTAAAGTCCCAGTCTTCCAATTTCAGCTGGGGAATCTTTCCCAACACTTCACCCTTAAATAGAACTTCCTCAAGAAGAAATGGAGTGTACATGGTAGTCTTAACCTCCTTTGGTTCCTTAAACAGCTTGACATTTGTTTTTATTGGTGGCATGTAAGGTGGGAGCACAGTGGGAATCTCTTCGTCCTATATCTCCATGCATTGAAATTTAGCCTCCTCTTCATTATCGTTGATCTATTAAGGCACCTTCTGCTGCATCGACTTCTTTCATTTTTTCACAGACTTCTTCCCCTTATCTTCTTTTTTCTTTATGCGAAGTTCATTCTGTGTTTTCTTCCTCGGGGATGTTCTGAGTTCTGCCCTAGAGACCTTATCTTGCCTCTTCTCCTGCTTCTTCTTTGGTGATGGTTCTATGGGTATCTACTTTCTCGATGACCTCTGGTGTCTTGGGGACATGGGTACCTTATTTCCTTGTGCCTCCATAACACCTGCAAATCCTTTCTCTGCAAATATTCCAACAAGTTCCACAGAAATCATCTCAGACATATACTACCTTTCTTCACTCTTAGATGTGTTAGCCCCCTAATTTTCTCTCTTTTTTCCATTTTCCCCTTCTTAAATCATAACCATTTACCACTATTTTACCTCTCTTATACACCCTCATCTTGCACCAGTCCAAGCACAGTGACATATTTCGTATAAACTTTATTTTTCATACTTTTAATTTAACTTAGCATTAATTAATCATTTATTACATGATTTCTTAATTTTAATCACTCTTTGCAACTTATTGATGTCTCCAATGTTTATTTGGTAGTTAGAGTGCTTACCGTGACCACTGATCCTAGTGCAGGATCGGATCTTGCACCGTTGCCATGTTGTGGGGAAAAATGCCTATTTAGGACGATCCTATCCACCTAAGGTGTGACAGCGCCTTAGCAACAAACGAATACTGCTATCATGATTACTTCCTTTATGAAATATGAAAGAGAGGAGATCGGCAGACTTACCGTTGTCTTCCGGTTGTCCCTCGAACTAGATCCTCTTCTCTTTGTGTGTCCACAGCTACTTGCCTCCTCGCTTGATCAAGAGAACAGCTACTTGAATCCCACGAGATCACAAGAGAACAGCTACCTGTGACAAGAGAACAGCTACTTGCAACAAGAGAAGAACACAATACAAAGGCAAATATACATATTCATAAATGATTCAGGATTAGAAGTAAATCAAATATACTAATGCAATCATACAAAATACACCAGCATATAGGAAAGAATCAAGATAGCTTTATTGAAAGTAACAGGATTCAGGAAGAGATACAACCCATATGGCTCCAACCCAGCATCTCCTTCCCAGTAGAATGGAATTCCTTCTTCAGCTCCTTTCAAAGCATAACACACCCAATATTTCTAGCCACAAACCAACAACAATTCTTTGCAAATACCAAATTCCAGCCCTCCCTAGACCTCATGGAGAGAGATCTATATATAGGGATATTGGAGAGAGGATGAGTCAGCTTGAGATCTGACTAGTGTCTTCTCCCACTTCAGTTCTTGAGTCCACTTGGAGGTTCTTGCTTCCACTTGGAGATTTGGAACCTCTTACTCATCACCAGTCGAATTCCCTGATCCAAGTGTCATTTTGGAAGCTTCCTGGGCATTGACACCTTGAGGAATGACTCTGCCACTTGTCCAAACTCGCTCAGCGCAGGTAGCCTTCTTTGCAGTTGACATTCAACGCAGGTAGACAGTGGAGCAGTTGACATTCAGCGCAGATGCTCAGTGGAGCAGTTGACATGATCCAGAATTGCCTTGTTTTGAGTGTTTTCAGGTGGAGAACTTTTGTGAATTGCTGTGGTTACTTGGCCTTGTTCCTCTAGGGGTAGGAACAACATGTTTAGGGACTTTGGATCCCTTGATTATTAAGATTTCATGCTTAGTGATGCAAGGCACAAAAATGTCTATAACAGTTGCCCCCTAAAGTATGAGGCCGTTTATCGGGTGAAATGCTTTATCCAGGAGGGTCCGAAGTTCATGCATCCGCTGGGAGGAGACCTGTAATAAAATACAATACAATACATTATGATTCATACTACTTTCATGATCTAGCTGAGGCGGGCATTCCCATGCTCAGCTTTATAAATTCATTTTTGTACATAGAACAGACGATCGTCTGATGGTAGACTGATAATTTTAGTGAAAATTATCATCCTTTGAGTAGGATGATCATCTACTGCAATGATGTACATGCCAAATGTCTTTATTTTTCCTGAATATGTATCGCAGCCCGGATGGATGAAACTAGATCCGGGGTCTTCAAACTCGTTCGATCTTCACTCTAAGTACAAGTCGATCCATGTGAGAATTGTGCTGAAGTCGAACATGGAAAGACATCGCTTGATTACTGGTCAATGATGTAAACCGTTAACAAGCGCGAGAGGAATCACCGATAATGATAATGACCCTCAAGGTACTGCAGTACAATTCACGTGGTGTGAATAAAGGACTTGGCGTCAAACACCACGCAAAATCTTCTGGTCGAAGGTCATTGATGTATACCTGTCGCCGGAAGTGAGAAACTTGCCATTGAGGCATGCAAGCTTCAAAGTACTGAAGGGGTTGTTCCTAGATCAACTCCTTGGATAATGAGCTGATGTCGACAAGGAGCGATCCGTCAAAGGAGGGCCTTAATGAATCCCACATCAGTGACACGGAACGGAGCTAATGATTTTAATGGAGGTGAAAACAATCTGTGACATATGATTCAGGGTGGCGGTCATGAATGGATGAAGGATAATGTATGGCAGTGGATGGGACCCGGTTGACTCTTTCTGAATGACTTCTCTTGAACATATGGCGACACTGATGCGATGGATTGGTAGCATTACCCCAAATATGGATGGTATGGCAAGACCATGGTGATGTGACCGGTGAATGAAACAACCCAACCCAATTGTGGTACGGAGGAAAAGTGTCATGTTCAAGAGCGACCTGCTACCATCAAAGTTTTCTTGATCTTTCCCAATTTTTCCCCAGTCATTGCTGACCAGTACCTCTTTATTTTTGTCAAGCTTGAGGAGGATAACATATGCTTGTTCTATAACCTACCCTTCGGGCAAGCCCATCGCTATGTTTTAACGAGCCTAGCGATAGGGAAACTCGTTCTCGTCTAAAGACAAGTTTGTCGCTATTTAATAATTTTAACGAGTCTAACGACAAGGATAACTCGGTCCTTTTCATTTTTAGAGAGTCTGAAAAGTTACATAAAGTTAACTCCAAAATTCCTTTTTCGTAATCTAATCCCTTAAGTCCGAAAAAGTATAAAACAATACAAAAGGGATGAGTTTTCGATATCTTTAACGAGCCGAACAAAACAAGCGCTCGATCTTTTTGTGCAATAATCCCTCAGGTCCAAAAAGATTAAAATCTAGAGGAGGGATAGCTCTTCCTGTCCTTTTAACGAGCTGGAAGGCCAAAACTCGACAATCTTTTCATATTTTACGAGTCAGTTGAAAATAGATTAAAGAAGACTCGTCTTTTGAGGAACGAGTGATAAACAGGGATAGCAACTGATTCCAGGTACAGGTTGGAATTTTCCAATCACGGCAGTGTCACAAGGATGGCTAGGTGAAATCACTCTTCGCAGCTGTTCCTCAAAATGGGTAAACAATCATATGGAGGTGAACGATCGGCCAAATGACAAGTGGAGGTGGCAGGTGCAAACACGACCAAGGCTTTTATGGCTGATAAATTTACGATCACAGTGGTTATTTACCGGGATAGGTTCATTTTTTAGATAAAAATGAGCTTAAACTCTGGAGGAAACATTGCTCACTGCTTATATTTATTTTTTAACGAGCATGAAGACCGCGTTAAAACTGCTCGGATCTTGCGTTTATTTTTTAACGAGCATGAACTTTATGCTAAAACTGCTCGATTACCCAGTCATAAGATAAGAGTGTCTCATCGAGATTCTATTTTTTTATGGAGCTTCATCTCACTAAGCTTTGCTCTTCATCCTTTCTTTATGCAAGTTAGGAAACGGCTAATCCAAAAAACAGATAAATAACCGCTCTTTGCTTGCACTCCAAAAGGTTTGCATGCCCCCAGGTATAAAACAGAGTTTCAAGGTTACCTCTACTTACCCTCCGCCAAAACATTTGTTTTAATCGAGAGAGGCTTACCTCTTTCAGGTTACCCAAAGATTGTCTCGTTAATCTTTCAAACAAAACACTTCTTTGGCAATGTCTACCGAAATAAACAAAGGTGAGTGACAACCCCCCGCCCTCTCATAACTTTGACAAGAGAATCTTATTCCAGAACAACCCCTCTTCCACCCACGGACTAGTCATATTCTCCCGCGGAAACCTATTCTATACCCAAAGTTTTCCCGCCGAAGCAGGCCAGGACGCATGCCCCCTGGGTTCCAGTCATATCTTCCCGTATTACTCGCGCTCATCAGGAGGACGGACCGTGGGTTGAGACACTTCTTGTGTGAATAGACCATTTAGGGATGGTACATGACTATTTGCGATGTGTGATCCGGGAAACGAAAGTTGGTCCACGAGCTTGACCATTCTTCCTCCATGCGGAAAACACATTACTCTAAAGAGTAAGGAGACTACAGCTCCCATGCAATATATATAGTCTCGTCCAAGGAGTAGGTTATAATCCAAGGGTCCTTGAACGACCATCACGTTCATTTGAACGGTCTTCCCTTTCAATGTTATTGGCACATTGGGGAGGATCCATAAAGGTCGACTGGTTCCTTTATCAAAACCTGATAGATTTCTCATCTCAGGTAAAAGCGCTGGCGAACCAAGCGCTTTCCAAGCAATAGAGGAAAGGATACTCACAGATGCCCCCTCATCAATGATAGTGCCAGCCATTACCATTCTGTATATTTGACAAATAATTCTGAATGGTATACTGGCTGGCAACCGGGGTCTACCTAGTTGGTTCCAATCAAAGGATACAACCAGGTTGCTTGGTGGTGGGACCGAATATACGGCCGGATATCGCTCCGATGAACTTCCTTCCTGTGATAAAGGAATGGTGGCATTGCCCCCTTGATCATCAGAGTCAGTGCTGATGAAGAGAATCTGGACGGTGTCATCTGTATTCTCCTCTGTGATGGTGTCATTCGAAGATGGAGCCTCTGAAGGCAAAACCGGGTCAATTGCCGTATCAACCTTTTGACTTTCGTCAGGCATGGATCCAGACGGTTCTTCTTCAATGACAGGTGCTTCGGCTGACCATCTAAGTGGCTCCGCCGGATTCTCAACTAGTGAGGGACTTGGCAGGAGTCTTTGATATCCAGGAGGAAGGTTCGCTCGTAAAATCGGGCGATCTTCCAGAACTCTTTTTGCCTCGTCTAAGAAGGGACAACGGTGGATGGCGTGATCGCCTTCACACAGTCTGCAGGGAAATTTAACTCTCCCATTCTGTCCTGGAGCTTCACTCCCACTAGTTGACGGTGAGCAGTCGACATGGCTATCAGAGGTCGATGCTCCCGAATTGTGCAAACAGGGGGACCAGTCTCTTAGTATCCGTGGGATACAGGGACAATCTCTATGGAAATGGTCTCCCTTGCATATGACACATGGCAATTTAGGCCTTACGAGTGCGGTGTGTGGATTTTTGTTAGATGACGCTTGTTTGCCCCCAGTCGCCTTAGGCTCCTTCTTCTTCTTTTCTTTCTTCTTCTTCTCCTTCTTCTCCTTAGGAACCTGATTTTTTGATCGACCAGTTCCGTCAAGCGAAGAGGAAGGACGGGAGGAAGATGAAGTGGAAGGTTGGGAGGCAACTCTTGTCTGATCTAACTGTTGACTCGACTGTTCAGGAGTGGTGGTATTCTGAATGACATTGGTCGAAAAGAGCCAAACTGGTAGGCCAATTGTCAGTCCTAGAAGCGACAATGTGGCCATGTGGAGTGCACCAACATCTCCCCAAGAGGAGAAGGGACTAGGATTTCCACCTAAGGGAACTCCTTGGTTGGTGTGCTCCATCTTTTCAACCTAAAGATCAACGCAGGATTAAAGGGTGATTGTTCCATTTAAAATAAATTGTTAACGACGCTTTTTAGACACAACTTGCTTTTTTAGTTTTAAAGAGTCGAGAAAAAGCTAAAGATGACTCTAGTCTCCTTCGATGTTTTAACGAGCCCGAAGTGACAAATGCTCGGATGGACTTTTTCTGTTATAGAGTCTGAAAAAGGCCAAAAGAAACTACTCTGGAGATCTAGGCAGAGGGTGTGCCAAACTTTTCGCAAAACCACAGAATACGTTTTACGGTACGGGTGGTCGATCTTCGTGAATGCTGTGTTCACTGCATTGCGATCAGTAGGGCGGCCGACACGGTTTCCTAAGGATAAAAGATATATGCCTATAGGGGTCTCCCAATATATATGCGACGGTACGTGGGAGCACAAATCCGTACTAGCGCCACCGTCTCTCAAGAGGAATCACCCACCTTCTTAGAGATCGACAGTCACTAGGCTTAACGACGTCGGAACACGTCTCTAGCCTAGACCTCTATGTTGTGCGTTATGTTACAAAGCGTTGTTAGGTTCATTCAGTTTATTTTAGGTTGATCTTTTTAAAGTTTGCCTTTCAAGGTTCACCACGAGATGTATGATACAAATTCCTAAATGCAGTCTAAGATGATAAGCAAGCTTTACAATCTTTCAACTTTGAAAATCCTAGCTACTAAGGGAAAAGAGAGCGACTATCTTTTCTCAAAGAGCAATCAGCACACTCTAATGCACTTTCCCTAAATCCAACATGCAAACTATCAAATGCAAAATGCACAATGCAGGTGTTTGTTTTTCACTTTCTTAGTATAAATGCCTACAAAGAAAGCTTTTTGCACAACTTTGAATTTGCTTTTACAATGATCAAAATAAACAAGTTCACTTTCTTCGAAATCAACAAGGGTAGAAGAGATTACAATCACTTTGCGATTTTCGAAATAAAGACTTGTTTTGATACTTTGAAAGAGACAAATTCAAACCAATAAGAAAAAGTAAAACTATAATCAATCTGAACAAACAGCCAATGAACTCTCTTCTAAGATCACTCTCAATCAGATCTGAATCAAAGGCTACAGAAAGACTACTTTACTCATGCAAAGGAAGACTGTAAATGACGCCACAAACACATAAAAACATTCACAATATTTTTGTACAAAAATGGGGCGGAATTCAGGCAAAGAAAAGGGTTATCAGGCTAGTACCTATGCTGGTTAAAGGCTGCAAAAAACAGAGATCAAAACAGGGCAACAAAGGACAAAGAACCCCAGCTGCTCAAGGCCACACCGGTTCAGCGTAGGTCCAACACTGTCAGTTTGACATTCAGCGCAAGTAGCCCTTCGGGACCTGCGTTGAAATGCAGACTGCCTTCACAGTGCCTGCGCTGAATAGAGAAACTCTCGTTTCCTTTGGTTTCTAGGTCACAAAATGCTCAAAAATCAACTGTTTCAGGCCAAATCAGAAACACAAGCAAGGTATAAACAGAGGGATGCTTTGATAAGGTACTAAAGACTATCACAAGGATCAATCAAATCATTTGTGGATCTAGTTTAGATCATATACAAGTCCAACATACTGGATCAAAGCAGCAACTTTTACTTTGCATCCGGGAAAGATGCAGTTCAAGAATTGCTATCAAGTCTATGAAGTAAACAAATGACGGAAACACAAATGAAATGAATAAACAAGTTCTTCCCCAGTGGAGTCGCCAATTTGTTGTGGGGAAAAATGCCTATTTAGGACGATCCTATCCACCTAAGGTGTGACAACGCCTTAGCAACAAACGAATACTGCTATCATGATTACTTCCTTTATGAAATATGAAAGAGAGGAGATCGGCAGACTTACCATTGTCTTCCGGTTGTCCCTCGAACTAGATCCTCTTCTCTTTGTGTGTCCACAGCTACTTGCCTCCTCGCTTGATCAAGAGAACAGCTACTTGAATCCCACGAGATCACAAGAGAACAGCTACCTGTGACAAGAGAACAGCTACTTGCAACAAGAGAAGAACACAATACAAAGGCAAATATACATATTCATAAATGATTCAGGATTAGAAGTAAATCAAATATACTAATGCAATCATACAAAATACACCAGCATATAGGAAAGAATCAAGATAGCTTTATTGAAAGTAACAGGATTCAGGAAGAGATACAACCCATAGGGCTCCAACCCAGCATCTCCTTCCCAGCAGAATGGAATTCCTTCTTCAGCTCCTTTCAAAGCATAACACACCCAATATTTCTAGCCACAAACCAACAACAATTCTTTGCAAATACCAAATTCCAGCCCTCCCTAGACCTCATGGAGAGAGATCTATATATAGGGATATTGGAGAGAGGATGAGTCAGCTTGAGATCTGACTAGTGTCTTCTCCCACTTCAGTTCTTCAGTCCACTTCGAGGTTCTTGCTTCCACTTGGAGATTTGGAACCTCTTACTCATCACCTGTCGAATTCCCTGATCCAAGTGTCATTTTGGAAGCTTCCGGGCATTGACACCTTGAGGAATGACTCTACCACTTGTCCAAACTCGCTCAGCGCAGGTAGCCTTCTTTGAAGTTGACATTCAACGCAGGTAGACAGTGGAGCAGTTGACATTCAGCGCAGATGCTCAGTGGAGCAGTTGACATGATCCAGAATTGCCTTGTTTTGAGTGTTTTCAGGTGGAGAAATTTTGTGAATTGATGTGGTTACTTGGCCTTGTTCCTCTAGGGGTAGGAACAACATGTTTAGGGACTTTGGATCCCTTGATTATTGACATTTCATGCTCAGTGATGCAAGGCACAAAAATGTCTATAACATGCTAGCACAAAAAATCCTTGCATCAGATCCGAACCTCCTTGATCACCGCCTCGTTTTGAGCAGCTTCAACCATGACAGCAAGATCGATCCAAAGGCAGCCAATATCGAATCCGTGAAGGACGAAAGCTAGAGATTGGCTATGGCCAGTTTTGCTAACTGTCTAATTTTGAAGGCCGAAAAGCTAAATTCTGTGTTTGGTTATGTAATCGGTTGAATGATCTATTTTGGCCTTTGGCCAAAGATCTATATAATGTATAATGTAAATAGGACTAAGGGGAAGTTTTTGATAGTAGAAGATAACAGAGACACAACCAGAGAGGTGGTAACAGGTTGCTATATTTTGTTATCACTCGAATCTAGGCTGGACGATGTATTAATGTATGTACTTGCCTTAGTGAATTAATAAAAGGGAGCTCCACCTCATGTTTCACAAATTTTGTTTCTGTATTTGAGCTGATGAATTGATTAAGGTACTGAGCAACGTTTTTATTTAAAGGGGAAACACACTAGTTGGCTAGGGCCCAGCCAACCCAGCACGTTTACCCCATTTTCTGTTTTCTTGTAATTTGTGTTTACATAGTCAATTGTAATTTAATTTTAAGCACATGCATTCCTATCTGAGTGAAAGCAGATCTGTTGTGTGAAGTAGATAAATTCCCTTTCCTACACTTGATTTCAGATTGGTTTTCCTCCACCTGGTCCAAGCAGGAGAAATAACCCTACACCAATGCACATTGGTGTGATATCTCCTTTTCTACAGTTCCGTTTGATTGGTCTTCCCACCTGGTCCAAGTAGGAGAAATGAACCTGCACCAGTGCACATTGGTGTGATGCAACAAGCCTTCTTAGTCTACTTCCCACAATCTTCTTTCTTTCATTAAATGCTCATGACAGGATGAACGTATATTGATTGTTTCTTTATTTCTGCACTCTGTTAAGATTAGAAACATTCATTTTTTTATGTGTGCAATTTGATTTAACAGTATAATAGCACTTGCAATAATTAAGCATGCATTTTAAGAATTAAATGCTAAGTGCAGGAAGCTCTGATCCAGTGCAAGAACTAGTTTCTTGCCACGGGATCTGAGTGCTTTGAACCTAGAAAAGTTCAAGCCCTTGCAAGAAGTAAAAAGTCCTTTAGTAAAGACACTATTTATACCTTCTGCATAAATCTCTGTTCTTGCACTAGTGCAAGCAGACTGCGATAGTACAGGACAGATTAGTGCAAGAAGGAAATCTCTAAAGGAGCAAGTTTAAGGGCCCATCTGATGAGACTGCTAAGTGTCTCTGCTAAAGGAAAACACACACTCAGTAGTTAAACGATAATTAGCTAGAGTTATTTCCCTTTATCTTTATTTCCCTCTTGGAAATGCATTCTTCCTTGTTCCAGGCTTAGATTATTTTGATGGTTCAAGTTGCATTTTTCTCTTTTTAGTTTGATTCTGCAATATTTCCTTTAAAGAAAGTAGGGGTTTATATTAGGAAGATTCATACCATCTCTAGAATTTCCTGTGCTTCGTCTCTAAGTTTACGAATCCCTCGGGTTGACAAATTAAGTGTTGAGGAGTTTGCTTAAGTGTAATTCTTGCACTCAACATTTTGGTGCCGTTGTCGGGGAGGCGATTTGATTTGGTAAGAATTTTCTGATTATACAATAGAGGTAAATTTTCCTTTATTTTTGCAGTATTGTTTGGAAAATCTTCTTTGAAGGAATTTTACTAGTGTTAATTGACTTCTGACAGCATTTTTATTAGAATTTGTTTGTTATTTTTCTTTCTTTTTTGAAATGAATGCCTAGAAAGGGTAAGGGTTCGAAGCCCACTAAGGGCCGAAAGAATTCTGAAAACAATTCTCATATTGGGTCTCCTTCTGTAAGCAGGAAGCCCAATCCAATTCAAACCCATCACGCAGGAACAATCCACCTAGATTCTGGTGACAACAACTCAGGTGTGGTTCAGCTTGTTGAGAGCGGTTCAAGTAAAAGGGAAATAATGGCAGACCATGAAGATCATGTGGAAGGGATTGGTGAAAACCAGGTAAGTGGGGAACAATCCACTTTTGTGTTTCCAATTGTGGACCCTGATATTGTGGCGCAAATGAAGAATATTCCACCATCCGCTCTCCCTCATTTCCATGGTAAAGTTCATGAATATACTGACTCTTTTCTATTCGAGTTTGATATTCTGTGTAGAAGTTATGATTATTCAACTAACGCTCAGAAGTTAAGATTATTTCTTGTTACTCTCAAGGAATCAGCTCTACGTTGGTTTATGGGGTTAGGAGGAAACACTATAACCTCTTGGGATCAGATGAAGAGAGTGTTTTTCTCTAAATATCAAAAATATTTCAAAACTCGAGACATGTAGGATGAGATTTTTACAATCATACAGAATGATGATGAAACTCTTGAAGATTACCTAGAAAGATTTATATATATTTTACAAAGGTCGAAACTTAAGCTTGATCCCAGTACTATTAGAACCTTGTTCTTAAGAGGGCTTACTGATAATGCTAGAAATAATTTAAATCTATTAGGACAAGGTGATATTTCTTAGCAAACTTTTGAACAAATTTGTGAAATATGCAGGAAATTTTCAAGAAATCAGTATAGATCCGATAGAGGAACTCGAAATAGAAAGAGAAAAACTGAATCTACTGATGCTATGATTATTGGACTAGAAAATAAAATGGAAAACATGAAAATTGATATAATGAATACTGTTACTAAACAATTGGACTCTTTAAAATTTCAGCAAAAACTCATGAAAGAACAAGAGTCATTATGTATTTTCTGCCCTAAATGTAGAGACAAGCATCCTCCTAAAGAGTGTCCTCTTAATTTGAAAGAAACTAATAAGTGTGTTATTTGTGCAGAAGACCATGTCATAGAAAAATGTCCCTCTATACCAGGACTTAAAGCTATATTTACAGGGGGACAGCCTGAAGATGAATACTTGTATGCTATAGGAGCAAGAAGGAATTGGTCTCAGGTAGGTGCAGGTATGGCTCCTAAATTTTCTCCACACTATTTTGGTTATAATTCACATGCATATTCTTATCCTAACACTAATCAACAGTGGCAGTATGGGAATCAATATCAGCATGGGCAACCTTCTCAACCATGGCAACAAGGTTGGAGAGGACCAACTCATTCTCCATATTCCTACTAGCCACCTATGCAGTCATATCCATCTACGCATACACCTTATTCAATGCCTCAACTTCTGAGTTAGTCTACTTTACTGTTGCCTTTACCTCCACCTTTTCAACCTCCTCAGTTTCCTGCTCAACCTATGCCCAATCCTAACAATAATAAAGTAGTGCAAATGATCTATGTAACAAACCCACCTTTACCATTCGAGTACCAGTCTATTCTAGTTGGGGTTCATGATATTCAATTAAGATCAGGAAGGACTGTAACATCAGAAAATTAGAAGCAACCTATAGTGATTGTTGAAAAGAAAGGAGAAGAGGAAACTCTTAACCATTCTCCGAAAGCTGTCACTAAGTAGCCCTTACCCTCTAAATCCTTGCCATCTTCTTCCAACCAGCCTCCCTTCCTAGAGAGGCTAGTAATGGAAAGAAGTGAGCCTATTTTTGAGACTAGCTTGGCATCAGAGCTTCGGAATCTTTTCATTAAGATACCTTTGCTTCAAGCCATCAAATAGATCCCCATTTGTACCAAGATTATTAAGGAACTCTGTCTCAAGAAACCCAGGAGGAAGAGATTGGAACCCCAAACCATTCAATTTGTTGGTAGGGTAGCAAAGTTGATGACGGGATGTGTGCCTATGGAAAAATATACTAATCCCGAAAACCCTGTTATCTCAATTCATATTGTAATGTCCTTGTCTCTAATGTTCTTATAGACCTAGGGGTAGCCATTAATGTCATGACTAAGCAAACCATGGATCAACTTCGGTTATCTCATCTTCGCCCTACTCCCACTGTGCTTGAATTAGCAGATAGATCTAAAATTAAGCCAGAAGGAGTATTGGATGATGTGATCATCTCATTAGATTCTTGGGAATATCCTATTGATTTCATTGTGCTTCAGCCAAAGAACCCAGTAGGAGGAAATCCCTTGATCTTGGGTCGACCATGGCTTGCTACAGCTGATGCATATATTGGATGTCGTTCCGGTGATATGTATATTTCGTATGGAGATTCTAGGAAGAAAGTTACCTTATACCCCCTGCCAAATCCATTCAGGATCTTCGAGATACTTTATGGTTGGATCAAAGCAGTGATGAGGAGACTCAACCCATTTCTCTTATCCATCATTATACTGGGTCTTCATAAGAATATGAGATTCAAGGTTTCCTAAATAATCTAGACACTATGCCAAATTTTGAGCCATTGAGCCAGATTTTCAGCCTAGATTTTCAAGATAATCATGATTCTCATTCTTCTGTACCACTGCATTTGACCACTCCCTTGAGTACCCTTGAGCCTGCTACTACTCTTGTTGAGATTAGCCCTGGTAAATCCTTGCATATTAGTTCAGATTTGGACTCATCTCAGCAGGAGCAACTTGTGAATTTGTTGCAAAACCATCTTAGTGCCTTTGCTTGGGGCTATGAAGATATGAAGGGTATTCCTCCTGAAACTTGTACACATCATATCTATATTTAGGAAGGAACCCGACTTGTCTGACAACCCCAAAGGCGAATGAATCCAGCTCTAAGAGATATTGTGAAGGAAGAAGTACAAAAACTCTTGGATGTCGGTTTTATCTATCCTATTTCCGACAGTCAATGGGTCTCTCCATTAGTGCTAGTACCTAAGAAATATGGAAGATTTCGTATTTGTATTGATTATCAAGAATTAAATAAAGCCACTGTCAAAGATTATTTCCATTTCCCTTTCATTGACCAGGTGCTTAATACCCTTGTAGGAAAGAAATATTTTTCCTTTTTGGATGGCTTCAATGGCTATAACCAGATACATATTGCACCTGAAGATTAGGATAAAACTACTTTTACATGTCCATGGGGTACATTTGCTTATAAAGTGCTTCCCTTTGGTTTATGTAATGCCCCAGCTACCTTTTAAAGGGTAGTCCTAACCATTTTTGCTGATCTAGAATTTGTAGAAATTTATATGGATGACTTTTCTGTGTTTGGTGATTCTTTTCAGGAAGCTATCAAAAATCTAGAGAAAGTACTTCTTCGTTGTTAGGAAGCCCATCTCGCCTTGAGTGACAAGAAATGTAGATTAATGTGCAAAGCAGGAGTGGTACTTGGCCATTCGATTTCTTGTAAAGGTATCCAGGTTGATCGAGCAAAGATTGAAATCATTCTGCATCTTCCTGCACCCAAAACGCAAAGGGAAGTAAGAGGTTTTTTAGGACATGCTAGTTACTATAGGAGATTCATTGAAATTTTTTCTAAGATAGTTGCCCCTCTTTTCCAACTTCTAGCTAAGGATAGTGAATTTTCTTGGACCACAACTTGCCAACAGTCTTTTGAAACATTGAAGGAAAAGTTAGTACATGCACCAGTTTTGAGAGGTCCTAACTGGTCCCTGCCTTTTCACATTTCCTCTGATGCTTCAGATTTGGCTATTGGTGCAGCTTTAGGACAAGAGGAAAATAAGCAATCCTATGCTATTTATTATATTAGTAAGAATTTGTCTTCTGCTGAATTAAATTATACAGTTACAGAGAAAGAGTTTTTAGCTGTAATTTTTGCAATTAATAAGTTCAGGCACTATATTACAGGATATGAAGTATTTGTACATACTGATCATTCTGCGATTAAATATTTGATGAACAAACCATTGACTAGCGGTAGAGTGACTAGGTGGTTACTATTGTTGTAGGAATTTAATATTACTATTGTTGATAGGCCAGGAAAATCTAACGTTGTAGCAGATTTTCTTTCTAGATTAGATAATCCTGGTGAAGCAACTCCTGTTAATGATGATTTTCTGGATGAACATCATTTTTCTATGTCAACAGATTCTCCGTGGTTTTCTAACATTGCTAATTACTTGGTTACTGGGAAAACACCACCCCACTTGTTCGCTCGTGAAAAGTGGAATATTATTCATAAAAGTGTTGCATACTCTTGGATTCAAGGCGATCTCTTTTACATTGGTCCAGATCTGATTATTCGTAGGTGTGTAAGAGAGGAGGAAGTGTTTGACATATTGAAATCTACTCATGATGAACCTTGTGGAGGCCACTCTGGTAATAAGCAGACTGCATATAAAATATTGTGTGCTGGTTAATTTTGGCCTTCCTTGTTTAAGGATGACAAATAATATGTCAGGCGATGTGATAGCTGTCAATGAATGGGCCATCCTAATCAAACCAATGAAATGTCTTTATGCCCCCAAGTTATTATTGAGCCGTTTGAAAAATGGGCTATTGATTTTATAGGGCCAATAAATCCAATGTCATAAAGTAAAAAGAATATTTTGGTTTGTACAGATTTTGTTACAAAATGGGTAGAAGCTAAATTTGTTTCCTTTGCTACAAAAAAAGTTGTTGTTGATTTTCTTTTTACTGAAATCTTTACTAGATTTGGTTCGCCTAGAGAAATTGTTTCTGATAATGGTCTGTAGTTTATTTCTAATATGGTACAAGGTGTGATGGAGAAATACAAGATCCGACACAAGAAATCCACGCCGTATCACCCGCAAGCAAATGGCCAGGTGGAATCCACAAAAAAAGTGATCGAGTCCATTCTTACAAAGACATTAAATATGCATCGGAAAGACTGGGCTAAAAGATTACCAGAAGCTTTGTGGGCATACAGAACCACTTGGAGAAATATCACGGGACATACACCATATGAGCTAGTATGTGGCAAACAGGTTCTATTACCAATTGAATTCTAGATCAAAACTTTCAGAACTATAGTTCAGTTAGGACTAGATCTCTCTGAGGAACAACAACAGCGTCTTCTCCAATTAAATGAGTTAGATGAATTTCGTAGGGATGTTGTTCAGTAGAACATACTAATTCAGCAGCAATGCAAAAGGTGGCATGACAAGTCTATTCAGAAAAAGAAATTCCAACCAGGTGATTGGGTGCTCCTTTATGATTCTAGATTTAAAATTTTTAAAGGGAAATTCCATACACATTGGATGGGACCTTATGAAGTGATCTGAGTATTCGAGAATGGAGCAGTAGAAGTTAAAACTATTGTTGGACAAAATTTAGAATTCCTGATAAATGGACACAAATTAAAGAAGTATTTTCAGCCACTTGCCAAGAAAGATTTTACACAGCAAGTCCAACAGCAATTTGGGACGGTAGTGGTGAATGGTAATACCAACCTTTTGAAAACATGAATTCTTCTTCTTCTTAAAAAAAAAATAATACAATTTTTTTTTAAGTAAAGAAATTTTTTTTCCTGTAATTATGAAAATCAGTTCGTTGACATGATTGCAGAAGGATCAACCTGAAAACTAGCTCGCTAGGAGGAAGATAAAAAATTTCTAAAAAAAAGAGAATGTTGCTTGATCTTTAGATATGCTAGCGACCACTAAGTAAAAGCAGGTTCAGCAGAACCAACCTTTATACAATTGGGGTAATTAGCATGGATATTTTTATTCAAGTAATGCTTAATTTTCACTACAGTTATTTTTCTTGCAGCAGTGCAGGTAGACATTCCAGAAATTTTTTTGCCTTTCTTTATATTCCAGTTTCGTAATATTCCCTCAGTTTTCTTCTTCAATCCCAGAATGATTAACCTTCCCATATTCTTCTAAATTTACCCTGTCTGTTTCATAAAAACCCCACTTTACCCTTGAATTTTTTTTCCTATCCCACTTCTGTTTATCCCCTCTTGTGGTACTATTCCTGGAATCCCTGTAACAGAATTCCTTCCCATTCTGAAATTTCCCTTTTCCCACTTCTTTGTTCCCTCATGAATTCATTGCAGGATCTCATGCACAAAGAGCAAAAGGATATGCTCTGAAGCATCAAGAAAGGGCAAAGCAAATTTCCAGTATAAGTTGAGGAAGCCATGTTGGAAGTCCAACCTATATTTTACTTAAATTCCCTGTTCTATTTTTTTCAGATATTATGCTTGCACTAGTGCAAGCATGTCATCCTATATAATAATGCAAGCAGAATGGTACCAACAGAATAGCATAGTTTAAGCGGTGCAAGCAGACCGGTGCAAGCATGCACCCTGTCAGAAACATAGTACAATTTGTTCTTTTCATAGCATACGTCATAGGAAAGTGGTCATCATGAAAGTTTATAAGAAGTCCTTTCACTTAGTCGATGAGTACTTGTGCTATCATATTAACTAGGAGAAAATTATTTAAAGTACAAGGTGTTTTTAAGTTAAGAATCATGATCATTTTGTAATGAATGCTAAGTTCTTTTTGAATTATGAAGGAGTGCGGAAGTGTTTAACCATTGCTTGGATATAATTGCCCCTTTCTACCATAATCCTAGATGTCCTTCACTCATAATGATTACCTCACCTAGCCGTTAAAATGTCGCCGCAAGTACCAATCCGACATGATATCAAAGATGCCACGCATCCACGGCGATTTCAATGGAATGAATGGGTGATAAGATGGAAGGGGTGGTGGACGGTTGGATCCATATCTATAAGAACCAATTTTCCCAGTGTTTCATGTAAATTCTTGACTGTTCATAACCGTTAAGCAGCGATGCCGCCTGTTCGAAGTGAACCTTCGTCTCTCAGTAGGGTAGAACAGACTACTGAGTATCGCAATAGTCTTGCACTATTGCGAGACTCGAGCTTTCTTCAATTCTTGCAAAAGTTTGACGAGCACAACAGTGAAGTGGCCTTACAGTTTTCTAGAAGTTTAAAAAATGGCCGAGTAAAAATTGGGCCTCTAAAATTTGAGGTTACGGAAGAGTTTATAGCAGCAGTGATAGGCTTGGAAAATACTAGTGAGCAGTGGTTTAAAAATTAGAAACTAGAAAGGAAGCGATGGCAGCGTTTCGTCGTTGACAAGAAGATGAAGGTAGATTGGAAGGAAGGAGTTCCGTGCAGTGCCCTGCTGGGACAGTGGCAGGACCTCCTTTTCATCCTACAGAAATTCATAACATGTGAGGGAAGGTACTCTTGCACTTTTGTGTACCATTTTAGGATGTTGCAGCATTTCGAAGCCTCCCGACACATTCGGTGGAGGATGAATTTCCCCTATTTTTGCTTAAGAGCTTGGAAAAAATGGCCAAGAGTGTGTGGGACAGACAGGAAAACCAGGCTGACAAGAAGTTATATCACCACGACCTGATAAAGATCTTGGTCCAGAAACAATTAGAAGTTAAAGGCATGACCTAGGAGGCGCTGTTAAAACAACTACATAAAAGATAGCTGCTGGAAACGAGATAGAGGACCCTGCCAACACAAGCAAGGGTTTGAATAAGAATGTAAATGGGAGTAACGACCTAAAAAATAAATATAAGAAAGGGCCCCATCTCCAAATAAGAAGACAGCTAGTGCACCTGTTGAAGAGACTCCTTATACGCCACCAGTATAGGCACAGACCCCTGAAGAAGACAACCTATCAGTCCTTGCAGATGCAGTAAAATTTGTAGAGGTCAAAGATGACACTTTATTCGTAGATTTCATTAAAAGGCCTCGGAAAAAGAATAAAGAATCTGGTGCAGGCAAAGAGTCACAGTCCCCATAGGATGTTGAATCCCCTTTTGCACCAGTGTAAGAAGAAGAACCAGAAGAAGAAGAATTTCTTAATGTAACCATGAGGGATACTAAGGTCCCTGAGGAAGAGACAACCCCTGTCGAGATAGAAGAAGAAGAATATTTGGTAACTCCTACTGCTCGGATAGTTGAACTAGAGCTTCAAGTGCAGAACTTAGAATAGTTCATTGCTAAAGCGCAGGAGGATAAAGAACAGAGTAAAGAAGAATTAACTGTAGAGATCCAGAAAAAGAAAGGAGAATTTAGAGTTTGGAAGTATCGAGCTATGTGATGTTTCAAGCGACTTAAAAAGGTGACAAAGAAACTAAAGAACGTCAAAAAGAAGAAGTCTGAAACATTGTAGGCTTATGTCAGTATGTCAGAGCAGGATTGAGCTGGAATGCTCAAAGTTTTGAAGGTTTTTTGCAAAGGTAAAGAGTTGTGTGAGGACACACAACAGCTTAGGGATGGGAGGATGTTAGCCCCCTAATTTTCTCTCTTTTTTCCATTTTCCCCTTCCTAAATCATAACCATTTACTGCTATTTTACCTCTCTTATACACCCTCATCTTGCACCAGTCCAAGCACGGTGACATATTTCGTATAAAATTTATTTTTCATACTTTTAATTTAACTTAGAATTAATTAATCATTTATTACATGATTTCTTACTTTTAATCACTCTTTGCAACTTATCGATATCTCCAATTTTTATTTGGTAGTTAGAGTACTCACCGCGACCGCTGATCCTAGTGCAGGATCGGATCTTGCACCGTTGCTAGCATAGCAAATCCTTGCAATAGATCTGAACCTCCTTGATCACCGCCTCATTTTGAGCAGCTTCAACCATGACAGTAAGATCGATCCAAAGGCAGCCGAGATCGAATCTGTGAAGGACGAAAGTTGGAGATTGGCTACAGCCAGTTTTGCTAACTGTCTAATTTTGAAGGTTGAAAAGCTAAATTCTGTGTTTGGTTATGTAATCGGTTGAATGATCTATTTTGGCCTTTGGCCAAAGATCTATATAATGTAGAATGTAAATAGGACTAAGGGGAAGTTTTTGATAGTAGAAGAGAATAGAGACACAGCCAGAGAGGTAGTAACAGGTTGTTGTATTTTGTTATCGCTTGAATCTGGGCTGGACAATGTATTAATGTATGTACTTGCCTCAATGAATTAATAAAAGGGAGTTCCACCTCATGTTTCACAAATTTTGTTTCTGTATTTGAGCTAATGAATTGATTAAGGTACTGAGCAACATTTTTATTTAAAGGGGAAATGCACTGGTTGGCTAGGGCCCAACCAACCCAGCATGTTTACCCCATTTCCCGTTTTCCTGTAATTTGTGTTTACATTGTC
The DNA here is from genome assembly GCA_031772625.1 of Pinus tabuliformis. Lineage (NCBI taxonomy): Eukaryota > Viridiplantae > Streptophyta > Pinopsida > Pinales > Pinaceae > Pinus > Pinus tabuliformis. The sequence goes on along the minus strand of CM062804.1, from coordinate 515,259,542 downwards.
AAGTGTGATTTAATTTTAAGCACATGCATTCTTGTCTGAGTGAAAGTGGATCCGTTGTGTGAAGTAGATAAATTCCCTTTCCTGCACTTGATTTTATATTGGTTTTCCTCCACCTAGTCCAAGTAGGAGAAATAACCTTGCACCAATGCACGTTGGTGTGATATCTCCTTTTTTGCAATTCTGTTTGATTGGTTTTCCCCGCCTGGTCCAAGCAGGAGAAATGAACCTGCACCAGTGCACGTTGGTGTGATGCAACAAGCCTTCTTAGTCTACTTCCTGCAATATTCTTTCTTTCATTAAATGCTCATGATAGTAAGAACGTATATTGGTTGTTTCTTTATTTCGACACTTTGTTAAGATCAGAAACATTCACTTTTTATGTGTGAAATTTGATTTAACAGTATAATAACGCTTGCAATAATTAAGCATTCATTTTTAGAATTAAATGCTAAGTGCAGGAAGCTCTGATCCAGTGCAAGAACTAGTTTCTTGCCATGGGATCTGAGTGCTTTGAACCTGGAAAAGTTCAAGCCCTTGCAGGAAGTAAAAAATCCTTTAGTAAAGACACTATTTATACCTTTTGCATAAATCTCTGTTCCTGCACTAGTGCAAGCAGACTACGATAGTACAGGATAGATTAGTGCAAGAAGGAAATCTCTAAAGGAGCAGGTTTAAGGGCCCATCTGATGAGACTGCTAAGTGTCTCTGATAAAGAAAAACAAACACTCAGTAGTTAAACAATAATTAACTAGAGTGATTACCCTTTATCTTTAATTCCCTCTTGTAAATGCATTCTTCCTTATTCTAGACTTAGATTATTTTGATGGTTCAAGTTTCCTTTTTCTCTTTTTAGTTTGATTCTGCAGTCTTTCCTTTAAAGAAAGTAGGTATTTATATTCGGAAGATTCATACCATCTCTGGCATTGCCTGTGCTTCGTCTCTAAGTTTACGGATCCCCCGGGTTAACAAATTAAGTGTTGAGGAGTTTTCTTAAGTGTAATTCCTGCACTCAACAAGATGCAACTTCTCAACTAAACAACAAAGTGTCAAATGTGGCACGGGATATGGTTTTTATAACAAATTTGAATTCGAGCCTCATGATTGCTTCAATATTTTCTCATTTAATGTAGGTATGGGGCTAGATATAACTAGCCGTGCTTCATAAATGCTCTTCTCCCGTGTCCCTTAACGAAAATTTCCTTTTAATGATAGATTTTTTCTTCCAAAGGTCATATATCTGACCAACTTCAAAGAATATTCCTTCGTAGCACAGTCACATTTTCTTTGTCGCAGCTCCTTCAAACTTCATCATATTCCTAAATATCACGTAGTAATCTTCCTTTGACGAAATCCCTTTCTGCAGAGTAGTTTACAGTCCTGCGCTCACTTTCAAATGTAGGTGGCAATAAGACTTCCTTCCATTGATTTTTTAGTGTGAGGCTCGATGGGCAGAGTTGTCCCTGTATATCTTCAACCTACTACCATTTACTCATCCCAGAATCAACTGACCATTCAACTTCGTGAGCTGAATTGCACCACCATCAGAGATGTGCTTGATGATATATGGTCATAACCAATGTAATATAAATTTTCCTGGGAACTTCACAAATTTTCTATCATATAATAATACAATATCTCCTTCCCAGAATGTCTTCTTCTTGATATGACTGTCATGCCAATATTTCTCCCTTGCTTTCTATACTTGCTGATGGAACCCTGCTATCAACTTGTCTTCTTCTAGAGCTAGTATCTACGACATTCTTTCCCTCATAATGTCTGGATCTGCCATGTTTGTGAGAACTGCAATTCTAAAACTTGGCACGATGTATTCCATAGGCATAACTGCCTCTTGTCCGTATACCAACCTAAATGGTGTCTGCCCTATCAATTTCTTGCATATTGTCCTATATGCCCACAACACCGCTGGAATTCTCAAATCCCAGTCATCTTTGTTCACATTTCATACCTTGGTCAATGCATTCTCTAGAATATTATTGAAATCTTCCATTGTTCCATTTGCCTGAGAATGATAAGGGGTGCTCTTCTGGTGGTAAACCTCAAATTCCTCAATTAGTGCTTCAATGGTCTTGTTTAAGAAATCTGTGCCTTGGTCACTCATCAAGATCTTCGGACAACCAAACCTGGATAGTATATATTCAAAGATGAATTTCACAACAATTTTTGCATTTTAATCTTTCACTGGTTGTGCCTAAGCCCATCTTGTCAAATAATCAATTGTAGTGATTATATACCTCACACTAGTCTTCTTTCCTGGTGGATTGATAGGTCCAACAAAGAGGGCACCCTCTTCTATAGAGAGCTCCCTCTTCTGTAGAGGGCACCCTCTTCTATAGAGAGCACCCTGTTACATTGGTGAAACAGGGCGCTCTCTACAGAAAAGACTAAAGGAACATGGAGCATATATTAAGAATGGAAGGTCTCGAATGTCGGCCCTTGCGGAGCATTCCTCAAAAACAAAACACCAGGTTTGTTTGGAGAGCGCTTCAATTATCGCAAGAGAGGAACAACATCATAGACAAAAGATTAGGGAGGCTATTGAAATTATAAAACATCCACAAAATCTCAACAGAGACAACGGTATCGAGATTAGTGGAAGTTGGCTTCCTTTAATCAAAGGGATTAGGACCACCACTACATTTCAGATAGTCAGGTAACTCCTCTCCTCTCATATTATAATTTTTTGATCTCATACTAAAGATAAAAATTAAAATTAAAAATAATAATTATTATGATTCTTAATAATAATTATCTTTATTATTATTAATAAGTATCTATAATAATTATTATTATTTAATGATTAGTTATAATAATAATAATAGGAATATTTCTTTTATAATAATAATAATTATTTAAAGATTAGTTATAATAATAATAGGAATAATTCATTTATAATAATAATAATAATTAGCATTAGTATCATTAAATATTTATAATAACAATTAATTATTATAAAGCATCTAGCTTACTAAACAATCAGTTTGGAATTAACATATATTAACAATTAATCATTATATCATCTATTAATTAATTAATCAATTATTTTATAATAAAATAATTTCAAACTCCTATATAAAAATAAAATAATCAAATATCAATATTAATTATTAAATATTTACAATAGTAATTAGTATCTAATTATAATATTTAGCAACTAATTAATTAATTAAATCTAATAAAATTAATTATATTATAATAATAATTAAAATAAAATAAATTTATCTTTTATTAATAAAAATAAAAATAAATTATCATTATTAAATAAAAATGTGATTATTATAATAATTATGAATCAATTAATTAATTTATTAGAATTAAGATATAATAATAACTATTTTTTTTTCAATATATCTAACTAGTTAATCTAATAAAACACAACAGAATTGTCACATTATAATAATATAACATTATACATAATATATTATTAATAATAAAAACTATTTATTAAAATATCTTTTAATAATAAAAATGAAAATAATAAAATACAATTCATTATAAAATTATAATAAAACTTTAAACCTGGTTAATAATTATTATAAATAATAAAATAATAAAAATAAAAATTTTAAGAAGACCTCATCTTTTTGAAATCAAATTATCTTAAAAATATCTTAATACTATTTATACTTTCCGTATTCAAGCTTCTGTGATCCATAATGAATTAAACAAAGTCTTTCGGTAGAAATCACATGAGAGAATTTTTTTAGCCGACGCGTTTCGAACCAGCAAGTGTGGTTCATCATCAGGACAAGATGAAGAACCACACTTGTTAGGAGCAAGTCATCAAGCACAGCAGGACCCGCTCCTCTACTTTGGCGGAGCATGCAGATAAATCTAAGCATCACATCTGCATTGAGGAGGCCCAAGTCGTTGCTAAGGTTAGTCATTTCCATCATCGTAAATTGAGGGAGGCCCTAGAAATTGAAAAAAGACCCAATAATTTGAATAGAGATGATGGTTGGAATATTAGTAGAAGTTGGGTCCCTATCTTGTCCTCCTAATAACTTTTTTTTTTGTATTTTTTTTATTATTTGTCTATGTAGGTATTGACATCCTTTTTATAATATTTGTTGTTGATTTATTCTTCATTAGAGTTTATTTTCTTGATCCTTTGTGTTTTTTATGTATTTTATCATCTTATTCATTCTTAACTCCTTTTAGTATTTTTGTTATTTGTTTAATGGGCCTGAGCCCCATATTTTATTGTTGACCCCGTTTTATTTATTGATTATTTTTTCTTTGGATATATATATATATATATATATATATATATATATATATATATATATATATATATATATATATATATTATATTTATATATATATATATATATCGACTTGTGCATATTTTTGTTTTGTTTTATTTATTTTCTCATTAATTATGTTTAATTTATTTTATTTTATTTTCATTAGTTATTTTATTTATCAAATGATCTTGTCTTGATTAGGGTCTTCACTCGTTTTTATAATTTTTGGCTCCCCTCCTTTAAAGTTTAACTTTGATTATTTATTTATTTAATTTAAAAACTAGCTGTTTAATATAGCGGTTACTTATTAATATTTGTTTTTAATAAATTCATAAACTAATATCATAGTTTAAATATTATTTTTCAAAAACTAGCAGTGTAATATAGCCATTACATATTAATATTTTAATAAATTAATAAACTAATATCATTATTTAAATATTATTTTTCAAGAACTAGTAATTAATTTGGTTTTAATAAATTAATTTAAATATTTTTTTTCAAAAACTAGTCGTTTAATATAGTTGTTACTTAATAATATTTGCTTTTAATATATTAATAAATTAATATTATAATTTAAAGATTATTGTTCAAATATAGTCGTTACTTGCAATTATGTCTCTACATTGCTCTCTATTTAAGCCTTTGCCATGGCCTGGCTCTTCATCTGCTCCTGATGATGAACCACACTTGTTGGTTTGAAATGCGTCGGCCAAAAAAGTTCTCTCATGTGATTTCTACCGAAAGACTTTGTTTAAAACTATTTATACTCTCACTAAGCTCTTCTTCTATCATCATTTAGTATTTGTCCTGATGATGGATCCCTGTTGGGATTTGATACATTGACAAGTATGATTATTACTCTGGGTACTCCGAGATTCAACTAAAAGGTCCAACAAATTCAATAGCCCATTTTTCAAAAGCCTACAAAGTTACTTGTGGCACTAGTGGCATCTCTTCTCTTCTAGATGGCTTTCCTATTCTTTGTTATACATCACATGCTTGACAAAATTCTTTTGCATCCTTATGTACTATGGGCCACCATAGCCCAACTCTCAAGATTTTTTGCGTAGTGGATTTTCCTGCATAGTGCCCACCTACGACTCCTCCATGAGCTTTTGTGAGAATACTTTGTCGTTTATGTTCAGGGACGTATCTGCACAGTACTTCATCTGGTCCCATTTTGTAAAAATGTCCAACAATCAACAAGAAAATAGTTGCTTGAACCACTAACTCCTTTTGCTTCATAGTGTACTCCGTGGGTTCCATTCCTGTGGCTAGAAACTAAATAACATTCATGAAATGATCATCTGCGACTTTAATTGCAAATAGTTGTGCATCAGGAAAGTTATCATTGATATTTGTGGGTTATTCTCTTATCTCTATTCTTGATAGATGATCAGGTCCAACATTCAGTTTTTCTAGCTTTACTATAACTTCGAAGTCATACTTCTGGAATAATAACAACCATCAACATGTATTTCCTCCTAAAACAGGCTTATTCACCAAATATTTCAGCGTGGAGTGATCAATGAACATTTTGAAATGCACCCCCAACAAGTAGTGCCTGAACTTCTATAATGCATACACCATAGCTAATCCTTCTCTTTTCGTCATGCTATAGTTATTTTCTACATTGGATAGTGCCCTACTTACAAATGCTATGGGATGATCAATTTCCCTTGCTCCTTGCTGCTCTTGCACTACACCCAATGCTATGCAAGATGCATCAACATGTACATGGAACTCCTTCTTCTAGTCCAGGAAAACTAGAATAGGCGCAGTTACCATCTTCTCTTTCAGTGCATCCAAACTCTTATGGCACTCTTCGCTCCATTGAAAATTCACATCTTTCTTCAGTAATTTCTCCATCGACATAATTATCTGTGCATACCCCTTTATAAACTTTTTGTAGTTAATAGTGTTTCCGAGTGTTGTGTGCAACTGTCTCACTATTTTTGGTGCTGACAGGTTCAAAATAAATGTGATCTTCATGGGATCCATAATTAATCCCTGTTTTCAAACTACATGTCCCAATAATATACCAAATGGTGCACAAAATATGCAATTCTTCAAGTTCAATAAGATCTGGTACTGCCTACATGTATCCAACATCAGCCTTAAGCTTTTTGCATGCTTCTTTAATAGACCAAATATTGTCCAATCATCGAAGTATACTTCTAGAAACTTGTGTATATATTCTTTGAAGGACACAATTAAAAATATGGGAAATATAGTAGGCACATTCTTTAATCCAAAAGGCATCACCGTGTACTGATAAGAGCCCCACTTTGTCGCAAAAGTTGTTTTATGTCTATCTTTTGGCGCAATTATGATATGATGGTATCCTGAAAAGCCATCTGTGAAAGAATAGGCCTCTTGTCTTCCTACATTGTCCAATACTTGATCTATAAATTTGTGAGGAAAGCGTCATGTAGCCATGCATCATTCAATTTTTTTAACTCAACACAAATTCTGATTTCCCCTTTTTCCTTCTTTTCCTGAACCACCATGGGACTTACCCATTCAGACTCTTCGATAGGTTCGATTATCCCAGCTGTTAACATTTTGTCTAATTCTTCTTTCACCTTCTCCTTGTATTTTGGATTCAGTCTATAAGGTCTCTGCTTGACAGGCTTCGCATCAAGATTCAGAGGAATCCTCATAACTCCCAAATCTCCTAATATGCCCTTCATATCTGAAAACATAGTAGGGAACAACTCCTGATATTCATGCAAGAGATTTTTTATCTTACTGACTGTGTCTTCATTCCAGTAATATCCTATCGTTGCATATTTTGGTTCAACCTCTAACCCTATATTCACCTTCTTCGTCTTCAATGGATTGATTATATTATGCATCTGTATCTCAGGCCCATTTACTTCATGATGACCTTCTGATTCTTTGATGTTAATATTGCGAGGATCTTCATCCTCTTCCGCAGTGAGATTATAGCATTCCATTACATTGCATATCTGCATAGCCCAATCAAGTTGCCAGATAACTGGAACTTCGTTCTCAAAAATCTTCTTCTTAACTATATTCAGAGTTGCATCTATATGTGGGTAGTCATATTCAAATATAAATTTCATTATAAATCCACCAACCATTTCTGCCTAGCTAGTAGTACCATGTTGAAGCTCGATTTCCAAATACCAATTCTGAGGAATTGTCTCCAGGGTATGGATGAAGCCATGCACCCATTATTCTCATGGAATTTCTCCCCATGATGCCATATAGAGTTGTATGTGGTCTCTACGATCACTTTGGCCATCATACTTGTCTGTGAGCTCTTTTTCTACTTAACCAAACCTTACCCACATCAACCTTATACATTTTTTCCAATCTCCTATATTCTTCTTATGAGTACCTCACCATCTAGTAGGAGTAGCCCTCAGTGCTTGATCCAGAGCTAACAATATCTGAAATTCGGGTACCCGTCTTTCATAATCTCTGAGGAAAGTATTTATATCACCCAAACCATCATACAAAGTTAAATCACGTACCTCAACTTTAATACAATGCATTGCTTTAGTGATCCTTTCACATCGCCTTGTAGACACTTCATGCAACCTGTACTACCAGTTTTCCAATTCCTCTTCTGAATCTGAAGTGCATGTACTATGTTGTTCCCAAGTTAGTTTTCCATTTGTAGTAGGTTTAATCCATTCTTCTTCTTTTATTATAATCTGATAAATGTTTTGATGTCATCTTTGTTGTACTCTTCTCTGACAGGTTCAATATATCTCGTTCCCTCCAATGGATATAATTTCATAATAACTCTCATATTATTTCTTTCAAATATCATTTTCCTTTTCTTCAAGTTAATTATAGCCATGTTATCAAAAGCCCAATCCAATCCAAGAAATTCTGGGTAGTGATCACTGTCATCCACAATCTCAATCACTTCAAAGTCAGTGGTAGTGCACACTCCATCAATGTCTACTATGATACCTGCCAATCTTCCTAGAGGGAAAATCTTCTATTGATTCACCATCTTTAGCTGGATAGTTGACCATTGTAGCTTCGATTTACCCATAAATTCCCAAGTTTGCTTCAATAAGACATTAGCATCCAATCCTAGATCCAAGATAACCTGATCCATGTCGTATTCCCCAATCTGTGCTGTAAGCCTCATTTCCTTTCCAGTCCGCTTCTTGTGTCTATCAAAATTATTCACTGCGGGCATCCTTCTCTGCGGTACCTCTTTAGGAGCACAAGAGTCTATTAATTCCTGCAATCTCTCTACGGCCTTATGATTTCTCAACAACTTGATGCAAGTATGTAGAGAAGACTTCAAAATATTCGGGTCCACTTCTTGTGTCGCAACCGGTACTATCTCGCAGATATCCTTTTGAGTTGGCTCCACGGTAGAGGTCTAGGCCCCATCATCCATAAAGATTCGTCTCACCTTCATGAATACTTTCTTTTCCTTCAAGATATCAAATGCAAGAGTTTTTTCAGTAGTTTTCCTTACCCGTGTAGCTTGAACTTCCTTTTTCCCATTGGATTTATCATTTCCAGTCGCAGCTCCTTTTCTTGTTACAATGTCGATGCACGATGAATCCTCCCTTGGCTTAGCAATCATCATTTGGATATTTGTTGCAAGCTGCTAGTTTCTTTTCTCCTACATCTTCGCAATAAGGACAAGGCATTCTTATATCACACGATCAAAATACTTACAATAACTATAAGTTTTCGTAGTGTTATGATAGTCTATTGTGAAGTGTCCTGCCTATCCACAATTATAACATATAATCTGGCCACATCCTCAACCAGCTCCTCATCCTCGTCCTCATCCTTGAAATCCTCCTCGACCAGCGTGTTGGCCTTGATCCTCATTCGTATGTCCCTCAACTTGCAATCTATAAGCATCAGCAGTGTGCTCCATCATCAAGTCATAACTTTGGCAATTTTTCTCATCATGGCCTAATGATCTACAAAAGCTACAAAAAATGGCTTCGGGGTTTGCACATATTTCTATAATAGGTAGCAATCTTCAAAGCAACATTGGCCTCTCGTTCTAAAAATCTCGCACCATGGACCTGGGTTTACCAGATTGGGTGATTCTCTTGCTAACTAATCTCTGAAAATAGGGAATTGATCCTTATAATGACCCTCTGCTTTGCATTTTGTACACCATACTTATAATCTAGTCTCTTTACATTTCTTGAGATCCTGCAATTCCAAGGTCATATTAGTTAGCTGACTCTGTATCTGCTATACTCTTGTATGAATATCTCCAATTGGCAAAGCTTCCAGCGTCATTGAAATCTCCAATGCTTTAGCTTGAGTCGTGATCTTCTGCTGCGTCAAAGGTGTAGGTTTTAACCTCATATAGAAATTACTTGCATACGAATTCTAAAACACAGAAAATAAATAATGCGAGAGAAGAACATATAAAACACATATACACAGAGATTTTCCCCTGGATCCCAAAACCGAGACTACCAGCTTGATTTTTCATTATATTCCTTTCAATCTTATAATACATATTTATACATGCCGGAGCATCCAATACCATGGACCAAAAACCATCGCATCCAATACTATGGACTGAAAACCATTGCGTCCAAAAAACATGTGCGAAAATCATGCACAAAACCATAGGTGGGTCCGCCCAACCTAACATAGGGTCCAAAACCAAAATTTTCTGGGGTGCTGCCCCGGACCCCATAAAGTGGGGTTACGGGTGCCCCTCAAACCCCCTTTTAACTACGTGGAAAGAATATAACACAATCCAACATTCTCCCACTTGTTGTTTTCTTTCCACGGGGGGCCACAAGAGAGCTTAGTCATTTTTCCAGCCCTGAAATGCCCATTGTCCCTCTACACCAAGAAAACCTCTCATAGCTCACAGATTTTGTCAATGCATCTGCAGTGTTCTTCAAAGTGTCCACCTATACCAGCAACACCTTTTTTTCTTCTATCATATCCCTCACAAAGTGATACCGAACATCAATGTGCTTTGTCTTTGAATGATATGCGGGGTTCTTTGCCAAGAAAATTGCACTTTGGCTGTCACAGTCTATCCTTATAGCTTCCTGTACTAACCCCATACTTGAACACAATCTCTGCAACCAAACTGCTTCCTTGCTTGCATGAGTGGCTGCCATGTATTCTGCCTCTGTAGTTGACATTGCCACTACAGATTGTTTCTTACTCATCCAACTGACTGCACCTCCAAATAGGTTAAACACATACCCACTTGTAGATCTTCTCTGATCTAGATCTCCAGCCCAGTCTGCATCAAAAAAGCCATGAATATCCAACACTCTGTCCAATCCTGGTCTTCCTTGGTAGCACAAACCATAATCACTAGTGCCACGCAAATACCTAAAAACCCGCCTCACTTCTGTCCAGTGCTCCTTCCCTAGTTTTGACATAAACCTACTCAATACTCCCACTACATGTGTAATGTCTGGTCTAGTACAAACCATTGCATACATCAAGCTACTGACTACACTTGCATATGGAACATGGGACATGTCCTCTTCCTCTTCTTGTGTCTTGGGACATTGTTCGGCAGATAACCTCACACCTACAGGAATAGGAACCTTCACCGGTTTACTATCCTGCATATTAAACCTCTGCAATATTGTCTCGACATACTTCCTCCGGTTTAACCAGAGCTTCCTCTTTGCCCGATCTCTTTTATTTTCCATGCCCAAAACATAGTTTGCAGCACCAAGATCTTTCATGTTGAATTTGGAGGACAATTGGGTCTTCAAATCCTGGATAACTTCTTTGTCATTTACAACCAACAACATATCATCCATATACAAGACTCGATAAATAACATGGTCACCAATTAATTTAAAGTACACACAGTGATCTGCTTTGCTTCTGGTGAAGTCAAGTCCCCGTATAAATGTATCAAATTTCTGATACCACATCCTTGGTGACTGTTTTAACCCATATAGAGACTTCTTTAACTTACATACCAGTTCTTTCTCATCCTTCACCACAAAGCCTTCAGGTTGCTTCATGTAGATCTCCTCTTCCAATTCCTCATGAAGAAATGCTATCTTCACATCCATTTGTTCTACCTCAAAATCAAAAGCAGCAGCAATAGATAAAAGTAATCTAATAGAAGTTACCTTGGCAATAGGAGAAAAAATATCACCAAAATCAATTCTCGGCACCTGGGAATAACCTTTTGCTACCAACCGAGCTTTGTACTTCTCCACTTTTCCTTCTACATTTGTCTTCTTTTTGAACACCCATTTGCTGCCAATGGGTTTCCTTCCAACCGGCAACTCCACCAGATCCCAAGCCTCATTTTTGTGCAAAGATGCCATTTCATCAACCATGGCCTCTTTCCAGAGTTTTCCATCCTTTGAATCCACTGCTTCCTTCACAGTTCTGGGATCATCATCAGTAACAGACAAAGAAAAATTTGAATAGAAAGCAGATGGACTATACCTTTCTGGTTTCCTTCTTTCTCGAACTGATCTTCTCATAGCCGGAGTTTGTGGCTCTTCATCTTCTAATTCCTCCTCTGCTATAGAGTCTAATTCTTCCTCCTTTAGCTCAAACTCTATCTTCTCAGGTTCCTTTGGTTGGAATTCATGTTTAATAACATCTTTCACCTCTCTGAACACCACATCTCGGTTGTACATAACCTTCCTTGTTACTGGGTTCCAAAGCTTATAACCCTTTAAACCATCCTTATACCCAATAAAGATGCACTTTTCAGATTTACTATCCAACTTTGTTCTTTTCTCCTTTGGAACATGTACATATGCATCACATCCAAATACCCTCAGATGTGAAAGAGAGGGTTTCTTACCAGTCCATACCTCTTGTGGAGTCTTATCCTCCAATGCTGATGAAGGTGACCTGTTGACCAGGTAACATGCAGTATCCACCGCCTCTACCCAGAATTCCTGTCCTAACCCGGCACCACTGAGCATGCTTCTTGCCCTTTCCATCAACGTCTTGTTCATTCTTTCTGCAACTCCATTTTGCTAATGTGTATATGGAGTAGTCTTCTATCGTGCTATACCACATTTCTTGCAGAATTCTTCAAATTCCTTACTGCAAAACTCTCCACCATTATCTATCCTCGGCACCTTTATCTTCTTCTCTGTCTGGTTTTCCACTAGAGCCTTCTATCAAAGATTTCAAATTTCTTCTTAAGGAAATATATCCATGTATTCCTTGAGAAGTCATCTATAAATGATACATAGTACATAGACTTACCTAGTGATGGAACCTTCACAGGTCCAAACACATCATTGTGCACAAGCTCTAATATATGTTTTGCCCTCTTACCACCAGAGGGGAAACTCACATGATTCTGCTTCCCGTATACACAATTTTCACAGAAATCAAAATCCAGAGAGCTATTACTCATAACTTCTACCATACCTTTACCATGAAGTATTCAAAGGCCCTTCTCTCTAATATGTCCAAGCCTTTGATGCCACAACATGGTCCTTTCTCTAGAGACCACTAGATTTTCTGCTCCACTTTCAGGAACCACGGAACTGTTGCACCCATCAGTAACAGTGCTACCTTGCAGCTTGTACAGAGTTCCAATCCGAACTCCCCGCATGAATACCAGTGCTCCCTAAACCATCTTGCAGGTATCCTTCTCGAACACTGTTTTTACACCTGCATCATCCAGCTTACTAACATAAATCAGATTTCTGGCTAATGCAGGAATATGTAGAACACCCGGAAGTGTTCTAACCCTTCCACCTTGCAGCTTCAACTTTACTTTTCCACAACCAATGATTCTATCCTTCCTATCATCCCCTAAGAAGACATCACCACCATCATATTTCTTATACTCACAGAACCACTCTCTATGGGGAGTGAAGTGAAAGGATGCACCTGAGTCAATCAACCATGCCTCATGATCTACATGTGTACTTGAAGAAGCCAAGTACACATCCCCACCTTCATCTGAGGTGGTTTTTGCCTTTGCAGAAGGAGCCTCATTAGATCCCTTTCCTTTGTCAGGAGCTTTAGATTTATAGTCCCTTTTGAAGTGGCCTTCCTTTCCGCATTTCCAACACACCACCTTTACAGGTTTTCCTAGAGATTTAGATCTCCCTCTAGATTTAGATCTCCCACTCGATGACTTATTTTTGTTTCTTTTATGGGATCGTCCTCATACAGAGAAGGCATCACCATTTTGGCTCTCCATATTTTTCCGTCTCATCTCCTCCGTCAACAAGGCTGAGACTATTTCATCAAACTGCAAGGAAGTTGCATTGCTACCTATTGTAATAACCAGACTATCCCACGAATTTGGTAGAGAACACAACAAACTGATGCACTTATCTTCATTGAAATTTTAATATCAACAGATGCTAACTAACTTACCACAGTATTAAATGCATTCAGATGCTCTATCACCAAGTCTCCATCTTTCATCCTTAGGTTATATAACTTTTTCCGTAGGAACAGTTTATTCACCAGAGACTTAGATTGCTACCAAGTCCCTAACTTGTCCCACAAAACCTTTGTTGTAGCTTCCCCTGATACATTCAACAATACTGAATATGAGACACACAATCATATTGTGATCTTTCCCTTCCGATCCAACTTCTTCCATTCTTCATCGGACACTCTTGTTGGTTTAGTACCTGGATCTACCATGATCCATTGATCTTTATCCACCAACAGATCCTCCATCTTGAGTTTCCATAACTCAAAACTCTAACCATTAAATTTCTCGATCTCTATCTTTCCACTGCTCGCCATCTTCTTTCACCACCAGAATCGATCTCACAGTTCTCCCACTGAACAGGGTCTACCACAGGCCTGAGTGAAACCCCTCAGCAACAAAGGCGTCCCCTTGAAGCCAAATCTGCTCTGATACCAAATGTAGGTTTTAACCGCGTACAGAAATTACCTGCATACGAATTCTAAAACACAAAAATAAATAATACGAGATCAGAACACATAAAACACATATACACAAAGATTTTCCCCTGGATCCCAAAACCAGGACTACCAACTTGATCTTTCATTATATTCCTTTCAATGTTATAATACATATTTATACATGCCGAAGCATCCAATACCATGGACCGAAAGCCATCGCATCCAATACTATGTTCTAAAAACCATCGCATCCAAAAAACATGTGCAAAAATCATGCACAAAACCATAGGTGGGTCCGCCCAACCTAACATAGGGTCCAAAACCAAAATTTTCCGGGGTGCTGCCCCGGACCCCATAAAGTGGGGTTACGGGTGCCCCTCAAACCCCCTGTTAACTACGTGGAAAGAATATAACACAACCCAACAAAAGGTAACCTAATGTGTGGTAGTAGCACGGCTATGAACCATTATTTATGTTGTTCTAGGGGTATATTAAAGCTTACTTGACCCATGAACACCTTCAATCGTTGATCCAACTCCCACATAGATTCAATCGCGGTTTGTCTGATTTCCTTTAGATCTGTTATGCACTGTGATTATGACTTCAGCTTCTTGAATTCTGATACCATTGCTTTCTTAATTTCATCCAACAAAGCAGTCGAGTTAGTCACATAGTATTTCATATACCAGGTTAGTGCTCTTTCTCACAACGACATGACGAGTTGTGACTTCTTTACATCATCACTAGTGATCTGTCTTACTGTCCATATTGCATCAAATACAAACCAAAATTGATCAGAATCCTGTGACCCCAGTCCTTTAAAAATAGGCAGCTTAATGTCATCAACCATTTTCCTTCTTGGGGGGCTAGGTGGAGGGGGAGGGGGTGGGGGTGTAGGGGAATTATGGGGAGGGGGATGGGGTGTAAGGGGGGTGGATGGATGGGGAATCCCAAAGACACCCTGATTCTTCTCAACTCCTAACTTCGATGTGCCTTCAGGATGGGTAGGGGAATGTCACAGGGTTGTAGGGTTACTTCTTTCTTCTTCACTCTCAGATCCTCCTAACAAGGGGCTATAGTCAATCTCAATAAAATTATTTGTATCTGTTCTATATCGTTTTCCACTTCACATAGACCCTAGTTTAGGCTTATTTCCTCTTCGTCCATAACTTAATCTGACTGCATTCGCAAAATCCCTTTTTTGCACAATAACATCTTAATCTAGAGATTAAAAGATCTTAGGAACTTACCTCGTGGTCCTTTGAAAAATCTTCATTCAACTTCACTATAGGACACAATATCATCTATCACAAATTCAGTGATAAATCCTCCCAAAATGCTATTGATCCAGAAATCAACAACCCTTGAGATATTTTTATTGACATTCTTGAGTCATCATATGAATTCAAAATTCCACTCCTTAGGCTCATCATTCTTGAAACAAGTCTTATGCTCAGTCAACTTAGATACCCACTCGTACAATTCAATGTGGAACGAACCAAATTATAGGTTTTAACCCCGTACATAAATTACTTGCATACGAATTCTAAAACAAAAAAAATAAACAATGCGAGAGCATAACACATAAAACACATATACACAGAGATTTTCCCCTGGATCCCAAAACCGGGACTACCAGATTGATTTTTCATTATATTCCTTTTAATGTTACAATACATATTTTACATGCCGAAGCATCTAATACCATGGACCGAAAACCATAGGTAGGTCTGCCCAACCTAATATAGGGTCCAAAAAAAAAATTCCCTGGGTGCTGCCCCAGACCCCGTAGAGGGGGGCTACCCACCCCTCTCAAACCCCCTGCTACACAATCGGTGCAACAAAGGGGGGGGCGGACTCCGCTACCCCTCTAACCCACCGATTCACTACGTAGGTTAGTCATGGAAAGAATATAACACAACCCAACACAAAGAAGATTTCGTATTGCTCTTCGAAGATATACTTCTGTAACCAATCTTCAGTTCATAATCGAGGGTTTCAGTCTTATTTCAGCAAATTATCTTCCTTTCTATTCAACCCACTCTTCGATTTCTTTCTTCGATGGACACAAAACATATCCCGTAAGTAGATCTTAGTCCTGACAACGGAACCATTTTTTATTTTAACGGGGCTTGACCCAGGTTCAAAGTGTGATGCACACCAACAAAACCCTCAACCACTAGCCCTTTTGGCAATGACATGTAAGTAGATCGTAGACTCACCCAAAGCGGTTATCGGAGGCTGCAGAACCAGGTTTTTGTAGCTAGAGGGATATGCACGTTATGGTGCCCATGTATTTTCTTATGTCTTATATCTACCTACAACTTCATGTACATGAATAACTTCGCGATGATGATTAACTATACAGATTGGTACTTAACACATAGACATAACAAGAAACATTATAACATATATTCTTTCGCATAATTTAGTAAAAAGCATGCATAATGATATCAATAAAAATAGGGAATGAACACAAAAATATACACAATACTTCACCAAAACTTCTTCTTTATTAATAAGGATCTTCAATACATTCTCTTCCTTGACCTATGCACCTAGTTGTAGGTGGTCTATGCACTCAGTGGCAGACTCTTCAAGGCCACTGCTCACTTAGTTGTGGAGGCTTCCCCAAAATACAGACTCTAGATACAAAGACTCAATTCACTTATGAATTTTTCATGACATTATTCAGTTTTAACAAAGTAGTACATCTCCTTATATAGATTTCGAAAATACAAAAAAATGGTCCACATACTATGGATCTGACAAAAAAATGACGAAAACCCAATACCCGTTACAAAATAAGGGACTTTTGACCCACCCCAAAGCACCTAAACACTGCACAATGAATAGAACTTTGCCAGCTCCGTGTGTTTTGCTCCTCAAAATGCGAAATATTTGACACTAAACTTGGACCAAGTTGGGTTGCACCCAACATGATGAAATGATTTCATAACAAAATATGACCTAAGTTATTTTTATTCCCTTTTGATCATGTCCTTGTATTATTTTTCCTTTTTTTAACAGGATCAAGAATTTATGAATAATTGATAACTTTGAAAGATCAACTTCCACTATGACACCAGATATGACTATTTCATAAATGCCACAAATAGGCCATTTACAACATGTCTCTAGATACTTAAACCAATGAAGATGGGGAAACAAAATTTTCACCAAAACACTCGAGATAAGATCCTTTTGACATGTCCTTTTGTCCTTATTTATCCAACCAACAAGAATTAAATTTGAAAAGGCATCCACATCTCAATTTGATTTGAATCATAATGAGCAGATGATATAAAGCACCACTTTCTCCTACCCACGATATATACATTCCAAATTATGTTAACAAATACTCCAAGAAAGAAAATTTTATATTCTCTTCATCAAGGCATCTCCTCCCAATCTCCCATTTCTACAAGAAGTTTTAGCTCATCTAGTCAATATCCACAATCGTTCCCTCTTATAGATGTGTATAGAAGCTTACTAGGGTATCCCTTCTCCTTGTCTCCCCCAAGTATCTGCTCTAGTCAGAGTTAGTTTTATATCATCTACACATACTAAATTTTGATCTAGAATATTTTTGTCTTTAGAAATATTTATCTAGTGCTCATTTTGGTTGTCACGTGAACCATAATGGTTTAAAAAATTAATGTCCTTCTTCAATTCATAAGTTTGTAAAGTGCACAGGATGTTAGAATCCAATGTCTAGTTCTTCCTTAGATTAAAAGCATGACACCACCATGCAACCAAATCATATAACTTTCCATTTGCAAAAATTGCCACATAAACTCTGTTTGATAAATATTATTTGAAGATAAACTATAACATCATTAATATGCATCATTATTTCCTTTATAGAAATCAAATCTAGGTCGTATTTTGGGGATAACCTCCTAAGAGAGATATATTTGCAAGGAACTACCAAACCCTTCATGTTGATGGAGATGCACATAATTTTTTTTTCCATGAGGCATACCATCATCCATGAGTGTATTGCTATGTGAGACTCCTCATTTATTCTCTCCTTTATTGTATGCATGCTTGATTACCACCCCTAGTAATTTATGATTAGTTTTAAGTATGGATCCATCTCCTAGCCATTATCCCCCAAATTAATTCCATCATATTCCTCATGTCTTCTCTAGACATACCTCAATTAATATATCTTCTATGAACTATTGACACATAATGGTTAGATATCCTCTCTCAAATTTCTCTATTGGGATAACGGTGTTGGATTTTTAAAATTCTCCACCCCAAGGATACCTACCTCCTTACCCTTTCACCCTCTTCTTCCTCTCTGTTGGTTGTGCCTCTTATGTATAAGTAATATAGAAGGACACTTGTTGAATATATTCTAATTTACTTCCTTTACTCTCTTTTTTTAAACATTAAGGATCCTTTTAATATAATTAGTCCTCCTTCATTATTCCTTTCCCCATTGATTTTTCTTCATGTCCACAATCAATGTTTTTTACTAGCACATTTTTAGATAATTTATTGCACTTCTACGGATTTAGATTTATTCACTTTCAATCTTATTAAGGGATTTTATAACCTTTAGAATCCATTTCAAAATGTTTGATAACATCACATGTTTCCTTAGAAGTTTCATAAGGTTTACAATGTGATTCCCCTTCCTCCAAATCATGTTTTTATTCTTAACTCCACATGACCTAAAAGTTTCAATCCAACCATATCCAATTCGGTTGAGCATTAACTACATAGCTACAATTTCTTCATCCTCCTCCTTTCCTAGGCCTACATTTTTCAAGTGGCAATACCTCTTGCAATTTTCACATTTGAAGGGTATATGCAGGTAATTCAAACTTTATCTAAATAAGAGATCCCATAGCTTAATATCAATATCATTTGAGAGGCCCTCTCCCAAGTCCAACAATAAACATATTTTTTTCATAAGTTAACTCTCCATTCTATTGGTTTTCTCATAAATTTCAATGAATTATCCTATCTTGTTACCAATAGATTTGATGACATTCTCTTTCAATAATTATAAGTGAATATAGGGGAGTTTTACCCATATAGGAAACTTTTGTACCATATCCTTAAGGGGTCAAATCATCATGTCTAATATGATATGAAAATCTTGTATGTGCCCCAACTAAATTCTATCTCTACCATACCTTTATATGAATTGTTATTGAAGAATAAGATATAAATCACTTAGATAGTAGATAAAGGAGGGATTGTAGTCCAACCTCATCTTCCAAAACTTTTCCAAGCATTGTTTAAGGGTATTATATGGTATCGATGATCCATTAAATTTTGTAATCAGTCCTACAACAAAGTACCTCTTGGTTTTTTCACTTAAGCTCTTTAGGATTTCTATAAAGTTTCACTCTCCTATATTATTTTAGTACATGTAACTCTTTTTCTACTCCCGTGTAATTATATTATTTCTTTTGTTGACCTTGAGATCCCTAGTACTTGTTTTAAACCTCTAGACCCCTATTAATTATATACTCTTGAATTTTTATATGAAAAGGGAACATTGTTGGCACTCCATCAAAAAAAGATACTTAAACAACTATGAATGAGGTGGGTTGTAATGGTGAATTATACATGGAATTATATTTGATCCATTTTTTTTCCCATGTTTTATGGTCCACCTTTCTTATCTCTTCTTTGAAACCAAGAGTTTTTTTCTTTTATTTTCTTTTTATTTGGGGAAGATTGAGTCCTTTTAATGCCCTAATCCTCCCAATATCTTGACCCCTTTAATGATGCATCTAACCTCTCTAATATACCTCTATCCATTCCATCCCTCCACCTTGATTCATGATGATTATTTCACCTTATTTTTATTTATAAATATGATTCATAGTAAGCTATGGAGATTTATCATAGTCCCTAGTGATAATTACTTAGAGTGGACATTGAGCCAACAACATTGATAATCATCAAACTTATTTGGTTATGTGGAATTATCAAAACTATCCTTACATTTGTACCATAAAATCTCATTGGTTGGAGAATATTCCCTCAAACCTACGATCAAGGGCTCCTCCAAATAGTATATGAGTTCATCCTCCTCCATTTTCCAACTGATACTTGGTGCAACATCCCTCTTTAATCCCTAGTGCATTTAGCTTTGGGTTGGAATGGTTGACTCTCAAAGCCTTATACCTTGGTCACATGATAACCCCATGTGAGAATAGCATCATACATATTCCATCAAAATCCACACCCTTTTCCATAAAAAAAAATTCATCCTCCATACATCCCATATTACAGAGTTGGATTTATTATGGGCCTGGCTATGAGAGTTAATATATACTTATATATTTATGCATTTGTTCGAATCATTATAGTGATAAAACTTGATACTACTTTGAGATCCATGAGATAGATGGCATATTATATTAAACTATCCATAACATTATATAATCACATTCATAGAAAAGGAATTAGATGATCATATGGAATAACCAAATTGACATTATGTATACCACTTTTCAAGATATTAAATAAAGAAATTATGGTAAGTGGAATTTTGATCATCAACTTGGTATCCTATAATGGATATAGTCACCTTAAATATTTTTAACAATTGGATACCTTGTTGAATCTAATACCAACCATCTACTTTTTGGCCACATCATTTTCTTAACTAACCTTGTTGTACCTCTAAGTAGATCCTCTTGAAATTTTGTTTCCTGCTTTTCATATGCAAATTTAACCTCCCCTTAATTACAATCATGTTGTAGGATGTAGTTGAAAGTGTTGCTCAAATTGTACACCTTAAATTTAACACTCTATACATAACCATTCTTCACATGAATTGTTGGGTCCTTCATTTTGAGAGCTAAGTTTTGACATGTTTTGAGGCTAACCACATTTTGGCCAGAGGAAACCATTGGGAAGTCGCAAAGAAGACAACCAGAGAAGGAGAAGGGACCCACCAAATACTAGCAGTTGTGGAGGACCGACTAGAGAAATAAGGACTCAAGTAGTCACAACTGAGCTGAAAGGATCATTGGCGGTCAAGGAAGAAGATGTAGCCAAGCACCAGAGGCAAACGAAAAGGAAAAAGGTGGAGCATCCGAAGGAGAGGCAGCAGGCCAAGCAAGCAATGAGTTTAAGAAGGATGAAGGGAAAATCCAAAAAAGAAAAGAGATAAAAAAGTGCATTGAAATGTTGTCACGAAGCTTATTAAGGCCACACCATTCTGTATTATATTGCTAAGGTATTATCTTATCATGCTAGTTTATGTTTTGTCAATGAGGCCTTCGAGGTAGATGTATTGATGTAATGTTATTAAAGATAATGGAATAAGAAGTTATAGGGTTATATGAGAGTCTTCTTGTGTGACTTTATGTGCTCTTTTAAAATTTTTGTTATGAATGCACATGCATAGTATATTTTCTCCTTGAATGATTGAGTTGTTATGATTGTACCTTTGATGTTCTAATTCTGGGTTTACTGAGTATTGATAGCTTCCATGTGGTTTCTCTCGACACCTGATTCCATCCCCCTAACTAAGTAAGGTCACGATATGCCTTGGGTGAGATGCTTTATTATTCCTGAATAGGGTGAAAATGTTGGTGTTACGCTAGACTACAACGAAGGTTTTGTTGGCCCCTATTCCTGAACCCAGGGTCTCAACCTACTCATCATTTTCTGCCAAAAAATGGTTCCACTGTCGAGACTTGAAATTTTCCAAAGGGTTATGGAATATGGTGTTGATAATATTTAAGAAGGATTTGCAAGATTGGTGGCACAAACAAGTAGAGTGATTTTCTTCTCAACAAGCTCGACTCCGTCCTCGAAGTATGAAGCAGATGAAGGAAGAAATCATGTATGCAGAACCCACAAGTGATCAATATGAGATCTTCTAGTGCAAGATTCCATAGGAGCCCTACAATTGGTTGCAAATATTGCAAATAAAAGAAATACTAGCTGCTAGAGTCAATCTCCTCGTCCCTAGACTCAATCATATCTTGTTTAACTACATCGGCTCAAGATGAATCTGATACGAGCTGTCAATTTCTAGGTGTAGACTAGAGTAGAGGGGTATATTATTGAGTTTTCTACGAAGGGTCATCAATCCTTCTCTAAGGTTGAGGTCATGTTCAAGTCGAGGTTGTGGGGAAGACTCCTGAAGGAAATCTCGTTGTGGGTTAAGGTTTTGATGGTAGAAGAGAACTTGTTGGTGTTCCAGAACCTTCCCATGGTAGCCTAAAGACCTAGTATTAGGGTAAGGACCTAAGGGGAGGGATGCTACTTGACTGGGAGCTATGAAAATATTGAAGAAATGGATGTGGATGAATTCCAAAAGGCTAGATATTTGAGGGCATGAATGAGAGAAAAAATAGCTAAAGAATGGCAGGAGAGAGATATATAGGAGATTGATAGAAGGTAAAGATAGTTATACCAAGCAGGAGCAGTGTTTAGCAACCCAAAAGAAAGAGAAAGATAAAGAAGTCGATTGAAGTTGTGGAGTAGTGGGGATAATGCTAGAGTGAAAAATAGTCCAATAGGATAGGTCGAGACAACCATAGTGACAAAGGGTCAGAGAAACAAGAAAGACTCCACCCTTCTAGTAGAGATGGGAATTCTAGATGGAATTGGATTCATAGGTGTCAAGGAAGGCTCGAATGATGACATGCACTTCACCATGAGAAGATTGTTTTCTAGGAATGATGTGTCCCCGTGAGTAGCAATTCCTTGTCGAGAAGCTTAGGTAGTACCTCCCCCAACCTTCACCTGGTACTTTATCACAACCCTAATAATTATTTTTCTAACTTAATTAAATTCATAAAGGTTCATAGTGTGCATGACACCTACAAATATGGTACCATTAGTAATACAAATAGTAACAATAGTAAAGGTCTCCAAGGATCATCAAAACCCACTTCTCAAGGATTTATACTCATCCCACAAGTTCAATAAAACATGGAAGGATCCTTTACCTGATATCCTGAGATCTCTGGTAGGGGAAATGAGGACACAAAACAACATTGGTACCTATGTGAAGCTATCTAGAGTGCTCACTAGACTCCATATGCTACAAAGTTGATTGAATTTCAAACCACACTTCGAGAGAGAGCATTGAGATGCTTCATAAAATGGTCTGTATTACAACATAATCAATTGGTAGATGAAGTCAAATGGGAGTTTTTTCAGGAGTTTAAGCTCCCCTAAACCAACTAGCAGAGGTTTTATGAGTTATAGGAAATCAAGCAGCGGGAAGGAGAAATTACCTAGGAGCTAATGTAGAAGTTTAACGATGCGATTGATAAGCTAAGCTACCTGATTGAACCCAATCATAAATGGGATTGGTTCATTAAAGATTTGTTACCACTTACACGCACTTCGACCTGGCAAAAGATCGATACTCTGTAAGATGCCCTAGAGCAAGAAACTTGAATTGAGGCTATTGCTGGATACCCACATGAGCACTAGGGAGGCTTCCCATGACTCCTCTACCTTAATACTGTAGCACCAGATCATAGATCTGATAGAGAAGCTGAGGGACCTACAACTTGCATGACTAACTGCATCTATGGTGTACCAACTTCCATATCGAGGGGCATCGCAAAGTGCTCAAGATTGCAGAGCCCAAGCATTCCCTCCATATTGGAGGGGTCATTCACATCTTTACCCGCCACTAGAGTTGTGTAGATTGATACGTTAGGTCTATATATAGGGTACACTTAGCTCCATTCATTTCCAAACTAGTAGAGTGTAGCACCAACTGAGTATTCCGAAATATGCAGAACATATGGACATCTCCCTCATCTCTGTCCAATTCTAAAAAAATATTCCAATGTTCCAAACAATGCCTTTTATGAATTTTGTGGCTCACCAACTCACCACACTGATCAATGTAGAGTGCTAGATGACCTAGATGATCGATTGGATTGATAATCCTATCAGATAATTGAGACTCCTTGAGGACGAGGAGGTGGAGGAATAAGCGGGGTGAAGAATAGGAGGTAGAGGTATGATTTGTTGCTATAATTTTAATCAAGAGGGGCATGTCACAAGATACTTCCTACTATCCAAAAGACCTCAGTGCTCTCAGTGCAGGGTCAACACACATGCAAAAAAATACTCTACAGAGTTAATTTCCAAATGGGAAGAGTACAATAGCTAAAGGGGAGGGAATTTAATCAATTATGAACCAAGGGTACTTGAGACAACTCCCCTCTCAAACATTAATATAGTTGCCTAGGGAGGGAAGAAGAACAGAGTTGAATTTGGAGCCTCTGAACAACCAAGAAACATAAAGCTGGCCTCACCAATGTGCTCATATGATTCTAACCATCATATGCGGTACTAGAATAATTCTGTGAAGACTTTTAACAAATTGACTCTAAGTAGTGAGCTCCTAAGGAGAACAGCCAAGGTTTTCAAAGGCTAGGAGCCCAGACCTATCACAACTCAATAATCAACCCATAATGGAATGGTTTAGTACTTTTCTATAGATTGTGAATGATGATTAGATACTTAGACACTTGCAGGAAATTATTAAAGCTACTGTCAAGGATGGGGCGACTGAGGAAGGATTTATTTTCGTCAACTTACCCGAAAGACACTCCAGGAGGGTACATAGGAATAAGAAGAGAACAGGGATGGAGTTCTGTATTGATGCTCATATGGCAGGTTTTCATATCAAGGATACAATGTTAGATTTGGGCTCAGATGTGAATATCCTACCAAGGAAAGTTTAGGAAGCCTCGGAAAGGCCTAAGTTGGTGTTATGTCCAATTCAACTATGCATGGAAAATCAATATTGTATACTGCCATTTGGAAGGCTAGAAGATGTAGAAGTTGACATAGTGGGAGTGAACATTTATGCTGACTTTGAAATAATAGATAATATAGGGGAGAAATAACCCTATCTAACATTGCTTGGAATAGACTGGGATTTTGAGAATTACACGATAATTGATCTAAAGAAGGAGATGATGACCTTTGAAGTGGAGGGAGTTAGAGTGATCTAGCCCCTGGACCCCTACCAAAGGCCAAGGTTCATTGACCTGGAAGGTGACAAAGAAGAACCTGAGTTGTTAGATCAGCTATACCAGCTGATGATGGGAAGAAGATAAGACTATATTAATCTAATGGTAGGAGGATTGATTAGATGGAGGATTATTCAAATCTTAAAGGTCGAATTTGAGGCTGCATGGGATAAATGGTAATAGTGTGGACATGAGATCAACACCAAGCATTGTGCCATGATCCATTGTATCAATTGGGTTGCTACTAAGGTATGATAACTTCCTATTTTCAATGGCATGGGTTCTATTACTAATTTTATTAATGAAGTTGATGCAACCATCTCTGAAGTACACAAAGTTCCCTTATTGGATGTCACCTTACAAGTGACGCTAGCAAGGTGGTGGGAATCTCACATAACCATCTCATAAAATAGCTAGAGATTAAGACAACAATGAGGGTCAAATTCGGGAATTCAGAGGACTACCCACAAAATTTTAGTAAGTACTAGGGAGCTCTCACCCTCAGCAACACCTACAATATTTTAATGCTAGATGGATCAGAGAAGGACTTCTAGATAACTTATGGGTGCATAGCTTTGTACACACCCCGGGGACATTTCCGAAGGCATGGTATGCAAAGGATGAGATAAGAAGACATGTCAGTGATTCAGACTGTATGGTAGCTCAATTTATCAGCATCATTTCCTTCATAGATAGTGATGAGAGGATAACAACTTATTTGCAATCCATCAAAAGGGTTTTTATCGCGGTAGGGAAGTTGACGAAGGGATGTATAGACCAGAACACCTTTGAGCATATATATGAATCCAGATTCCATGAAGTCGTAGCTTGTGGAAAGATATACCAGGAGCCTGATGAAGATGATTTGGAGGAATTAAGACATCTAACATTCAAGGAAACTGAAGGGGAACAAAGTGTTGAAGATGGGCCTGTAACCAATGGTTTGTAGTTACTACCTCTGAAGTTGCGGAAACACAACATTGGCACTGATGAGAAGCCAAAGTTAGCCTTGATTGGATATTACTGGGATGAGAAGAGTACTAAGGAAATATTTGATCTCCTAAGAGAATATGAAGACTTGTTCCCTTCATCTGTTGCAGAGCTTAAAGGGATTAAGGGGGAGTTAGGGGAGATGAAGATTGTGCTTAAACTTGATGCAAAGCTAGTGAAAAATCGATTGTAGAGGCTGAACCTGAGAGTCAAAGAGAAGGTGAAGAAGGAGATAGAAAAGATGTTTCCAGTAGGGCTCATCTTCCCAATTGACGACGCTGAGTGGTCCAGTCCAATTGTTATATAGAATAAAAAAAACTCTAAAGAAATTCAAGTCTATATGGATTACTGGATTCTGAACAATACTTGTGTTCATGATCCCTTCCCCACACCTTTCAATGATGAAGCTCTAGACATTGTGGTAGGAAATGAAGCTTACTCTTTTATAGATGGATTCTTTGGTTACCACCAAGTCTGGATTGTGGAAAAGGATAAGAAGAAAACCACATTCACCACTTAAGGGGGATCATATTCTTACCGTGTCATGCCTTTTGGGCTCAAGAATGCGGCAAAAGTATTTTCTAAAATTGTAATCGCTTTCTTTAGGGATTATATTCTCAAGTTTCTATAGGTTTAAATGGATGATTGGACCATCTACAATTTAATTAAAAAACATTCCAGTTTTCTCCAAGTGATGCTTGACCATTGTAGACGGCTACAGATCTCCCTAAACCTGAAAAAGTGCATATTCATTGTCCCTTTTAGAACAGTTCTAGGCCATATAGCCTACAAAGAGGGAGTATGTGTTGATCCTACTAAGGTCATAGTGGTCCTAAATGTGGCCCCACCAACAAGTGTTAAACAATTGAGATCCACCCTTGGCCACACAGGATATTACAAGAGGTTCATCTGCAAGTATGCCTCGATCACTACACCACTGGAGAAGCTATTGAAGAAAGATAAAAGGTTCACATGGTCAGATGAATGTGAAGCTACTTTCAATGTGCTAAAATAAAAATTGACAAGTGCACCAATCTTGGTTCATCCAAATTGGAATAAGAAATTTCATGTTCATTGTGACACAAGGAGTATTGCCTTGGGAGTTGTCTTGGCTCAACCTGAAGATGAAAATATTGATCACCCCATCTACTTTTATAAAAGAAAATTTTCCATGGTGGAAATTAATTATACCTGACTAAGCATGAAGCACTTGAAGTGGTGTATTTGCTACAAAAATTTCAGCACTATCTTTTTGGGCGTCCGTTCAAATTATTCACTAGTCATTCTACCTTGAAGTACTTGGTGAATAAGCTTGTACTTGAAGGAAGGATTTTTATATTGCTTCTATTGTTCCATGAGTTCACATTTGAAGTAATATTCAAGCCAAGAAGACTAAACATGGTCCCTAATCATATTTTCTAGTTAGAATCAGGTGAAACTAGAGGGTTAGTAGATGATCAATTTCTAGATGCCAACCTGTTTCAAGTCGAATCCATACCAGACTACTTGCAGGACATTACATTATTTATAGCCATAGGTAAATGCCTAGAGGAGTACATGGAAACACAATGAAGGCACATGGTGGTTCACGTTGTAGATTACTGGCGACAACTGTACAAGTTGGGCCTTGATAAGATATTACGAAGGTGTGTTCTTGATCATGAGAGACAAGATGTATTGTGGAAATTTCATTCAGGATTTGCAGGTGGGCATATTGGTGGAAAGGTCACCATCGGTAAAGTGTTGCAAGAGAGACTCTGGTCACCCACAATTTTCTGAGATACAAAAGAGTATGCCAATCTATGTGACGTTTGCCAAAGGTTTGGGAAGCCATCACACCAGGATGAACTTCCTTTGAAACTGATATGAGCACTCCAGGCATTTGAGAAATGGAAAGTTGACTTTGTGGGACCTATTAACCCACTAGCATATCACTCACATGCCATATATATTATAAACACCATAGATTACCTTACTGTTGGCTTGAGGGGGCCTGACCCAGGTTCGGTGTTGATTAGCCAAACAAATCCCTACACTACTGGCCCTTTCAAAATTAGCTCACAAAGCATGGGCTGAAGTCTCACTCGAAGCAGTATGGGGGGATGTTGGAACCACGTTTCTTCACCCTGAGATGGTTGTGATGTCGTTTTATTCCTTCTATCCCTGCCTTCGCGCAGGTTGCTTCGCTCTAGGGCTTGCAAGACAAACTCTCTATTTCGGCCTTCAATACCTTTGTGAAAGTATACGACTAACCTTCGCATAGCCCTAACCCATGGCTTAGGTAATTTCGCACTGCTATGGTAGCGTGTCGTGCAGATTCCCTAATTATTCTAAGTGATTTTCTTATCTCGTCAAATACGTAAGCAAATATTTGTAATTGCATTCAATTATTCAATGTAATTGCATTCATTCGCACATCATATAAGCATAATAAAGGAAATTCATACAGAAAATATCCAAACGCATCAACAGAAAAAAGACACAGAAATTGCAGAATATCTCCTTTTATTAAGATCTTCCAAGTGTTTACAAACTCTGTCCACCCTACGCACACAACTATAGGGGTTTGCGCACTCAGCTGTGGACTTCTACCTTAGGCCTCTACGCACTTAGCTACAGAGCCTCTACCTACGCTACACCCCAAGACTTAGACTTCTTCTTCAGAAATATCTCTCTATTACATGATATGCCATTATTTATCTCCTTAAACTACTTAGAGCTTAGCTCTTTTTATACAATCCCATGGTCCGCGGACCATGGGTAGGCCTCTTACAGCCAGCTTTACTTTACAAAACTAAGGGCGAACTACCCTTTTTGACCCATAATACCTTTGTGCTCTGCAACCACAAAATGCAGAGTCTTTACAATTATATTACAAAATTTGACTTAAACATGGGATTTTAGCCCCAAAACTGCCCTTGGGGATCTCACTCCCAACAGGCCCCCAACACAAACATTGTGACTCACCCTCGAGTCACTCGGTAGGAACGAATATCTTTGCATGAAGCCCGTCCAGCTCGACCCGGATGACCACAACTTCGGTCGTGCACTGAGCTCCTGCTTGCTTCGCATCTTCAACTGTCTTTTCGGTTACTGCTCCCGCGATGTTAGCCTGAAGCTTTTGTTGTGTCGCTTGCAGAGTCGAAAGATTTCCTTCAATTTTTTCCTGTGACTGCGTAAGCTTCCTCCAACCAGGGCTTTAGTAGTGCCTTCATCACTACATCCTTGTGCAGCGCTGCGTCCACTTGTTCCTTCAGCTACTTGGCTTCCTGCAGTTTGGCTAACCTTTGTGTCAGCGCAATGGTTTGTGTTGTGCCCTTAACTTCGTCATAGCACTGTTGGAGTTTGTGTGTTTCCATCTCTAGCCTTTGGATGTTTGGGTCCTCCTGAAAGCTGGTCAGGACCTTAAATAATTGCTCGAACAACTATGTGCAGTCTGCTACTACACTCTCCACTGCCGTGACTACTTCTGTGACAGTGACTGCCCACTGTTCCTTTACCTCTGGCGGTGTTGAAGGCTCGGCCCTAAACTGGAGCTTTGTAATCTGTAGGTTTAGCTCCAACTGAACCTGCGCCATCTCTGTCTAAGTGTCACGCACCCCCATGGGCAATTTGTGGATGCGAACCTCAACTGACTCCTCCTCCAAAATGGCCAACTATGGAACCATTCTGCATGCCTCCTCCACAACCTCCGTGATCTTCCTTCTCTATTGGGTCACCTTGGCCTTAGCGGGGATGGCAGAATTTCTCTGTAGGGCCATCTATTTGTTGTTTATCCTTTGTTCACTGAATACCTAGAGGGCACGGTGCTCACGGGCCCTTAGCTCTGCAATTACTCCATCCTGCAAGAGGTGGAGTGCTTCATGCGGAAGCGATACCAGGCTCAGTCCAACTCCATTTAAGGCGCTGACATTGGGCCTTGCAGCCTCATTTTCTGTGGTCGGTGCTCCATCTAGAAGCACTAGTGCATTGGAAGCCTTCGTGCATAGCATATCAACAGCTTCTGACGTGCTAATAGCCAAGTTTGTAGACACCATACCAGCTTGCGACGTGTGGGTTTGCAACTCCTGCAACCCGATCTGGATGGCCCCTAGGATGATTTTTTGCTACTTTTCAAATTGCTGCAGGGTCTCTACGTGACATCTCTGACTGTGTCATTGATGTCATATAAGTCTCCCTCCATCAATGTGATAGGGTCCAGTGAGTTCTTGGTCGCTTTGGATTTCTTTCTAGACCCTCCCTTCTCCAGCTCTCTCAGGTGCTTAATGCGGGTGGACGTCTCCTGAGGGTTCACGTCGTGCTGCTATGTGTCCTCCTCTTCGGTCTCAGGTGAAGGTGACCATGCACCTTTGTCAGAGCCCCATTCTGTGTCACCTGTCTGTTTTCCTGCCTGTTTCGCCTAGGCCTTCTTAGTTGCCTCCTTTTTCCTCTTTTCAACTAGCTGCGTCATCTTCAGCTTGGCCTCCTCCTTCTTCTTCTGTGTAGAGGACTTGCTTCCACCCACTGCCAAGTTTGTGGTAGTGCACCACTCCGTCTTCCATTTATCAAGCACCACATCAATGGCATCATCTGTGGCCAAGTACGACAAATCGTACCACTTCTACACAGGGTCCTTCCGTGCCCTGATTGATATTCGATGGAAATCAGATTTAAACTCGGCATAGCTCTGTAGGTTAACATATACCATGGGTGACAATCATGGACTATGATTAATGGCCATCCTGATATTCATTTCCATCAAGATCTAAAAGATCTTGTTGTCTCGAACTCGCTCTGCGCCCTTGGTCACCCATAGTGAAGCGTACTTCGCTGTTTCTGGAAGGTCTGGCGTGACCGAAGGGAACTGGCTCTCCTCTAGTAGCTCCTACACTACCAACACAATCGACAGCAAGAGCCACGCGTAATGGAATGTCTTTCTTTGCTCTTGCGCTTCACGATAATTCACAATGATCTCTCCGCGAAGGTAGTCTGACTAGTTAAACTAGACACCTTCTGCACACTGCTGTGCAAGCGCAATGACAAGCATCGGCACCTCATCAGCGTGGCACTGCCACATCACCTTCCCTGCAAGGATCTGCGTTGCCACCTTCACATTGGGGTTGCAGATGCTAGAGATAGCATACCTACGCGCTTCTTCACTAGCTTGAATTTCTCCTTCATTGACTCTGCGAGCGCCTGGTCGCCACCGTTGCCACCAAAGATCATAGCTAGATTTTCACTTGTATACGATAGGCGTGTTATTCTATGAATCAACATATCAGTGATGGGTATCAGCTCCTCCAGCCATAGACACCCATCATGCACCAAGCAAAGCAGCTACTTGATGACCAAAACTGTCACAAGGGTGCGGTTATAGTGTGGCACCCAGAGTAGGTTCAACAATCCTGCCTTCTCTACCCCCTTGAGCCACCTCAATGGCTCCAACACTGTCATTCCCGTATTTGTATCTATGATGCGATGCATCATTCGTTTAGTTTTCAGGTGTGGGAACTTCTCGTGGTCCGCCAAGTCCTAGTCTTCAAGCTTCGGTATCGACACTCGGGCCAAGCACAGACCGTTGAAAGTAATTTCATCCGATAGTAGAGGGGTTTATAGGGGAGTCTTACTCTCATCAATGTCCTTTGGGACCTTGGACTTAATCTTGCGTGGAGGGACATACTCCGACAACCATGTAATAGGGTCCGTACCCTGGGCTTCAACCTCCTCTACTTCCACTCCCACATTCTCATCGTCCATCAGGATGTCTTTGATATCCTCCTCCTCTACTTCTAGGTTTATAGCCTTGCCTTTCTCCTGGGCAGTGGTCTTTGGTGGGTTTCTCCTTGGCGATGCACACACCGGTATGGTAGGTTGCTTGCCCTTCTTGTTGTTCATGGTCTCCTTGTTTGGGGTTGGTTTCAGTCTTGGTGTTCTCCGCAATTTAGGGACCTCCGCCAATACTTCGGCCACTTCCAGAGCAACTACTTATGCCTCTCTCTCCATTTCCTGTGTTGTCTCCTCTACTACTTTTTGTGTATTGATAACTTTCGGGGGTGCTGACATGATTTTCTGCAAGAATTCCTATGTGTCTGCCGACAAAGTCGCAAATACCCCAAAAACTATCAGAAGCTCGTATTGCTCATGATTCATAGGCACTTGAGAGCACAACAGCTAAATACTCAAAATGCCAAGTGTTTTTTGTTGGGCAACTACTTGTAATTTATAGGGCATTTTGAATTCAAATTCAACTGTCCAAAAAATCGGTTCATTAATGCCAGATTGGCGGCAGATTTTCAAGGATCTAAGCCATAAATTTCATCTTAAATGTCGACTCCCCGCTCCATTTGGCCTTACTTCTACCGTATTTTCATGAACAATGACTTTAACAGTCACTTTCCGGTCGACCTGCATGATTTCTCCCTGGGTAGCACAACCCCCTCCGCGTTGCCGTGGACCCAGTGACACATCCTTGCTTTGCACCATCTTCCAATCACGCAGCTCCCCAACTCGGGCAGTGTATTTTATAGTCCCATTCCTCCTTTCAGCTACCTGGAGTGCTAAGACTGTGCTACCTTCATTTAGTCACTGTTAGCTCTACTACAGTTTGCAACATTTGATGGATTAAATCAGGTCAGATAGTGCTGGTTTGGGTTGCAGAGGGTTTGTAGCTGTTTATTTTATCCTTCCTCTTCATTTGCATTATTCCCTTATAACTCCCACCACCTCCGTTTCCACCTCCTCTTCCATTCTCCTATTTCTCCCCTAACCCATTATTTTCATGTTTCTCTATAGTCTTTTGTAAACCTCGCCTAAACCCTTTTTTGGGCTCCCGGGCTTCTTTTTGTTTAAAACCTATAACCCCCGATAACCTATTTATACCTCGTATAAACCCATTCTGCGTTTAGGCCCCGGGCGCTTAAGTCTTAACACTTATAACCCACATGACCATATTCATAAACCCACGGCTTTACCTGTCACATCAACCCCGAAATATGTGCATTCACCCGCAGCCGTCCGATCATCTCCCGCAGATCCGACGATGTACGCAGCCCCCCCGCGTGAACCTGCAAGAACGATAACCCGTGGGGAAGTGGTTTCCCGCTAGCCATGTGTCTTAATTTAACTGGATCGTGCCCCACGTTACGGAAACCATCGAGCACCGAAAGCGGTGCAGGGAAACCGCCTGCCCGCGAAACCTCCTGTCCCCCGGTCGTTAACGGCGTGCTCCTTTCGCTCCCGATCACCGTCGGATCTGCCGCATCCAGATCCGACGGCCCTCATTTCTCCCTTCGCCTATCTTCCGATATCCTCCGTCAAATGATCTCCACCGTTTGATTACATGATCTGACGACCCTCATTTATTCCATCATCCGCTTCCTAATTCCTCCCACTTCCGATCTCCGCCATCCATTTTGTCATCCAACGATCAGTATTCATTCGCAAGCCATCTTCCGTTTTCATGCATTTTCCATGTTTTGAGCCTGTCCTGTGCGCGCGAAGGAGGAAGGAAGCCATCATCCGGTACACTGCGCATTGAATTCTCAGCTACTATATTCAAAGAGCAGTGTGGCCGAAGGACAAACAGGACAACCTCGAGCAGTTAACATAGTTATTAGCTTGTTTCAGTCAGTACTTCACTTGCTCAGGAAGGACAGCAGAATATCCAGAAAGGCTGATTTTGTCCATTAAAACATTCAGAATTGCAGCAGAGGCCCATTTCAGATTGTAAATGTGGTTGGTGGTCCATTATGACCCCTCCACGCATAGGTTAGCAGAGTTTTTTGTAAACCAACCTCAATATATACCCAGAAACAGAATGTAATAGGTTGATGAATGTTATTTTGTTGTAAGCTTCAACTTCTGGAGACTGTAACTGTTATGATACCTGCAATGTCTGGTCTTCATTTTCAGCTAATGCAAGCTTCTTTTGCTGTTAATTGCTCACTTTCCACTTCTTCTTCTTGTTCCAGGTTGTGCCTTCTATGCATTTATTCATGTGTTGTTGATGTTTAGCATTAGAGGGGTTGTCATCCCACCTCTGTGTTTGAATCTAGTATGTATCATTGAATTTGTATGTAGGTTTCTGTTATTTTAATGCCAGAGAGCTATCATCCTATCTGTGTATTAGGAAACAGATTTACAAACCTTTTAACTGGTTACAGCCAGCCATCATAGGGTCCTGTGCATCTGCTGGTGTGGTCAGTCTTCTCCATCATCACATTTTCCTTTAAACTGTGAGTAATTGGTGGTCTAAAGCCTTGTAGTCTGGGGGTGTTCACCCATGTCTGGGGTCAAGCATAGTAGAAGTGGTTATCTGGCTTGAATATGTAGCATTTCTTTCATTCATCCACCAATTTTCCAACATTTTTGTTGAGTTTGTAATGTTCCCGAGCATCTCTGATATACAACCTAGGAGAGTTTCTTGGGGTGATAACATTAATTGGCACCGCTGCCGAGGAAAGGAGAATTGAAGCTTAGCTTCCCTGGGAGAACGACACAGCTTCAATCTTAGATGATAGACAAGGTTTGAACACAGTTTCTGGTTGTAATCATCTATCTGGCGACTCCACATCGAAGTTCTGGCTCAGTTTGTGAGACACAAAGAAATCCTCAGAAATCTCCAGCTGAATCATTGCCTGACCCTAAGAGGACTGTCAAATCGAAGAAATATTCACATAAAAGGGGCACCAGGATCAGGTAAGCCTAAGAAATCGTATTCATCTCTGAAAGATAAAGTTATTGCTGAAGATTTACAGTCTGAAGATTTAGAGCACAACACTGTTATTAAGGAAATTCCTTCAGAGATTAATACAGCCCCCTTGTCAGTTAGTTCCCCTTTGAATCTCAGTCCAAAGAAAGGTTCCCATTTAGTCCAAAACATCCCTTTATCTCTGCCATCCATTACATTACTTCCTACCATTCAATCTGCCAGTGTTCCTCCACATATCCCAATCATGGCAGGACAGCAAGCACCCACGAAGATTGAGAGAATTGTTGCTGCTAGATATGGACCTTTAGTCTTGCATGTTCCTTTAAATCCTATGCTTGTGGGAGAATATCAAAAATATATGCCTAAATTCACTGGCACAGAGGGAGTAACAGTAGAAGAACACCTTGAAGCTTTTTACAGTTATGCTGATAATTTAGATATAAGTGAAAATGATGTGTGGATGAGAGTTTTTGTCCAGAGCCTTGATGGAGAGGCTAGGAAGTGGTTTAGAGAATTACCCCAGAGATCTATAACTGATATTGAAGCATTAGATGATGTGTTTTTGAAGCAATGGGGAGATAAAAAAGACTTGTTGTATTATCATACTGAGTTTGGTAATCTGAAGAGGGAAAATGGTGAATCTTTGCCTGATTTTAATAAAAGATTCAATCGTATGTATAGTAAGATACCAACTGAGGTAAAGCCTACTCCTACCTCTGCCAAACTCACTTATGCCAATGCTTTTGACTCTGATTTCTGCCTGTTATTGAGAGAAAGGAGATGTGCTACGCTGGCAGACATGCAAGATGCAACCCTAGAAGTAGAGTCTAATATTATGGCTGCAGAAAAGCTCAAAAGTCAAGCTGACAGAAGGAGGCAGAGAGGTCAAGCTTCTACTTCTTCTGCTTCATCTTCAAAGCCTAAATTAGAAAAAATGATTAAGATGATAGGGTCATTGGATGCTGAAATTTCTAAGCTAAAAGTTGAACAGAATTCAGCAAAAACAAGGCAGCAGAACACATTTGCTCCAAGAAACCCCAATCCATTCAGAAGAGAAAATGAGCAATTACAAATTATGCAGAGGGGTGAAGATTCAAAAGAATATCAGAAAGTTAAAGCTCCTTTCCAAAATGTAGTCATGGAGGAGGAAACAATTTGAACAAGAGGAGGATGAAATTCACTACATGGAAGATAAAGGCAGCGCTGCATTTTTTACTTTGGCTGCTTATGAAGAATCATTGTTGCAGTAACAAGACAGTCAAGAATGGGATAGAGAAGCTGTCCTACAAGATGAATAGCAGCAGAGAATGCAAAAAATGTCAAAGAGAATTCTGCACAAAGAGCTGTTGTCCAAACAGAACCACAGAATATCAGGCAGAGAAGACCAGCAGCTGATCCAGTCATCCTCAAAACTCCAGTTCAAGAGGTAAAAAGTTCTGATAAATCATCTTCTTCTTTCAGCTTTGAGTCAAAAGTTTAGAAATTGAAAATATTTGTGCCTCTGGTTGAGTTGGTGAAGAGTGAAGTATTTAGGAAGCCTATCCTTGAAGCCCTTGAGCTAGAAACCAAACAAACCTCCACTGACTCTGTTAATTTGCAAGATGACAAGCCTACCATTGTGCTCAGCCCTATGATTGAACCTGCTGATAATAATTCTCCATATTTTTATGTTTCATTGACCATTCATGACAAAATCCTCCACAATTTCCTGCTAGACACAAGGGCCAGCCACAATTTAATGCCTAAAGCTATCATGGAAAAGTTAGGCCTTGATATCACTATACCCTATCATGATTTATTTTCTTTTGATTCAAGGAAGGTGAAATGCCTAGGATAGATCAAAGATCTTGCAATTACCCTAACTCAGCTGCCCATGAAGAGTATGATGATGGATATTGTGGTAGCAGATGTCCCTCCTAAGTTTGGCATGCTGCTATCCAGAGGGTGGATTAAGAGACTAGGTGGGACATTACAGAATGATCTTTCTTATGCCACTGTCCCAGTTTTTGGAGGAGAAAGGAGGAGGTTATATAGAGAAGCACAGCTGGCATACATCATTAGTGATGAGAAGAATCCTACCAATCATCCCATATATGCAGTGGACACTGATTTTGGAGCATGTATTTTCCAAATAAAAGAAACTTAGAAGGCCTCATTGTAGATCAGAAAACCAACAATTCAGGCCAAAGAAGAGCAAGGAATTCAGGTTTGGGATATGTTTTTTGATGGAGCATGTTCCAGGGAGACTGCAAGAGCAGGGGTGGTGCTAGTATCTCCAAAGCAAGAAAGCATTCAGCTGTCTTTTAAGCTGGTTTTTCAAGTCACTAATAACATAGCAGAGTATGAGGCTTTTTTTCTGGGCCTTAATGCAGCGAAAGACCGAGGAATCAAGAATCTGAAGGTGTTTGGAGATGCCGATTTGATCATTCAACAAACAAAAAAATCATTTCAAGCAAATCACCCAAGGCTGAAAGCATACAGAGATGAGGTATGGAGAATCAGAGATTGTTTTGATTATTTTTGTATTTCATATATTCCTAGAGCCCAAAATCAGCTTGCTGATTCCCTTGCTGTTTCTGCTAGTCTATTTATTCCTACCATGCCTCCCAGATTAATTTATGAAGTCCAAATGAAGCACAAATCGTCCTTGCCCGATAATGTACACCATTGGAAAGTTTTTGAAGATGATGATGAATTGAATAGTTTCCTCGAGTCATTAATGAGTTTTCCGAAATGCAAATTGACCAAGAAAATGAAGCCTTGGAAGAAAGCCACCAGCCCCAGCTTAGAAATAAGATTGGTAAAGGCAGTATTGTTCAGCTTCCTAGTGATCATATTCCTAAGGGTCTAATTCCTCTTGAAAGACTATTTGACTAGAATGATGTGCCTTACAAAGCTGCCCAAAAAGAAGACCAATCTGCAGTCTGTAAGTATGATATAGGAAGTCCAGGTCAGCCTAGATATGTAAATTTGTCCACTCATTTGTCAGCTGATCAAAGTGCTGAATACTGAAATTTAATGAGGCAATTTGCTGATGTGTTTGCCTGGGAGTATAGTGACCTGAAAACATATGATAAGAATATAATTCAGCATAAAATCCCTCTGGAGAAAGACACCATTCCTTTCAAACAAAAGCTGAAACCGATAAATCCTATGCTTCTTCCTTTGATTGAAAAAGAAATTAAAAAATTGTTGGCTGCCAAGATTATAGTTCCTCTTAGATATTCAAAATGGGTAGCCAATTTGGTGGTTGTAAGGAAGAAAAGTGGAGAAATCAGACAGTGTGTCGATTTTAGAAATTTAAACAAATGCTCCAAGAAAGACAACTATCCTCTACCCAAGATGGATCATTTGCTACAAAAAGTCTTAGGTGCCAAAGTAATGTCTTTCTTGGATGGTTTTTCAAGCTTTAATAATATTGTTGTGCACCCAAATGATCAAGAAAAGACTGCATTTACCACTCCTTTGGGCACTTTTATGTATGCCAAAATTCCATTTGGATTGATGAATGTTGGAGCCACCTTTCAGAGAGCTATGGATATAGCATTTGTGGGAGAGAAGGACAAATTTGTGCTTATCTACCTTGATGATAAATAGTTTACTCCAGCAGCCATCAAAATCATTTATAGCATTTGAAAAAAATGTTTCTAAAGTGCAGAAGGTTTGGAATTTCAGTCAATCCCAAAAAATCTCAATTTGCTTTAAATGAAGGCAAGTTGTTAGGACATATTGTGTCTGCTGCAGGTGTTCAGATAGATCCAGAAAGAGTCAAAGCAATTCAGACTTTTTCTGTCCCTAGATCAAAGAAGGATATTCAATCTTTTTTGGGAAAAATAAATTTTGTCAGGAGGTTTATACCAAATTTTGCAGAACTAGTGAAGCATATTACCTCCATGTTGAGAAAAGGGTCAGAGGTAAGATGGACTGATGCAGCAAGAAAATCATTTGAGTCTATTAAAAAGGCCATTATGGAAGCTCCCACATTAATAAGTCCAGATTACAACAAAGAGTTCCATATTTTCTCATTTGCTTCTGAAGAAACTGTTGCAGCAGTTTTATTGCAGCAAGATGAAGAAGGTGCAGAACATCCAGTAGGATTTTTTAGCAAGAACTTGAGGGATGCTGAACTGAGGTATGATATTATTGAGAAGCATGCATATGCTCTTATCAAATCCTTAAGAGCTTTCAAAGTTTATATCTTGCATTCAAAGATAGTTTCATATGTACCCTCTGCTGCAATTAAAGATGTCTTGACACAACCTGATGTTGATGGAAGAAGGGCGAAATAGATTGCAAAAATGATAGAATTTAATATAGAGATGAAGCCCACCAAGCTAGTCAGAGGTCAGGGACTTTCTAAGTTATTGGCTGAGGAAAATTGCAGGTCTTTAGATATTGATTTCCTATGCACAATTGCAGAAATCGGTCAAACAGATGAAGAACAAAAACAGTTGAAACAGAGAGAAAACAGCTAATGGTCGAGAACCTAGCTTCTTGTAACTGGTATGCTGAAATGATTAATTTCTTGTTGAAGCTAGAAATCCGTTCAGAGCTTACTCAAAGTCAAGCTAGAACCATGAAGCTTAGGGCAGCAAAATATTGC
Source organism: Pinus tabuliformis (assembly GCA_031772625.1). Classification (NCBI taxonomy): domain Eukaryota; kingdom Viridiplantae; phylum Streptophyta; class Pinopsida; order Pinales; family Pinaceae; genus Pinus; species Pinus tabuliformis. Next base: position 515,220,158 of record CM062804.1, on the reverse strand, counting down.
ATCAATAAAAATCTGCTCTATTGGAGGGATCCATCTGGAATATTTTTAAGGTGTCTGGACAAAGAACAGTCAAAAGAAGTTATGCAGCAGTTTCATAACAGCATGTGTGGAGGGCACCATTATTGGAAAACTACAGCCCATAAAATTCTCAGAGCTGGGTACTATTGGCCCACTTTATTTTCTGATGTGTTTTCTTTTGTTAAATCTTGTGACAGGTGCCAAAGATTTGAAGGAAAACAACAGTTGAAGTCCTTTCCCCTAAAACCAATTTAAGCAAAAGGACGTTTTCAGCAGTGGGGCTTGGATTTTATTGGAGAAATCAATCCAAATTCCAGTGGCTAGCACATATGGATATTATTAGCCACTGATTATTTCACTAAGTGGATTGAAGTAGTCCCTACTAGGAAGGCTGATCACAATGTGGTCATGAAGTTTTTGACAGAGAATATCTTTAGTAGATTTGGTTGTCCACATAAATTAATAACAGATAATGCAACAGCCTTTAGGGCAAAAGAATTGGTGGAAATGTGTGATTCAATGGGTGTTAAAATTGTTCATTCCACCTCTTATTATCCTCAAGGAAATGGTCTGGCAGAATCCTCTAATAAAAGTCTAATCAGGATAATTAAAAAGCTGTTAGAAGACAATAAAAAGAATTAGGATTCAAAGCTCAAGTATGCACTGTGAGCTGACAGAGTGACCATTAAAAAATCCATAGGCAATCCTCCTTTCAAGCTAGTATATGGCACTGAGGCTGTATTTCCAATTTAGCTAACTCTCCCTGTGGCAAAATTCCTTCAAGAAGAGTAGGATGAGGAAGAAGATATGGAAAAAAGGATCACTGGTTTAGCAGAAATACGTCAGATTATAGAACAGCTGCTTGAAAAGGCTGCAGCACATCAGAGAAAGGTCAAGGAAGCCTTTGACAAAAAGGGAAAAACAAATAATTTTCAGATTGGTGACTTGGTTTTGAAGTGGGATGCACTAAAAGATAAGAAAGGCAATCATGGGAAATTTGATGCTTTCTAGACAGGGTCTTTCATCATTTCACAGGTTCAAGGGAACAACACCTTCATACTAAAAAGTATGGGAGGAGAGACAATTTTTAATGGCCCAGTTAATGGGTGGTTTTTGAAAGTTTATGTTGTTTAAGGTCTTTGGCCTTAAAGGCTGTAAATATTTTGTTTTTATCAGTTTTGTGCAGGCAAAGTAGACTCCATGCCCAATGGAACACTAGGAATTTTGACTAATTTTCTTTCAACTGGAAAGGCAATGGTCTGCAGGTTCTTGAGACCTCATAGGGAGGATCTCATCCCTAGAAGGAGCCAGTGTTAGCTATGCTACAGTTTGCAACATTTGATGGATTAAATCAAGTCAGACAGTGTTGGTTTAGGTTGCAGAGGGTTTGCAGCTGTTTATTTTATCCTTCCCCTTCATTTGCATTATTCCCTTATAACTCCCACCACCTCCATTTCCACATCCTCTTCCATTATCCTATTTCTCCCCTAACCCATTATTTTCATGTTTCTCTATAGTCCTTTGTAAACCCCGCCTAAACCCTTTTTTGGGCTCCCGGGCTTCTTTTTGTTTAAAACCCATAACACCCGATACCTGTTTATATCTCGTATAAACCCATTCTGCCTTTAGTCCCCGGGCACTTAAGTCTTAACACTTATAACCCACACGACCATATTCATAAACCCGCGGCTTTACCTATCACATCAACCCCAAAATATGTGCATTCACCCGCAACCGTCTGATCATCTCCAGCAAATCCAATGACGTAAGCAGCCCCTGACTCGCGAACCTGCAAGAATGATAACCCACGAGGAAGTGGTTTCCCACCAGCCACGTGTCTTAATTTAACTGGATTGTGCCCCACATTACGGAAACCACCGAGTGCCGAAAGCGGTGCGGGGAAACTGCCCACTCGCGAAACTGCTTGTCCCCCAGCCGTTAACGTGTGTGCTCCTTTCACTCCTGATCACCGTCGGATCTGCCGCATCTAGATCTGACGACCCTCATTTCTCCATCTGCCTATCTTCTGATATCCTCCATCAAATTATCTCCACCGTTCGATTACACGATCTGACGACCCTCGTTCATCCATCATCCGCCTCCCAATTCCTCCCGCTTTCAATCTCCGCCATCCATTTTGTCATCCAACGATCAGTATTCATTCGCAGGGCATCGTCTGTTTTCATGCATTTTCCATGTTTTGAGCCTGTCCTATGCACGCGAAGGAGGAAGGAAGCCATCAGCTGGTACACTGCGCATTGAATTCTCAGCAACTACATTCAAAGAGTAGCATGGCCGAAGGACAAACAGGACAAACTTGAGCAGTTAACATAGTTATTAGCTTGTATCAGTCAGTGCTTCACTTGCTCAGGAAGGACATCAGAATATCCAAAAAGGCTGATTTTGTCCATTAAAACATTGAGAATTGCAGTAGAGGCCCATTTTAGATTGTAAATGTGGTTGGTGGTCCATTATGACCCCTCCACGCATAGTTTAGCAAAGTTTTTTGTAAACCAACCTCAATATATACCCAGAAACAGAATGTAATAGGTTGATGAATGTTATTTTGTTGTAAGCTTCAACTTTTGGAGACTGTAACTGTTATGATACCTGCAGTGTCTGGTCTTCACTTTCAGCTAATGCAAGCTTCTTTTGCTATTAATTTCTCACTTTCCACTTCTTCTTCTTGTTCCAGATTGTGCCTACTATGCATTTATTCATGTGTTGTTGATGTTTATCATTAGAGGGGTTGTCATCTCACCTCTGTGTTTGAATCTAGCATGTATCATTGAATTTGTATGCAGGTTTCTGTTATTTTAATGCCAGAGATCTGTCATCTTGTCTGTGTATTAGGAAACAGATTTACAGACCTTTTAACTGGTTGAAACCAGCCATCACAGGGTCCTGTGCATCTGCTGGTGTGGTCAGTCTTCTCCATCATCACATTTTCCTTTAAACTGTGAGTAATTGGTGGTCTAAAGCCTTGGATTCTGGGGGTGTTCACCCATGTCTGGGGTCAAGCATAGTAGAAGTGGTTATCTGGCTTGAATATGCAGCATTTCTTTCATTCATCCACCAATTTTCCAACATTTTTGTTGAGTTTGTAATGTTCCCGAGCATCTCTGATATACAACCTAGGAGAGTTTCTTGGGGTGATAACAGTCACATGGCCGGACCGCCGGTGTATGGTTTCAAGCGACTCCCATTCACCTTTCCTCGGAAGGGTTATCCATTTAATTTGACCAGATGTACCGCTCCTCCGTCGGTAATCTCCTTAATAACATAAGGCCCTAACTAGTTCATCCTGAACTTCCTTGGAAATTTATCGTACTTACTATCATATAACAAAACCAGGTCCTTTACCTTAAATGTGCGCAACTTGATGTGTACATCATGCCATCTCTTTTCGCACTACTTTTGGACCTGCTGGTGAAATCCAACTAACAATATTTCTTCCTCCAGTTCATCCAGTTGGGAAAGCCTTTCTTATAGGGCTCCACAGTTCGTCATACCTATGAGTGTTGCTATGCGTAGACTAGGTATGATGTATTCCATAGGCATTACCGCTTCCACACCATAGACAAGCCTAAAAGGGGTTTGTCTAGTCAACTTCTTACATGTCGTTTGATAAGCCCAGAATACTACAGGTATGCGTAGGTCCCAATCACTTCGTTGAGCATTACAAACCTTGGTCAGTGCATTTTCGAGCACTTTGTTGAACGCTTCCATCTTCCCTTTAGCCTTTGGGTGATAAGGTGTGCTCTTCTGGTGGTATAACTAAAATTCCTCCATCAGTGCACTGATATTCTCATTTAGGAAGTGCGTACCATGATCACTCATCAAGATCTTTGGACATCCAAATCATGGCAGTCGCACCCATGCAATCCTTCACCGGCTGCGCTTCTGCCTAACGAGTCAAATACTCCGTCATGGTGATAATGTACCTTGCTCCTGTCTTTCCGTGTGGCTGAATGGGTCCTACAAAATCTATCACCCACTTTTCAAAGGGTTGCAATGTCATCTGTGGATTCAAAGGCATCTCATCCCTCCGTGATGGCCTACCAGTTCTTTGACACACCTCACATGCCTTGCAATATGCTTTTGAATCTTGATGAAGGGTTGGCCACGACAACCTTGTGTGTATAATCTTCTACACGGTTGCTATCCTTGCATAATTTCCTCCCACAGTGCCCCCATGAGTGTCCACGAGGATGCCGCTTCTTTCGAACTCAAGTACATATTGTCACAATATCTCATCAGTACCCATTTTGTACAAATGCCCAGCAATGACAGAGAAATCCACCGTGTGCACCATTAGTTCCTTCTTTTACTAGACAATGTATCCTTCCGGAGCAGTTCCCATTGTTAGGAAGTGTATTATATCCTCGAAATGACCATCTGTGACACACACTGCAAATAGTTGCGCGTCAGGCAATCCTTCTTCCAAGTTAGTAGGTTCCTCCCCTGTTTCGATGCACGATAGATGGTCTGGTCCCGCGTTCAATCATCCAGGCTTCACAACAACTTCAAAATCATACTCCTGGAACAATAAGAGCCACCTGTAGATTCTCCCCCCCAACACAGGCTTATTGACTAGGTACTTCAACGCGGAGTGATCTGTATACATCTTAAAATGGCCTCCCAGCAAGTAGTGCCTATACTTATGGAGCGCATACACCATAGCTAGCCCCTTGCACTCAGTGGTGGAATAGTTCTTCTCTGCTTTGGATAATCTTCGGCTTGCGAACGCGATAGGATGGTCCAAGCCTTCTCCGCCAACCTGTGTCAGTACTGCTCCCAATGCTATACATGACGCATTGACATGTACATGAAACTCTTTCTTCCAGTCTAGGAAGACTAGAATCAACGTGGTAACCATCTTTTCTTTCAATACATCAAAGCTCTTCTTACAGTCATCGGTCCAGCAGAACGTGACTTCCTTCTTCAACAGTTTCTCCATAGGCACAGTGATCTGGGTGTAACCTTTGATGAACTTTTTGTAATATCCCATATGTCCCAGAGTAGCGCGCAACTGTTTCACACTCCTCGGTGCTTCCAAGTTTCATATCACTGTGATCTTTGCGGGGTCTACTATCAGTCCCTGTCTGTAAACCACATGCCCCAACAGGTTCCCAAAAGGAACACAAAACAAACACTTCTTTAGATTGAGCACGATCTGGTATCTTCCATAGGTATCCAGCATTAGGCGCAAGCTTGCTACATGACGTTTAACCAGCCCAAATACTATCTAGTCATCAAATATACCTCTAGGAACTTATGAATAAATTCCTTGAACGCAACAACAACTAAATGTGACAAGATTGTAGGCGCATTCTTCAATCCAAATGGCATTATAGTGTACTAAAAGCAACCCCACTCAGTTGCGAAGGTCGTCTTGCTCCTATCCTCCAGCGCAATTTTGATCTGGTGGTACCCAGGACACCCATCAGTGAAGGAATATGCTTCCTGACCCCTACATTGTCCAACACTTCATCAGTGAATGGAGTCAGGAAAGGATCATGTACACAAGCGTCATTCAGCTTCCTGAGATCCATGCATATCCTTATTTCATCCTTCTGCTTCTTTTCTTGTACCACCATTGGACTTACCCAGTCAGATTCTTCCACAGGCTCAATGATGCCTGCCGCGAGCATCTTGCCTAGCTCTAAGTGGACCTTCTCCTTATATTTCAGATTGAGACGGTAATGCTTTTGCTTGACTGGCTTTGCATCGGGCTTTAACGTGATCTTCATCATTCCTAGGTCCTTGATTATCCCTTTCAAATCTATAAACTTGGTAGGGAATAAATCCTAGTATTTGCGGAGCAATTCAGCGAACTTATCCACCATCACGTCATCCCAGTAGTCTCCAATCTTTGAAAATTTGGGCTCTACCTCAGTACCAATGTTTACTTGTTTCGTTTTCAATGACGTGATTATATCAGGGTTCTTAATCTGCGGTCCTTGAACCTCGCAGTGACCTTCTATTTTTGGAATGTTAATCTTCTGCGGATCCTCATCCTCTTCTTCGGTAGTTACATTATAACATTCTAGTGCACGACTCAACTGAGTAGCCCATTCAGGTTGAGTCAGGTCTAAAGGATCCTACAGTATCCTAAAGATTGCTGCTTTCACCTCTTGTAGCGCTTCATCAATACTGTCAAACTCGTCCTCAAAATTGAATGTCATCATGAATCCTTCGCGCAGGATATCCCATTCGCCTGTCCCATGGTGGAGCTCTGTTTCTATGTACCAATTCATCGGGACCACATCCAAGGTATGATAGAACAAGTGTACCCACTCAGGTTGGGGTTTTTCTCCATAATCCTGGGTCCATTTGGCCAAATGCGCGTGCGGATCATCCTTCCCATCACACTTGTCTATCATTCACATTTTAGGCTTCCTGAAGTGAGTTCTCATCATTCTGCTAGATTCGCACCAATCATCAAAGCTTCCCTTATGCATACCCCACCATTTTTCAGGCGTAGCGCGCAATGCCCAGTACAATGCCTGGAAGCACTGCTTTTCTAGTACCTCCCTTTCAATTGCATCCAAAAAGATATCTACCTCATTTAGACCATCATAAGTAGGAAGATTTCTTACCTCTGACGATACACAGCGCAGCAATCAAGTCATCATGTTGCAATTCAACGAAGTTACTTCATGTAACCGATTCTTCTAGTGTTCTATTTCTTCATTGGAGTCCGAAGTGCAGGAACTCTCGCGATCCCATGTTATCGTCCATCCATGGTGGGATTCACCCAATCTTGGTCTCGCGCTGTTATCTTATAGATATAGTCCAGGTCGTCATCACTCTCATAATCACGAACTAGTTCTATGTAATGCGATCCTTTAGCAAGATTGAGGGGTACTATTACGCGCAAAGATTTCTTCTCAAAGATCATATTTCGCTTCTTCAAATTGATTACCTCATTCATATCAGTAGCCCAGTCAATTCCTAGGAGCACAAGAAAGGGATTGCTGTCATCCACTATCTCTATCACTTCAGAATCAACCAGTGCGCTCACTTCCTCAATGTCCACAGTTTCCCCCTACAACCACCCCATGGGGATGATATTCTGTTGATTCACCATCCTTAGTTGAATCGGAGACCATCGCAGCACAGGTCTCCCCATTCATTTCCAAGTCTGCTTCGGTAGGACATTCGTTTCTGACCCCAGGTCCAAAATAACCTTATCCATCTCATACTTTCCTATCTGAGCGGTCACTCTCATCTCCCGTCCCGTCCTTGTTTTATGCTTGCCAATCTTTTGTACCACGCATGACTCACTTGGCATGGTTCCAGTGCATCTATTTATGAGTTATCGTAACCCTGTCACAGCGTTACTATCGCACAGTAACTTCATATAGGTCTCCAGGAAAGTTGTGAGCATAGAGGGGTCCATCTCCTGCGCATGCTTATTCTTGCTTCTTGAGGTAGAGGCCTCAGCGAAGCTCTTCTTAGCTTCCATGAAGGTTCACATGCACGCTCCACATCGAACTTAGCCTCCTTTTCAGGAGCTTTGTGAACCCATGTACTGTCTTCTGGTTGTTTCCTCTTGTCTCTCCTGTCGTGATTCCATTTCTGAGCACTATATTTATGTTTGGATCTTCCTCATGCGGCTCAGACCTCATCATCTACAGGTTCAGGTTCTAAGTCAGCGGAGGTGGTGGCGCCCCTTTGTCATGTATTCTAGCTATCAGCGTAGGACAATCTTCTGTTTCATGATAAAACAACGTGAAATACTTGCATTATGGATGCATTGGATTAGTGCAATCATAGGCATAGTGTCCTGGTCCTCAACAATTGTATCAAATCAATTGTCCTCAACCTCTACCAGGTCCTCTCTGCCTCGACCTCATCCGTGCCCCTGAAATCCTGTCTGTGCCATCCCTGCGCTCTATTCAAGGGGCCCCGTTTCGGCCTGAACCCTATAGGGGGGAGTTCTATCCATCATCAGTCATAGTTCCTGCAAGTACTCTCATAATGCCCTACTGACCTACAAAAGTTGCAGAATAGCTGTTGCGGTTCCTGTACAAACTTTTGTAACAAGTGACAATTATCTGTGGCATGTTTTTCGGCTACCTGACAGGTAACACACCATAACGCAGGCCTCGCACTAGGTCCTACTTGAGCTTCTGGACTTAAAGGCATCAATCCTCATCCTGCAATATAGTTTGCAAAGATAGGGCAATGGTATTTGTCATGACCCTGACTCTTTCATTTCAAGCACCGTACCTCCTCGCGTACCTCTTGTCAAACCGTCATATCCTGCTTCAAACTTTGCATCTCAAGGCACAAATTCTTTAGCTGTGCATGGATCTGCTGAACTCCTAGATTTGGATCTTGCATCAGGGTTTCATATAGCCTCATGGCAATCTCCAAGGCCTCTACCTGATTTGTTATCTTCTTTTGCGACAACGCACTTCTTAAGTGTGGTAGTAGCGAAGCTACAAACCACTTGCGATGTTGTCCATCTGTCAAATTCATGTTGGCTTCATGGATTGTACACTTCAACCTTTGATCTAGTTCCCAAGGCATCTCTCTTGGTTGCATCACGATCTCTTTGAATCCCATAATTAACTGCGCCTCAGATTTAGGCATACTAAATTCTCTGTTCAGTGTTGCCTGGATGTCTACTGCTCCAACATTCGGGTTATCATTAGAGTATTTAATATAACAGGTTATCACGTGATCTTGCAAAGCACTAACCAATGTCTCCTTCTTTATATGATCATCTGTAACACCTTGAGCTTCCCATACAACCCTCACAACGAACCAGAATTGGTCTGGGTCCTCATTTCCCAAGCCTTTCAACAAAGGCAACTTCACTGTATTTGCCATACTGAACTGCGATGGAGGTGGAGGTGGTATTGGTGAAGTTGGAGATGAGGGTGGTGAAGTCAGAGGTGGTGTTGGCAGAAATGGTATTCACAGGAATCCTTGTCCTATTAACTGAATAACACTTCGTAGAGAAACATTCACTATCCCTTCTTCATCACCTTGTGGAGGTGAAATTAAGGTACTATACTCCAAACCCTTTTTTCCTTCATTCCTGTAAGTTTTTCCACTTTGCATAGTCCCGAACATCAAGGTAGCTGCATAACCCGTTTTTCACACAATAGCATTTTAATCCAGGTATTCAAATATTTTACGTACTTACCTCGCAATCCTTTGAAAAAGCATCGCTCCGCCTCGTTGTAGCTGATTGAGGTGTCATCCGTGAATTCAGTCACAAATCCTCCTACGACGCAATCGAGCCAATGATCGACAGCGTGGGTGATATTATTCTCTGATGCTTCCAACCTTCGCACTAGCTCCGAGTTCCACACAATAGGACCGTCAAGTTTCCACCTTCCTTGGCTATCTGCTAGCTTCGCGATCCACTCATATAGCTCAATAGGCAAGGAGCAGAAAAAGATCTCGTGGATCTCTATATATAGGTATTTGTCCAACCACTCTTCCTTTATTAGTTGCGGGTTTCTATTCTCCTGTGCCACGAATATGTGGATCTTTCTATCCAACCAGTCTCCAATCTCCTTCTTAGTTGGATTCCAGTGATACGACATCACACATCTCTTATGTAGATTCCGGTCCTGGAAATGGAACAATTTGTTGGCTTGAGAGGGCCTGACCGAGGTTCAGTGTTGTTTAGCCAAAGAAATCCCTACACTACTAGCCCTTTCGACATCAACTTGCGAAGCGTGGACTGAAGTCTCCCCTGAAGCAATATGGGGGAATGTTGGAACCAAGTTTCCACACCCTGAGATGGTTGTGATGTCATTTGATTCCTTTTATCCCTGCCTTCATGCAGGTTGCTTCAATCTAGGGCTTGCAAGACAAACTCTCTATTCCGGCCATCAATACCTTCGCAAAAGTATAAGACCAACCTTCGCACAGCCCTAACCTGTGTCTCAGGAACTTTCGCACTGTTATGGCAGCGTGTCATGCAAATTCCCTAATTATTCTAAGTGATTTTATTATCTCGTCAAATACTTAAATTTAACACCGCGTAAGTAGATATTTGTAATTGCGTTCAATTATTCAATGTAATTACATTCATTCGTGCATCATATAAGCATAATAAAGGAAATTCATACAGAAAATATCCAAACACATCAACAAAAAAAAGACACCGAAATTGCAGAATATCTCCTTTTATTAATATCTTCCAAGTGTTTACAGACTCTGTCCACCCTGCACATAGCGTTGCAGGGGTCCACACACTCAGTTTCGGACTTCTACCCTAGGCCTCTGCGCACTCAACTGCAGAGCCTCTACCTACGCTACACCCCAAGACTTAGACTTCTTCTTCAAAGCTATCTCTCTATTACATTATCTGCCATTGTTTATCTCCTTAAACTACTTAGAGCTTAGCTCTTATTATACAATCCCATGGTCCGTGGACAATGGGTAGGTCTCTTACAGCCGACTTTACTTTACAAAACTAAGCGCAGACTACCCTTTTTGACCCATAATACCTTCGCACTCCGCGACCACAAAATGCAGAGTCTTTACAATTATATTACAAAATTTGACTTAAACATGGGCTTTTAGCCCCAAAACTGCCCTTGGAGGATCCCGCTCCCAACACTTACCAGATGGGTTGAAGTTGCACCAGTTAAAGATTGCATTGAAAACATTGCCACCAGGTTCATCTTTGAGAACATTATCACTTGATTTGGGTGCCCCAGAAACCTCACCAGTGACCAGGGTACCCACTTCATTAATGAGATAGTCACTTCATTGCTGCAAAACTCTATGATCCAGCACCATAATAGCATCCCATATCACCCTCGAGAAAATGGTACTATGGAATATTTTAACAAACTCTTAGAGAGGGGACTCACTAAGATATGCTCGGCTAATCAAGACAATTGGGATGAACAGGTGCCAGCTACATTATGGGCTTATCGTACAACAATCAAGTGCTTGCACAAGTATATGCCCTTCTAGCTAATGTATGTACTTGCTGAGTTTACCATCCCCAACCTTTTTATTGCACAGACCACTCACATGTTAGAGGATGAATCAATTCCAAAATGGTTGGAATAACTATGGGAGCTGGATGAAGCTAGGTTTCTGGTAGACTTCCACCAAACTATCGAAAAGCAGAGGTAGAAAGCATGGCATGATAGGCACATCAAGCATAAATCATTTATATTTGGAGGACATGTTCTTCTATATGACAGTGAGTTCTTAACGCATCCTAAAAAGTTGAAAATGGATTGGTTAGGACCATTCATTGTCATGGAAGTGAAAGAATCGGGAGTTTTCAAGCTCACACAATTGGATGGATTCCTACTACCTAGATGGGTGAATGGTGCACACCTTAAACCTTTGCACGGCACAACCAGTCCTACATCAAAATGGTTTGATCTTCGAAAGGGGATTGTAGGTAGGTCTAGGTAGAGTCAGTTAGTCCTTTTAGTGTGTTAGTTGCATCAGTTAATATAGTTAGTCAATCGTTCTAGTGAAAGTCAGTCATGAAAAAATTTCTGTTAGTTCTTTTAGTTGTAGAAGTCACTTCACTCCTCCGCAACTATCTATGGTTGGGGAATCACATGTGTCAGTTGTCGTATTTGTAATAATTAGTAATAATTCCCCATGTCAGCTTGAATTTGGGATAAATAACTCATGTGATATCCCTGTCACAATCCATACATCAACTTCTAGGTGTCTTCCATCATAACACCATAATTACCCATCATCACCACCCTCCTTTTTCAGTTTTCACGTCATCCGGGTCAGGTCTAGCTCACTGTCATTATTTTTGCCATGATTTGCATTGAGTAGGGAAAGTTACTGTATTAATTAGTTAATCAGTCTAATAAAAAAACATCATGTTGAGTCTTTATATTTAATTTACATGGAAACGATAAGTTTCTTAGTAACAAAGACAAGGTGGTCGAATTTACCAATCTGGAGTCTGTGTCAAATTTTTGTTATTCCCAGCCCAAGTTCAAGCCCCCTTGTGCTCGTTGTGTATCATTGTCACACTGAAACCATGACGAAGACTGTAACATTTTTTCTAGAGAGTGAAATAGACTCAAGAATCACAAAAACTAAGCATCTCTATGGAAAATATGATAAGGTTGTGCTTGTGAACAATGATATCTCAAAATCGTTCCATTTTCTAGTGCTCAAGCCTGAAGTCTATGTAGAATTTGTCACCAAATTTAATGGAAGCCATTCAATGAAATTTAAAGAATACTTTAGAGGAATACATAGGTCGATGATGCTAAATCTACAGGGTCTTCAAGTATTCGACACTACGGGAGCAACAATGCAATGTACAAAAATCCTTGTTAGTAGGATGCATGGAGGGAATCTATGGATCGACAAGGAATACCAAATCCATGCCATTGACATTCAAATAATCAAGGGGTTGTTTTCTACTAGATTCGTATTATCAATTTCATTTCTAAATACTTGCAAGCAGGGGAAGAAGCCAGGCAATGATAACTACTACAACAGGTATGGTACCTAGCATGGTGGTGAAGGTTCCCTGATAGAACCAATTAACAAGCCTAACATCAAATTCACTTGTTATATGATTTCTGGAAAGCTCATGTGCCACTTCTCAAGAGGAAAATTCACATTGGATACTATCTCATTCACGAAAGCTTGTGTGCAAGGCACATAGTTAAATTGGTGTGGTTTTCTGTTAAATGAACTCTTCAATGCTTGTGAAGATGTCTACAAAAGGGTCATTCATTTTATATATGGATATGTCATTTTCACCTTAGCTATGAGGAAGTGTTTCCCACCAGAGGGGAGAGAGATGGCGATGGTTGTTGAATACTAGCCCCTTGCACTTAGGTATTCACTATTGATGGGCCTCTAAATTAGACATAAATTAAGGCTCATGCCTCTAAATTAAACATAAATTAAGGCCTATGACCATCCTTCAGCACATTAAACCTCTCTTTTTGCATTAGATAATGTATTTTTAACTTTAATATATTCATTAGGAAGGTTTATGAATAATTGCATATTTGTGCCTAATATTATTTATTTTTGTGGAATATTATGAGAATATTGGGCAGATTATGAAGATTTGGAGGAGGAGATAATTTAGGGACTTGCTCCCTACTACAAGAGGATCACTATTAAATAATAAATCAACAAGATATTATGGAATTATGGCACAGATTGTGGAACTCCAATGATTGAGAAAATCTAGGAATGTGTTCCCTGCCATTTAATGTAGATTCCTAGTATTAGGAACCAAATCCACTAATCAAGGGATTTTAGTGGGGAAAGCTTCCTCCATTCATAGGGAATGATTCCTAATCATTTTGTATAAGTACCAAGTCGAATTCTCCTCTAGAGGGAGATTTTCATTAGTATTCATGTGGAGAGAACTCGTATTTTTTCAGCTCCATTGTATTTTCTTGCAGGGATGTAATTGTATTGATGAAAAAATGAATATTGGTGTCATGTTCAGCTTCTAAATCTTGTTCTCCTCCATAGGTCTCTGAATTTTCTTGGGCTTGGCCATCCCAGGAGCCTTAGATCCATTTTGTATCATTTTCTTTCCTCCTTTTCACTTCCTATTCACATGCATCTCTTGTTTTTATTTATTTCTATTTTTGCATTTAGTATTAATGATTTCTTGTTGTAGGATTGGGTTAAATGGTTAATGTAAGTTCTTTTGCAGGATCAAAAGAATCATTTCATCCTTGGAAAAGCTTTGGAAGTTCATAGTAATCATTGAGCTACTTAGATTAGCTTTCTTATTCCCAAATCTAGAATTCTGGAACTCCTTTGTGGAAAAGAACGATAAATTTCTGCTATTTTTTAGAGCATCCTAACAAGCTTCAATCGAGTTGTTTCCACTTGCATTAGATCAAAAAACATTCTATTTAATAAAAAAAATTACCCCATGAATTTTCACTTGATTAGGTTAGGCATTTGATGGATTTACTAGCTCACTAGTTCTCGAATTTCTAGATTTTAGACTAGTAATTTTCTGCTATTTTTTAGCATGGGTTAACATAGGTATTTTTGAGTGATTCCACTTGGAATGGAGACTTAAGACATCCTAGTCAATAAAAAAATTTGTCCCATCCAATTTTGATTTTATTTTCTTGGCCATTCGATGAATTATAATTTCGTATAGTAAATTTGTAACATCTTGTAGTAAAACAGGGGATCATGCAGGAGAACTAGGGGATCATGTAGGAGAACTAGTACATCTTGTAGTAGCCTGCTTTGAGCCCGAATTGATAAAAATAATCATTGAAGCTGGGATTATGCCTCTACTTGACCTCCATGCCGTAAAAATCATTGTAATCCTCTTCCTCCATACCTGTCTCCCCTTCCAAAGAACAAGTGAGGATTGGAATTTTCACTTATAAAACAAAAAGATTAAAAAAGTTCTTTTATATTCACACATGCACATAACAGTTAATATTCCCTAGATCAGACTCCATGCTCAGTTAGTTTAAATCATCACATTTGATAAATAGGGTTAAGTTAGGTTTCTTTTACATTTAGTTCATGATTTTTATGCAATTGGAATATGTTTCTTTCCTTGTACTTTATTTCTTCCAATAGGCTAAGGTTTTCATTTCGACCTTTTCATTTTTTGCAATTAGTTTAGGATTTGGTTTCAGTACATGCACTCCATTACATCATGACAGAAAAGAAAGGACAAATTGTATGCTGCACATATAGTGTGCAAATACCTCTTAAGTTTGTACGAACCCCGAGTTGATAATTAAAGTAGGTAGCCTTGGGAGTTGCAGCATTCTTGTTGTAATACTGAGGCTCATCACTTTTTGGCGTCATTGCTAGGGAGGTGTCAAAGTATGCATTGTTTTCTTCCCTAGTTGATTTGTTTCTTTTACTTTTTACAAAAAATAAAAAAAATGCATTAGGGATATTTCATTTCAAAAAAATCGAAAAGTGCATTGCATTAGTGTTTTCATTCAATCATTAAAACAAAAAATTCTCCAACACCAACCCACCACGCACCCCCCCCCCATTTGATCACATGGTGCAGTAAGATCCATATCACCATTCACTTTTACAGGTAGAAGAAGAAGATGACAAAGAATGTAGAAGAAATGGATGGAGATGATGACAATGAGGAAGATCCTCTTGGATTTCTCATTCAAGATACTGATGGTAGTGTGCACATGAAGAACATCCCTCCATATTTTCTTCCAAAATTTCATGGTCTAGGGTTAGAGGATCCAAAAAAATTTCTCTTTGAATTTGAAATTGTTTGTAGATCTTATGGTTACTTATTAAAAACTCAAAAACTAAGATTGTTCCGGCAACATTGAAGGATAAAGCTCTTAAATGGTTCATGAGTTTAGGGATTAATTCAATAAGATCATGGAATGATAGGCAAAATTTATTTCTAGAAAAATATAAAGATCATGATCTTAAAGAAGAAATCTTTAGAATGAATACAAAAGAAGATGAGAGTCTAGAGGATCTAATAGAGAGGTTCATGTATAATGTTAATAGGGTGAAAACTACATCATTTAGGATCCAACACACTAAAAACCCTCTTACTTAGAACAATTAGGGATGAGTGGATTAATCTCCTTTATCTCATGAGTAGAGGTGATGTATACCAATTATCATTTGAAGAAATTTGTGAAACATGCAAACACATATCAAGAGGAAGGGCAAGAGTAGGTAAATCAACATCAAGATCAATAAGTCAAGCTAAAATTGGAAATTTGTTTGATGATTTTAAAACATAAATTCTTAGCGATCTAACCAAACAAGTAAAAATGTTAAGAATACAAAATGAAGAAAAAGAAGATGTTGATATTTGTGCTGTCCATGCAGAATCACATGATGTTAAACATTGTCTATCATTACCAAGGTTGAAGGAAGTTTACCAAGAGGAAAATGGAGCAAGTCAATTGCCAATGCAACTATGTTATGTAGCTCCAAAAGGACCATGGTATCCTATTCAACCTAGTATGATGTAAGAACCTAATTCACAATTTCAAGCTTATGCACATCAATCTCAAAGTAATTGGAACACACCCTTTCCTTGTCAACATTGGTCATCTCAACCCCAAAACCAATTTTGGCAACAAGGTTGGCAAGGAAAATATGGGAGCCATCCACAATATCCATAATATTTTCCACAATATTCTCAATATTCTCCACAATATCCTCTGTACCCAACTCATGTTATCCCTACCATTCACCTCCACCACAACCACAACCCAAACCATATTCATCTCAAATATCCACTCCCACTCAACTACTTGTACCACCATTTCCAAATCCACACATTGACGTAGCTTAGCCCACTTACAATGTTGAGGTATAACACTTCCAAACATCTCCCCTTGAGCTAAATGGTATTCACCATAGCTCAGGAAGAGTATCACAAAAAAGAGATTCTCTTGATATCATTGAAGGACTACATCCAAAAGAAGAAGATTCAACTCAAAATACCAAAGGATCATGGGCTGCATTTGATGAAGAGCAGACATCAAAATCAGAGATTGAGAAAGCTTCCTCATGGTTACCATCAAATCCTCCATGTATTCAAGAGAATAATCAGCAAAAGAAGGAAGATTTGAAGGTCATGGAAGAAGAAGGCATCCAAGATGATTCAAATCAGCAAATGGACCAGGGGCATCACAACTATATTGAAATATGGTTCCATATAGTCACTAAGTTGCAACAATACTCTCTTCTTCAATCGTGCTTGATATCATCAAATTCAAACCATTTGATCACTCAAATTTAGGTACATGTCAAAACATACATTTCAAGCCTACACATCAATTTCTCTGTCATCTTGATGTACACATGGCTCCATTGGAAGTATTCTTATACTTGAAAGTAATTTTGTTTTTCAAGTAGGGTAGGGTAGAAAAAAAATGAAAAATAAAAGAAAAAAATAAAAATCTTAGGTGAAAACCTCCTTTGAGGCACCTCAGATTGGCTTATTGATTGAAAACCTCCATGAGGCGGTCAATGGGTTGGGAAAAAATAAAAAAGAGGGAAAAATAAAAGATCCTAGGTGAAAACCTCCTTTGAGGCGCCTAGGCAGACCTACTAGTTGAAAACCTCCTTGAGGCGGCTAGTAGGCCTAGAAAAAAAAATAAAAGAAAAAATAATAAATCTTTGTCCCATGTGTCTCTTTGATGAATGCGTATACTCTCCAACATCTGCAAGCAACAAGAACAAGTTGGTACCAAAAGAAAAAAATTGTTCAAGCCTAGTCAAAAGAAGTCAAATTTTATCTTTCTCCTCCTTTTCTCAAATGATCCAACAAGTCCAAGGCCATGTCAATCCATCACCCTCATCTATTTCCACCATCCACCCATCATTCTCAAGATTTTCCCATTCAGTTTTCTTGCTATCCAAAAAACTACAGGAATGCTCTGTTTTACTACAAGAAACAAAAATACACAAAGCAGAAATTTATTTTTTCCATAACTTGAAAACAATACATCCATTTAAAACTTTGTTTCATGGGGAGGTGCATATGGATGATGGTAACATTCCCAATCAATTTCAACAAATTCCAGTGCATGGTTTCCAAGAAATCAACCTCCATCACCTTCAGCCATTTTTAGTTTTTATCGATATTCATGCTTCCATTGACCAATTTGTTTTTATGGGGAGGTGCATAATGATGATGAAAACATGTTCATGAAGTTTCAGGGCAATCCATTCTACAGTTTGGGAGATATGGAGAAAACAAATCTACTACAAGAGGCTGTCCTAAATTACTACAGGAGTTTCCTGTAGTACTACAGGAAGTTCTGAAAATCTACAGGAAAGGCATTCTAATGGAAAAATTATGATGTAGGCCTATTTTGGGATAGGAAAAAAGGACATTGACTTCACCACATCTCAACCAAAACCCATCATGACCATGTCACTCTATGGCCACACCTTCCACTCATTCCAATACCTATTTACCCTCCAACAGATAAATGACACAAACATTCAAAAAAAGGGCAGCTATAGCAGCCTATTTGGAAGAAACAGCAGGTCTCAGGCCTAACCTTCAGCACCATGACTGAAAGAGGAGAAGCATAAATACAGGCACAATAAAACACCTTCAGAGCTCAGCAACAACAGAGGAAGCCATCACCTGCACATCAACAAGAAGACAACCCATCAGCAAAATAAGATCAACAAAAAAGAAAACGCAATCAAGAAGATGTACTTGAGTCATGAGAAGCACAACAAAATCAACTTAGCAGCAGCATGCATGTTTCTCCAACAACAATCAGGTAGCTACATGTATGCAATATTCTTGACCTCTTCTCTTGAGCATATTATAGTTAGAAATTTGTTGTCAATCCATGAGAGTTGAGGTTTTATAAGCTATGTATGGGTCAACAATCTCAGCTGCCTTCAACTAGTTAATTGCAGCTCACTCCTTCACTCAAGCAATGTTGAAAAGTCAAATTATGAAGGGTGATGATTTTAAGGAATGTGGATAGGAGTTAAAAGAAGAAATTTTGCAAAGTCCAAGTCACCACAGCACTCCAAGCCCTCCATCCACTTCATATTCACTATCTATCCATCATTCATCCATCCCATTTCATAATTTCAAGAACAAACCCTATCTCACCCTAAAAATTTCTTGAAAAAACAAACAGAGCATCCTCTCCATTTTCACAAACCTACATCATTTCTCATCGCTTCCATAGAGTTAGAAGACTTTGAAGGAAGAATGAATGACTACTATAGGAAGGCAAAATGCTGGTACAAGAAGGAAGAAAGAAAAAATTGTGCTAAAACCCAAAATGATAGTGCCTAAGAGAGACCTAATCAAAAAAGAGAACTCCAAGGCCATTAGGCAACCATCTAGGCCACAAGAGAGAAAAAGGCAACAAAAGGAAATGAGGCATCCACAATCAAAACAAAACTCAAACTGCAGTGATGAAAAGAGACTTTCCAAGAGGTCTCTAATCTCTTTCTAGCTTTTGTCCAAGGCCTAAAAGATGTTATAGAAATGGGAGAAAGGCATGGAAGTCAAGTTAAGGGCTTGCCCTAACCTCAGACTATCATTTAGGCTCAAAACAGGTTTCCTATAGTTTTAACAAGGTTTCCTGTAGTTTTGACAGGAATTACTACAGGATTTGATAGTTCTTATCTAAAAGAATTTTGAAGGTTTTAGAGGTGTCCAAATGGTGGAACAAGGTAGTAGAAGGTTGATAAGGATGTGGAAGACCTTTCCAAACTGAAAAATATTCAAGAACCATCTTGAATAAGGGGAAGAAGGCAAACTAATGGTCTCAAGAAACAAGGATTTTTCTTTGCACAAATATGTTTTTGGGCTTGTCCTTGCAGAACTTACAACCAAGATTCTTAATGCACAAGAGAGGGACCACCAAGGCCATGAATGAGGCACAATGAGGTCACTAAGTTGCTTAGAGGATGAGAAACACTTTCAGCAAGGAGGTATGATGGGCCTCTAAATTAGACATAAATTAAGGCCCATGCCTCTAAATTAAACATAAATTAAGGCCTATGACCATCCTTCAGCACATTAAACCTCTATTTTTGCATTAGATAATGTATTTTTAACTTTAATATATTCATTAGGAAGGTTTATGAATAATTGCATATTTGTGCCTAATATTATTTATTTTTGTGGAATATTATGAGAATATTGGACAGATTATGAAGATTTGGAGGAGGAGATAATTTAGGGACTTGATTCCTACTACAGGAGGATCACTATTAAATAATAAATCAACAAGATATTATAGAATTATGACACAGATTGTGGAACTCCAATGATTGAGAAAATCTAGGAATGTGTTCCCTGCCATTTAATGCAGATTCCTAGTATTAGGAACCAGATCCACTAATCAAGGGATTTTAGTGAGGAAAGCTTCCTTCATTCATGGGGAATTATTCCTAATCATTTTGTATAAGTACCAAGTCGAATTTTCCTCTAGAAGGATATTTTCATTAGTCTTGTTGTGGAGAGAACTTGTATTTTTGTAGCTCCATTGTATTTTTTTACAGGGATGTAATTGTATTGATGAAAATAATGAAGATTGGTGTCATGTTCAACTTCTAAATATTGTTCTCCTCCATAGGTATCTAAATTTCCTTGGGCTTGGCCATCCCAAGAGCCTCAAAGCCCTTTTGTATCATTTTCTTTCCTTCTTTTCACTTCTTATTCACATGCATCTCTTGTTTTTATTTATTTCTACTTCTGCATTTAGTATTAATGATTTCTTGTTGTAGGATTAGGTTAAATGGTTAATGTAATCTCTTTTGCAGGATCACAACAATAATTTCATCCTTAGAAGAGCTTTGGAAGGTCATAGTAATCATTGAGCTACTAGGATTAGCTTTCTTATTCCCAAATCTAAATTTCTGGAATTCTTTTGTAGCAAAGAACAATAAATTTTTGCTATTTTTCAGAGCATGCTAACGAGCTTCAATCAAGTTGGTTACACTTGCATTAGATCAAAAAAACATTATATTTAATAAAAAAAATTACCCCATTTAATTTTCACTTGATTAGGTTAGGAATTTGATGGATTTACTAGCTCACTAGTTCTTGAATTTCTAGATTTTAGACTAGTACTTTTCTGCTATTTTTTAGCATGGGTTAATAGAGGTCTTTTTGAGTGATTCCACTTGTAATGGAGACATAAGACATCCTATTCAATAAAAAAAATTGTCCCATCCAATTTGGATTTGATTTTATTGGTCATTCGATGAATTATAATTTCATATAATAAATCTGTAACATCCTGTAGTGACACAGGGGATCCTGTAGGAGAGCTAGTACATCCTATAGCGCCCTATTTTGAGCCCGAATTGAGAAAAATAATCCTTAAAGCTGGGATTAGGTCTCTACTTGACCTCCATGCCATAAAAATCATTGTAACCCCCTTCCTCCATACCTGTCTCCCCTGCCAAAGAACAAGGATTAGCAGTTGCATTTATAAAACAAAAGGATTAAAAAAGGAGTTCTTTTATATTCACACATGCACGTAGCAGTTAATACTCCCTAGATCAGACTCCATGCTCAGTTAGTTTAAATCATCACATTTGATAAATAGGGTTAAGTTAGGTTTCTTTTACATTTAGTTCATGATCTTTATGCAATTGGAATATATTTCTTTCCTTGTACTTTATTTCTTGCAATAGGTTAAGGTTTTCATTTCGAGCATTTCATTTTCTACAATTAGTTTAGGATTTAGTTTCAGTACATGCACTTCATTACATCATGACAGCAAAGGAAGGACACATTCTATGCTACACATATAGTTTTGATACCTCTTGAGTTTGTAAGAACCCTAGGTTGATAATTAAAGTCAGTAGCCTTGGGAGTTGCAGCATTCTTGTTGCAATAACAAGGCTCATCAACCATGGCAGACCTCCGGGGACCCCAACAATAAGGAAATCAATGAAGCCTCTTTTTTCGGATGGCACCAGAAAATGTTGGATGTCACCAAGGCTAGAACAAGAATCCCATTGTCTCTCCTTGATGAATACTCACAGGATATTTTGTTTGACGTAAGTCATGAAAGCACATGGGTGTGGTCTAAGTGCATCACCCCCAACACATTTTAGATGCGGACACAAAAGTTTGCGCTATCAAAGGAAGCCTTCCATACTGAAGTCTCGTCCTAGCCTGGGATTGCCCGATAAGTTTGGGATGGGAAGCATATATACTTGTTCAGAGGAATGGTACCTCAACCCCTTCCACCTCAAGGAAGTGACTGGCCGAAGAAACTTTGAATCTAGTCATCAAGAAGCGTAAGATACATGCAGCCCTTACATAACATTATGGAGAATCTTGAGGAATCAGTAAGTTCTTTTCCTAACTTTTCTAAAATTTTCAGTTCATGTTCGCTTGTTTCTTTGACCTGTAGCCCTGTTATTGATTCAATTCCTTTAGTGGGACCTCATTCTCATACCAAACCCACAATTAATAATACATGGCCTCTTACCACCAAACCACCATCATTCCCCAAGAAAAATATTAAAACCACCTCTACTCAAATTGTTAATCTTACCAATCAGGAACCCCCATCTCACACCATCATGCCCATCACTAAAGAGCATCCACCTTCCACTTTTGTTGTATCCCCAAGGCCATGCAATCCATCACCTCAAACAACTTCCACCTTCGCCACCATCATAGAAATAGTTACATCTAGAACTCTTCTCAGTATTGAAACGGAAATGTAGGTAGACTTTTTTATCCACTCAGTTACCGAAAATACAAATGGGACACTTGCAGCTCATCCTTCAAGCACGAAGACTATTAATACATCTATGTCATCTTTATTACTTGAATTAGGCCCACTTCCAGTCATTAGTTAGTTTATTTCCCTTGAGAATCTGAATCTAGAAATCTTCAACACATTTCCCCTACCCATCAATCCTACCTCCTTGTCACCATCACAATCCACCCCGGTCCACATTAGTCCTCACACCGTCGTGTTGGAAATAATACTGAGAGGGGGGGTGAATCAGTATTATTAATTTCTTTTCAATAAACCATCCAGACTTATGCTTTAAAGTATTCTTCTGATATTGATAATTAACTTGTATATCAGAACCATATAATAATGAATCAAGAACAGTAAAAACAGATAGTCACACAAAGGAACACCAGATATAAGGTGGAAACCCAATGTGGGTGAAAACCACCTGCTGCAATATGTCTCTATCTTCTTTCAAATAGAATTTATTTTACAATGATTTTGTACTGGTGCAGTCCTTTACCAGTACGTAGGCTGCAACCTGCAGAGAGCTACAACTCTCTCTCGTTCTCCAGTCTCTCCTGGAAGGGAGCTACAACCCCCTACTTCATTCAAGGACCACGTTTCATTAATTTTCAGACTGGATCCAAGAAGATAAAATGGTCATCAAGTACAAACAAATCTTCAAAATTACCCAAACAACAGATCTATCAGAATCACTCAAGGGCCAACCCAAGCACTAGATCCATATACATTACAGTTATCACCCGATATAGACAACAGAGGTTGATATCAAGACCCAAACAGAGGATTTACATACTACTGCACACCCGAAGGCTAAACAAGAAAAAACTTAATATTGCGCACTTAGAACCCTTTAGTAAACAGCAGAAGCGGCTAGAGCATATATAAGAAATGATTGCAGCTTTTTTAAAAAGAACCTGTGGGTGATCGCTCCCACATCACCTCCTGAATAGCAATTCTCCACACCCGAAGAGACTTCTGTCTTTTGCGTGTCTGCGGCTGCACAGTTTCCTTAAGATCTTCAATTCATAATCGATACTTTGCCACCGGATCCCCTTTTTCTTTATATAATCATGCTTTTGATAATACCATGAATCGAAACCAGAGGATCCGAAAACCTGAGGCGCAACTGTTTTGACCAATCTCTTAAGAATAGGCTTAAGCGGGAAAAACTATGAAAATGGTCCCAAAACCACAAATGCGGACTTTTAACATAATGCATCCACACTAATAATATATCGGGTCCGCTCTCATCGCTAACAATACATGCCCGACGTCCGATCCGATGGATCGGATGTGATATGCCCCATTAACCAGCCTTTATTAATATATCGGGTCCGCTCTCATCGCTAACAATACATGCCCGACGTCCGATCCGATGGATCGGATGCGATATGCCCCATTAACCAGCCTTTATTAATATATCGGGTCCGCTCTCATCGCTAACAATACATGCCCGACGTCCGATCCGATGGATCGGATGCGATATGCCCCATTAACCAGCCTTTATTAATATATCGGGTCCGCTCCTTTCATCGCTATCGGCGATTTGAAGTGGGAGGCTTATGGGCGAACACCGCGGATGCGATTTAATATGAAATGCTTTTAATTCCTTCATCGGGTCCGACCCCTCTTATCGCAATCGGAGGATTTCAACAAAGTCCGACGTGCATATATGCCGAACTGCGGATGCGATATTATTATAAGCCAGAGTTAATGCCACCATCGGGTCCATTGCGATATGCTTCCGGGTTACACAGCCGAAACCCCAATGTGCTGATATGCCGAAACACACATATATATATATATATATATATATATATATATATATATAATTGTTATGCGATATGCCGAAACTTCGATGCCGCAATGATATTATTCATGTAACCGCCGAAAAGGGGATATAATGCATATATACGAGTTTTACGCACCCAACCAACTCCCGACAATATAAATGCATGCATATATGGGTTTTAATAAGCCTGATAGCTCCCGATAGTGATAATGCATACATATATGGGTTTTAAGCGCCCAAACATCTCCCGATAACACTAATACATGCATATGAGGCCTGATCACTCCCGATAAGCTCTTTATATATGAGAAAGAGCCTCTATTGCTCCAATAAGCTCCCAATGGCTCAAAGGTTCCAATAAGCATATGTAAATGGCCCCTCTTCTCTCCTTTTGGCTCTTCTTATCCCCATCAAGAAAAATGTCTGTCTGTGAGAGGGTTGCCATCAAGTTCAACACATGTCCATAATGCCATAATGCCAACAATCTCCCCCTTTGGACTTGATGGCAACAACACCGACCAAAAAGCACAAAAAGCACTCTCCCCCTTTGACATCAAGGGCAAAGGGCGGATATCTGCATCTCCTGACTATTTCTCCCCCTGAGAGCTTGCTCCTCCTGATTTCTCCCCCTGAGGACCTGTTCCGCCTGATTATGAACCAGATGCTGAAAGCGATATCAACTTCAGATTTTTTGGGTAACCATTCCACTCCACAGCTACTGGCTACTTATAATACAGAGACCGCCCTGTTTTCCCTTCTGCTCGTGCCGCTGATCGAACTCGGCACCTTTAATCAAGAACTTACCGAGGACCGCCATCCGCCCTGTTTGCTCCTACTGAGATCAAATATGGTGCAATACTATAATGCCAACAATGGATTAGATATGCTCCCCCTGAGCCTTGTACGTGTATACCCCATACGAACCTTGCGTACAAGCATCAATCTGAGAATTAACAACAGGATGATGCGTCGACAACCCCCAGCTTTTGCCTGAGGTATTCAAAAGTCTCCCTGGGCAATGGTTTGGTAAATATATCAGCCACTTGTTCCTTAGAAGAAACATATTCCAACTTGACCTTTTGTTCAAGCACTTGTTCCCTGAGAAAATGATACTTGATCGGTATGTGCTTGGTTTTTGAATGCATGACTGGGTTCTTTGAAATGCTGATTGCACTTGTATTATCACATAAGATGGAGATAGGTGGAGTACAAGTGATTTGAAAATCCTATAAGGTCTGCATCATCCAAAGAAGTTGGGTGCAACAAGATGCAGCAGCTACATATTCTGCTTCAGTTGTAGATAAGGCAATTGAACTCTATTTCTTGCTGAGCCATGATACTAATCTGGAACCCATAAAGAAAGCACCACCACTTGTGCTTTTCCTGTCATCCACACTTCCAGCCCAATCTGCATCTGTGTAAGCATGAAGTGTGAGATCTGTGTCTCTAGGATACCATAAACCATAGTTTTGAGTTCCTTGAAGATATTTGAAGATTCTCTTTACTGCCTGAAGATGAGTTTCCTTTGGATTTGCCTGAAATCTTCCAACTATTCCAACTGCATGCATGATGTCTGGTCGGGTACCTGTCAAATAAAGAAGACTTCCAATCATAGATCTGTATGTTGGTTGATGAACTACAACTGATTCATCATTCGCACTAAGACTGCATCCTGTAACCATGGGGGTACATACTGGCTTTGAATCTTCCATGCCATACTTCTTCAAAATCTACTTGAGGTACTTGGTTTGTGACAAGAAGATACCGTCTTTATTTTGTTGGATTTGCAATCCAAGAAAGTATGTCAGTTCACCTAGTAGGGACATTTCAAATTCTTTCTGCATTACCGAGGCAAAGTTTTGACTCATAGCTTCTTCATTGCTGCCAAAGATAATATCATCTACATACACAACAAGTATTAGCAACTTGTCATTTTCAATTTTTATATAAAGATTTCTATCTGCTGATCCTTTTGAAAAACCTTGTTGATGAAGATATTTGTCCAAACGGTAGTACCAAGCCCTTGGAGCTTGTTTAAGACCATAGAGAGCCTTTTTTAATCTGCATACAAGATTTGGATCATTCCCAAGAATGAAACCATCTGGCTGCTCAATGTATACTTCTTCTTCTAAGTCTCCATTCAGAAAAGCTGATTTCACATCCATTTGAAATACTTTGAACTTTTGAAAGCTTGAGAGAGCAAGGAACATTCGGATGGCCTCAAGTCTTGCAACAGGAGCAAATGTTTCTTCAAAATCTATTCCTTCTTGTTGGGCATACCCTTTACACACCAGTCTTGCCTTGTTTCTAATTACCTCCCCATTTTCGTTCAACTTATTTTTGAAGATCCATTTTGTTCCTATGACATTCTTATCCTTTGGTCTAGGAACCAACTCCCAAGTGTTGTTCTTTTCGATCTGTTCAAGTTCTTCATCCATTGCCTTGACCCAACATTCATCCTTGCATGCCTCTCTTACATTTTGTGGTTCAGTGGAGGATATTAATGCCAAATAGCTTGAAGCTTCTGTAGTTGTTCTTCTAGTTTGTACGCCTGCCTCTTTTTGTCCCAAAATCTGAGATTCTGGATGATTCTTCTGTACATACCTGGATGGAGTCTTTTCTTCTATCCTTATCTGTTCCTCTGGTGCTTCTTGAGGTTCTTCTTCTTCATCATTCTGTCTTTGAGGGTAGTCTTCATCTTCTTCGATATTTTCATGATTTACTTGCCTAGGAATGTATCCTTTTTCATCAACCACTACATCAATGCTGTCAACAATTCTTCCAAGTCTTTTATTGTAACACTTATATGCTTTACTATAAGGCGAATAACCAAGGAGAATGCCTTCATCTGCTCTAGGCTCAAGTTTGCCAAGCTGTTCATCAGTATTCTTAATATAGCATTTGCTTCCAAAAATTTTAAAATGCTTTACCGAAGGAGTCTTACCATACCAGAGCTCATGAGGAGTTTGAGTGCTATTCACTCGGACATTTGTTTTGTTGAGAATAACAACCGCGGCATATGCAGCTTCACCCCAGAAGGTTGCGGGAGTTCCAGACTCATCAAGCATGGCACGAGCCATTTGTTGGACTGTTCTGTTCATCCTTTCCACCACTCCATTTTGCTGAGGAGTCCTTGTTGTAGAGAATTCCATTTTTATTCCATGCTCTTCACAGAAATCGAAAAATTCATTTGAGGTAAATTCCCCACCTCTGTCAGACCTGAGACACTTAATTTTGTGATCTGATTCATTTTCAACCAAGGCTTTGAAGGATTTGAATTTTTCAAATGCTTCGTCTTTGTGCTTCATAAGTCCTAACCAAACAAACCTGGAGAAACCGTCAATGAATAATATAAGGTAGTCCTCTCCTCGAGGTGTCCTTGTCCTAAATGGACCACATAAATCTGTATGAATAAGTTCGAGAGGTTTGCTGGCTGATCCTTCCTTCTCAGGGAAGTTAGTCCTGGTTTGTTTACCAAACTGACATGATTTGCATATTGTGTTGTCTGGAATTTTGATATCTGGAAGATCACGAAATGCCTGATACTTGCATGCTTTCCTTATTTGTGAAAAACTTAGATGCCCCAACCTCCAGTGCCATAACCAGTGCTCATCATCCTTGCTCATATAGCATTGTTATTGTCCTTCTTCAAATATGTATAGATTGTTTGGAGTTCTTTTGCCTTTGATCACTGTTTCACCTATATAAAGATCACGAACACGACATCCATTTGATCTAAATATTACCTCGGTTCCTTGATCGCACATCTGACTGACACTTAGAAGATTATGTTTCAATCCATCAACGTACAAAACATTTCCAGCCTTGACCTTTTCTTTCAACTGAGCAGTGCCTTGTCCTTTTATGGCCGCAGGAGTATCATTTCCAAAAGAAACCTTCTTTCCCTTTTCTAGAGTAGTATATGATTCAAGTTTTTCTTTATCACCTATCATATGCTTCGAACATCCGCTGTCGATAAACCATAAATTTTCTTTTCCTTCTACGTAAATGGCTATTCCACATCTTTCTGGTTGTGGTTCCTTCATTCTCCATGTTCTGGCATTCGGGCTTTGTTCCTTCTGAGTTGTCTTCCGAAACCTGCTCCTGCATTCAGATTATTCATGACCGAAGTTATTACAAATGGAACATTCAATTTCACTTTCTAGGGCAGAAAAATTGTTATAGGTCCTTTTCTTGATTCCAGACATACTTCTTTGTTTTTGAGCTTCTCTAGTCATGATTGTCTTATAGGCAACACATTGAGCTGCTTTGTGACCAAAGTTATGGCAAGAGAAACATTGCCCATTGGAGAAACTTCTGCAATTATCAAATTTGTCATCCAACCGATTGTAGTTTCTACCAACATCCATTCTTGAGGCAAATTGGGAAGATTTTACCTGTGGCTGGTCGTAGCTTATGTTTGTAGCTTGCCTCCGATTTTCTTGATAATTTTTATTCGTTCTTGAGATAAATTGTCCCTGATTCACTTGATGATTTCTATTGGGCCTTTGATCGCTCCTTCTTGCTGCATCAAGATAACTTTTAGAGGTGGATGCTTGAGATGCTTCTCCATTATATCCCAGACCTGTCTTGATTAATGGAGAACGCTGCACATTGATGATCTCATCCAGAGTTTCAGATCCTTTAACAAATTTAAAATTTAGAGCCTTTTTTTTCTCAATTTCTTTTCGAAGCCCAACAATTTCATATTCTAATTTTTCAAGAGATTGTTCCTTTTCATCAAGTTGGATTTGCAGAGTCTCAATGATCACATTCTTTTCTTATAAGCATGTCTTGAGTCTAGGCATCTCCTCATAATAGTTATCTATATCTAGAGCATCCATGTAATCATCATATTCAAAAGCCATTAAAAGTTTATAGGGATTACCTCGTTCATCTTCGTCGCTATTTGATAGACCATCACTGTCTTCATGGGTGTAATAGCTCTTCTTATTTGCATTCTGTTTCTTGTTCCATCCAATAGGTTCCTTTCCCTTGTCAATCTTATCCTTATGAGGACATTTGGCAGCATAGTGACCTACTCTTCCACAAGCAAAACATTTGAAGGGTAACTTACCTCTGAATCTACCAACACCTCGTTGAAGATTTCTGACAAAATTTGATTCTTCTTCTTCTTCTGACACATGATTTGATTCAAAGTACTCTCCTTTGCCTGAAGCCTTGAAGGCAGCTTCTCTCCTGTCTGAAGGAGCTCCTTTTCTCATTTCATAAGCAGTTAGAATTTCGTGCAGCTGTGACATGGTGAGAGTTCGTAGATTCTCCTTTTCTTCTATGGCGGACACTTTAGATTCAAACTTGGGGGACAAGGATCTTAGAACTTTTTCAACCACAATAGCCTCTTTTATTTCTTCACCCAAGTTTTTCATGCAATTAACAATCTCATCCACCCTAAGGAAATAGTTAGCCACACTTTCATCATTATACATTCTGAGATTCTCATACTGAATCCCGAGGGTTTGAAGTTTAGCACGCTTTACCTGTTCATCTCCTTCGTAGCTCAAGACAATCTTGTCCCATATTTCTTTTGCGGATTTATATTGCATAACCTTCACGAATTCTGATTGATATAAGCATCCCAACAGAGTATTGACTTCTTTAGCATTTGTTTCATATTTCTTCTTCTCGGCCGGATCTGTAGGAGTAGCTGAAGGAAAAGTGTAGCCTGTCTCTATGATATCCCAAACTTCTGTACCAAGTGATTGAAGATAGGCAGTAACTCTTACCTTCCAATAATTGAAGTTTGTCCCATCAAAAATCGGTGGCCTGATTGATGCTTCCCTCTCGTAGTTGCTCATGATGAACGGTCTTCCTTCAAGCGATCAAGCTTCTCTGAAGGACTGGCTCTAATACCAATTGTTGGAAATAATACTTAGAGGGGGGGGTGAATGAGTATTATTAATTTCTTTTCAATAAACCATCCAGACTTATGCTTTAAAGTATTCTTCTGATATTGATAATTAACTTGTATATCAGAACCATATAATAATGAATCAAGAACAGTAAAAACAGATAGTCACACAAAGGAACACCAGATATAAGGTGGAAACCCAATGTGGGTGAAAACCACCTGCTGCAATTGGTGGGCTCCAGTATTGTAGCAATAATGCTACAACTCCTGGAGCTTCCTATCTCTAATTTTATCAACCCGGTAGTTTGTACAAACTTGGAAGCGACGGTGCTGTATGCACAAGTACTAGCTCTTGTCGCAGCTGTCACTTGGTCAGCTGGCACAAGTCCGCTAGGGCTCAAGCCAACTTCTATATGCTCACAGAAGAAGCTTTATGAGTGATGGACGAAAGCTAACTTAAAGAAGACTAATCTAGTTGCAGAAAGAAACTGAAAGTCAACAAAGCATGAAAACCCTAGTAAACCCTAATTTGACTAGCTAGACCCTTACAATGCAAAACTGTGAATGAAACTACTACCAATAATGCCATTACTCCTAGTGAACTGAAATACATGCATCTAAGCTACTTGCATCTGAAAAGAAATGCTTTTGTATTTTTTCATTAAGTGGTTGGATTTATTGTGATGATGCTTTTGATTAGGGTTTGGTTGTGCAGGAGTGGTTTGAATGGAAGGAAAGCATGGGCAAGGTCAGGATGGCTAGGGGAGGTCCCAGAGGGTCTCTAGCATCAGTCCACAGAAGTCTACCACGTTCGGATGCTCAGCAACTGAGTTTGCAGGCTTCTACAGGAAGTCTGCAGGGGATCCTACAGGAAATTCAGGGATTCTACAGGAAGTCTATGCAATTCTACAGGATGTTTGACCGTGGAAGTTTTGAGAGATGGTGAAGTGTTGGAGTGGTGTGGGAGGATAGGTGAGATGGAGATGGAACTAGTGATGGCTCAGGAGCAGAGGAGTCAGATGGAGGAAGAGTGCATGCAGTGGTTTGATGGCTGGAAGGATGGGATCAACGAAAGGTTAAGTAAATGAAGCTACGTGGCAATGGATGAGTTGGAGGGTAAATGAGCTGGACAGAGGCCGAGTAGGTGGCTTGAGGAGAGATCAAGAAGAAGAAGAAGGAAGTGGAATGATATGGAGCAGCGTAAATGAAACAAATGACTTATGTCTTGCACCAACAACGAGAATTCATTAACCTATGATACCTGTGCCATTAAACCTATGAACAGCAATGGAAAACCAAGAAAAGAAACTCGTGCATGGAAGTGGAATGTAGAAGTATGGTTCAATATCAACAGTGCATGGATGGATCTTCAACGAAAATGACTATGTTGCAGCTTGCATGAACGTGAGAAGAACTGCGTTTCTTTTTGGTGGTTGATATGGACTGCACCCCAATCCCTAAGCAGAGATGGCAGTGAGCTCTAACAACCTTTTTCTGGAGCTCCAATGAATTATGTCTATCCTCTTCTAACCTAAGCAACTAGAAGCAAATTCACCATAAACTAATCCTATTCAATCTCATAAAAAAAGACTAAATTAGCAGACTGTAAATTCGAATTGCATAACAAAGTAAAGAAACGAAGTGCTGGAACAAAATGCAAATAACATTACAACACCGAGGAGATCTATTGCTCTCAGGTTGGGCCCTAACCTGAGAGCTATAGCTCCCTTAGAAACTCAGAATGAGATCAAAATCTGTTGCCTTTATTCATAACCAAAAATCAGATGTCATGCCAAAACTGGCTTACAAAAGGAACAAACACAGAGCTGTAGCTCGTACTTCCAAATTACAAGAGCAATACAAAAGTTCAAAAAGCTTCTATCCAAGGCTACGACCTCAGTATTTATGCAAAATGATAATCCAACAGGTTTCCTTGATTTGTGGAGCTCGGCTGTCCAACTGAAGGTTAAACTGCTGATCTTGTAGAACAGTTATAACTGCTGTTCCTGTAGAACAGTTGGCTGCCTCTAAGCTCGGTGGGGAGATTGGTTGGAGCTCGGAGCTATGGTGGGAATCACGAGGAAGGTCCCCAAGACTGTGGACATCCTCTCCTAAAAACCAGCAGTGCCACCTCATTGTCTCCTTGTCTCCTTTCTCGTGGTCTTTGCTCCCTTTTTCATGCCAAAATCCTGAAATCATCATGTATTAGTCACGTAGATAGAATGCCTACCCTTCTTCCTACAAACAACATGAATAAACCAAGAAATGAATGCATAAGCAATAAAAAATGAATGGTTTGAGCAAAGCAAGTAGGCCAAATGAGCCCAAATTGTACCAAAAATTGGGGCTCATCATCACCCCCCAGCTAAACTATTTGCTCATCCTTGAGCAACTTTGCCCTGGCTCCTCGTCTTTGGCCGAGAACTAGAGCCCGGAGCATGCTTTTCCTTTCCTGTTTTTGGCGGCCCTGCCTTTTCTGCCCCTGGTGGTGACGAAGGTGGTGCTTCTTCCTTTCCTGGTTTTGGCGGCCCTGCCTTCGCTGCCCCTGGTGGTGACGAAGGTGGTGCTTCTTCCCCCTTTCCTATTTCCTTGAGCCGGGCTTCGGAAGGCGATTGGCCTATTTTTCGTGTCCAGGAAGTTATTTTTGGGCTCCCCTTCTCAGGGGTGGCTGATGTTTTAGAGGGGGTTCTTGCACTGGGTGAAGTAGGGACATCCCCTAAAATGGTTTGGCTGCTGGGTGGAGGCTGTGGCTTGCCCGTGGTTATCCTCTTGCTTCTCCTGGCTTTAGATGGTAGAGGGGTCTCCCTCTCTCTCTTCTCCTTCGGTTTTGGAGGTGTACTGAGGGCGGCCAGTGCCGCTGCTGCCTCCTTTTCGAGAATACCAGCCTTCTCTTTCTTGCATTTTGCCCTCTCAGAGCTCCTTGTAGAGGACCCCTCCTTTTCAGATTTCGGGCTTCCTGTAGAAGACCCTGCTTTGCCCACTTCCGGGCCTCCTGTAGAAGATTCTTTCTTTCCCGATTTTGGGCTTCCTGTAGAAGATCCTTTCTCTGTCTTCAGGCTTCCTGTAGGAGCCTGTTTCTCGACGACTCTTGGGCTTCCTGTAGGAGCCCCTTTTTCCAATCTCGGGCTTCCTGTAGAAGCCTTTGTCTCTGTTTTTGGGCTTCCTGTAGAAGCCTTTGTCTCTGTTTTTGGGCTTCCTGTAGAAGCCTGTTTCTCAATGATTTTCGGGCTTCCTGTAGAAGCCTTTGTTTTTGTTTTCGGGCTTCCTGTAGAAGCATGTTTCTGCTTTCCTGTAGACACAGGTGTCTCCACCTCTGCTTACTTGCCTGCCTAAGTTTTTCTTTTTGCTTTGGTTGCAGGTGCTGTTGAGGTACTTGGGCTGACGTGGACCACCTCAGCTTTGTCCATTCTGCTCTTCATCCTCTTTTCTCTTGCTGACAAGATAGGTGTGCCACCTTTTTCTTTGTCCTCCTTTTCCTCATGCTTCTTCCTTTGTTCTTTCTTCTGTACTGTGGTCGGGGTCTTCTGGCCTTCTTCTCTCTGTCCCTCGGCCACTGCTTCTTGTTCCTCAATGCTGGAGGAACCCGTTTCTTCGATCAACATTTTAATGTCCCCATCTTTTGTCAAATTCTGGAAGGATTCCCATGAGAGGGGGACCTTATATGAGTGCAGTGCATCCTCCACAAGAAGCTTGATCAACCCATGGTGGGCTATCTAATCTGGTATGCCCTCTTTCAGCTTTGTGGCACACTCCATTAGAGACTGCAGTAGGTAATAAGGGATGCTCAGTTTTTGTTCTACAGGAAGATCAATTCGGTGCCTCAATTCAGTGAGCAGTCGAAAATGATATGCATACACGATGCTAAAACGGCCTTCACAAGTGATATATTTCATGATTTGCAAACTGACTTCATTCCAAGGTGGCAACAGGCTCGTTCTTCGCACCCCATTTTTGTCCTCCGAGAATTCTTCCTCAGGTGGGAAGAATTCTTTCTTTGCCTGCTGGCTCAACTTTATTTCTTCCTTATCCCACGACAAACCCATAGGAAGTTCTGTGATCCAGCTGATATGTTGCGGGGTGAGCTTGAGGCTTAGACCTCTAAAGTTCACTGTGGCCAGTGTCTGGGATTTCGGCTTCAGAGCCTGCAAGAATTCTTCGGCCACTTCATCATCGTAACCTTGCAGCTTATCACAAAAAGACATCCATTGTGCTCTGGTGAAGAGCTCTACCACTGCCGGGTTTTCCCTTAATTTGGTTGAATCAGTGGGTTCCCGTCTTATAAACCCACCCGGCATGATGAACACAGTTGTTTTAATTAAAGGTGGCAAATGCGAAAGAGATTTGGTCTATTAAAACAGAGCATGCACATAATCCACAAAATTCAACACAGTCTACTTATACTGACATCCTGTAGAACGACAGCATAGGCACAGCAAACAACAATTTCACCGATATCTTTATGACCAGACTGTGGACGATGGTCTTGCCACTCTTACTAACCAGTTGCATGAAGAGTTCAGGGTTACCTCTTTAATTGGCCACCTTTTTTCGTGAGGCACCCGCTTCCCTGTAGAAGACTGCGTTCCTGTAGAGACTGCGTTCCTGTAGAAACTGTGTTCCTGTAGGAGCAGTGCGCAAATTTCGGGGAGGACTGTAGTTGGCCTGCGCTCGAGGTGTGCTTCACCGGCGTTCTGGTAGCCAACAACTCGGCGTATCAAAGCGCAGAGGAGATCAGAATAGCCACTCGAGTTTGAAGTGGTGGTTGATAAATGCATGCGCATGATCTAGCCGATTAGATTTTGAATCGGCGCAATCCGTGGCGCGGGGGTGAGCTGTCCCCGCCGGACCGTTGGGCGACGTCATCCATCATTCGCCTGCGTATTCACTTGCTGCCGCATCCATTCCCACAGATCTGCCGCCGCCTTTTCCTGTTAAACTCTTGCTTCCGACGGGAGTGTTCTCACGTGCGTGCCGCTCATTCTCTTTGTCGTGGCCGCCACCCAAACATCCAATTACACTTTAACTAGCCGACGTGGCCAGTCGACTGGCCATACAGCCGCTCAACCATTCACTTTTACGCTGTGCAAACGATTTCAAAGTAAAATTCATGCGATTTGATGGAAGGAAGGGTCGAGACACTTACCTGCGTGGCTGCACACGATTTTTCCAGTCTTTGGACGGTGGTGAGTGGATCTACCTGCTGCATGCGAACTTACACAGACCCGGAGGCTCGTGGTTACAGGCTGCCGATGATGGAGTGGATGCTTGGGTTGCATGCACCCGCGTTTCGTTGCAGATGGCGGTGCTGTGAATGGTATCCACTCGAGCAGGTTGAACTGTTACAGGATTCCCGCGAGGTGTCTCGTAACAGTTCTTCCTCCTTGGGTGCATGCTGCACGACGGAGGATCTGGCCTTTCAATCACGTTCCCGGAGCTTCTGATGCCTGTGGTATGAGATCTCAGCACTTGTTTAACTTTGAAAATGGCTTTTCCCGCGAGAACTCATCGATCTGCTTTGTTGGTGCAGGGAACTCGGTTGCATGTCGACAAGGATGGTGGAGCAAGGTGACAACAATGTGCAAGGGTGCCAACAAAGGCTTGCATGCATCCAAACCAATCCGTAGTCGCTAAATCTCCTTTTAAGATGAATTCTGGGCCGTCCCAAACTTCTACAGGAAGTTTCCTGTAGAACACAGAGCTTCCTGTAGAAAGTTCGGGCTTCCTGTAGAAAGTCTGCACTTTCCTGTAGAAAATCCGCGTCTTCCTGTAGAAAGACTGCATCTTCCTGTAGAAGACTCAAACCATGATAAAATTGCACATACCTTGACAAAAAAAATGGGTACCCTTGGAGGAGGTGCTGGTGAGGTCTCTTGACAGCATGATAAGGACCCTTGGCTTTGAGTTGAAGGCTTCCTCTCCTCCATAGAACATCTGCAACCTGCATGCAATTTTACCATATTTTGCTTATTGTTTTTTTTTTCTTTTCTTTTTTTTTTTTCTTTTTTTTTTTGAAAGATAATAGGGGCGCCTCAAAGAGGTTTTCACTCGTGCCATCTGCCCTGAGCGCCTCAGAGAGGTTTTCACTCAAGGATCTTTTTCAAACCTTTTCTCCTTTTTTTTTTTTTTTAAAGACAATAGGGGCGCCTCAATGAGGTTTTCACCCCTACCACCTGCCTTGGGCGCCTCAGAGAGGTTTTCACCCAAGGATCTTTATTATTTTTTCTTTTTTTTTCTTTTTTTTTTTCTTTTTTTTTCTTCAGGGTATGCCAAAAGCAGAGGCAGAACCCTTCTCTATGACCAATACAGATTTCTCCATAGTTTTGATGAACTCTTGTCTTGAGAGAGGTCTCCTGTAGATCTTCAATCAGTGCCCATTGACAAGCATGGGAATGGCTTCCTCATCAATGGTTCGAATAAGGACAGATCCATTGTCATGGCATTTTTCCACTGCATATGGTCCCAGCCATCTGGTTCTCAGCTTTCCCTTGAAATCTTTGTATCTGGAGTCATACAACAAAGCCCAATCTCCCGGCTGAAATTGCTTGTCATGGAGATGTTGGTCATGCCACACCTTTCTCTGAAGTTGAACCACTTCTGAGTGAAGGAGGGCCTGCATTCGGTGCTCATCCAGGCCATTCAGCTGCAGTAGCCTTTCTTGTTGTGCATGGCTGAGATCCAGGTCCAGCTGAGCTGCCATCCTCAAAGTGTTGTATTCAAACTCAATGGACAACAAAGCTTTCTTCCCATAGACCAGCTCATATGGTGTGAAGCCGGTGGTGGTCTTCCAAGTGGTGTTGTAAGCCCATGTGGCTTCAACCAGGCGATCTGCCCAGTCCTTTCTGCTGCTGCTCACCACCTTAGTCAAGATCCCTTCTAAGGCTCTATTGGTGACTTCCACCTGCCCATTTGCTTGAGGGTGATAAGGGGTGGAAGTCCTATGCTTGATCTTGTGATGAGCTAGTAGATCTTCAACCAGGTTGGAGGTGAACTGGCTCCCTTGATCGGTGACCAGCTCTCTTGGATAGCCAAACTTATAGAAGATGTTTTCTCTTAGGAACTCGGCCACATTTTCTTCTGTTGCTGCTTTGATTGCTTTGGTCTCTGCCCACTTTGTCAAATAGTCAGTACACACAATGATGTAAGTCCTTTGCCTCGAAGAGGGGTTGATTGGGCCCACAAAGTCCATGCCCCACTTCTCAAATGGCTCAAGAGTCACTTGAGGTTGGAGAGGCATCTCATCCCTTTGGGTCGGTTTCCCCATTCTTTGGCATTGGTCACACTGACTGACATATCTTCTGACATCTTGATGAAGTGTGGGCCAATAGTAGCCTGCCTGCAGGATTTTGAAGGCAGTTCTCTTTGCTGCAAAATGTCCTCCACAAGGCCCATCATGACAAGTGAGGAGGATATCAAAGACTTCCTCCTCCCTTACACAACGCCTTAAGATCTGATCGGGGCCAAGCTTGAACAGATTGCCCCCGATCCAAGTAAATTAGGCACTTTTCTGATGATTCTGCTCTTCTCTTTGGAAGATAGGTGCGGAGGGAACTGTGCTGAAACAAGATAGTTTGCTATATCAGCAAACCATGGAGAGAGTACTGAAATAGCAAACAGATGTTCATCGGGCATCTGGTCATCCACTGTTCCATCCTCATCTGCAGACAAATCCAATCTAGATAAAAAGTCAGCAACAACATTTTCTCTACCTGGTTTGTCAACAATGGTCAAATCAAACTGCTGCAATAAAAGTAACCATCTAATAATACGAGCATTCACATCTGGTTTATTCATTAAATATCTAATTGCAGCATGGTCAGTATGTACAAAGGTCTGGTAACCAGTAATATAATGTCGGAACTTGTTCAGTGCATGGACCACAGCCAAGAATTCTTTCTCGGTTACAGTGTAATTCAGCTCAGCTTTGGACAAGTTTTTGCTAACAAAGTAAATGGCATATGGAAGTTTTTGCTCAACTTGTCCTAAAGCTGCACCTATGGCTTTGTTCGAGGCATCAGTGTGGATGTGGAAAGGTAGGGCCCAGTTTGGACCTCTCAGGATTGGGGCTGACACCAACTTGTCCTTTAGTTCATTTAAAGCCCTCTGACAATCGTTAGTCCATTTAAACTCCACATCTTTTGCCAACAGACCAAACAATGGCGAGGCTAGCTTGCTGAAATCTTTAATGAATCTCCGGTAGTATCCTGCTAATCCCAAGAAACTTCGGACATCCCTTACCTTTTGAGGAGGTGGAACCCTCTTGATGAGAGCAATTTTGTTAGGATCCACCTGCAACCCTTGGCAAGAAATGGTATGGCCTAGCACGGTCCCTTCAGTTATTAGGAATTCACATTTTTCAGGACTAAGGGACAAGTTCATCTCGGTGCATTTGGTTAGGACTTTTCCCAGGTTGGACAATGCTTCCTGGAAGTTGGCCCCATAAGGAGTAAAGTCATCCATATAGATTTCTACTGCATCATGGACCAGCTCCGAGAAGATGCTCAAGACAGCTCTCTGGAAGGTAGCAAGAGCATTGCATAGCCCAAAGGGAAGGACTCGGTAGGCAAAGGTACCCCAGGGACAAGTGAAGGTGGTCTTATCTTGGTCTTCCGGGCTGATTTGGATTTGGTTGTACCCGCTAATCCCATCCAGGAAAGAGAAGAACTTCTTTCCTGTCAGTCCATCCAACACTTGATCTATGAAAGGTAGAGGGAAATGGTCCTTCTTGGTAGCTTTGTTCAGTTCTCGGTAGTCCACACAGATTCTCCATTTCCCATTTTTCTTGGGAACCAACACTAGAGGGGACACCCATTCACTATCTGAAATGGGGTAGATGAACCCGGCATCCAACAGTTTTTGCAATTCTTCCTTGACAATGTCCTTAAGGGCTGGATTCATTCTCCTCTGAGGTTGTCTAACCGGTTTACAATCCTCTTTGATGTATATATGATGGGTACAGACCGAAGGATGGACTCCTTTCATTTCCTTATAGCTCCAAGCAAAAGCATCTAGGTGGTTGGCCAACAGACTACACAGCTCCTTTTCCTGGGAAGGAGATAGGGAGGAGCTGATCTTCAATGTTTTCTCAGGGCCGAACTCCACATTCTTGACTCTGGGAGTAACAGGGTTGGTTGTACAAAGATCCACTAAGGTGCTGGCTTGGGCATCCTCCAACAATTTCTCTAAGGGTAGTGCACTGGAAGGTGGATTCTGGATCAAGGTCTCGATCAAGTCATCCTCGGTTGGGGGGTCTCTTCTAGTAGTATCTAAGGTGCACAGAGGTGCTGAGTACACCTCGTCTTCTTCTCCTTCTTCCAACCAGAGTGGTAAGTCATGCTCTAAGGAGGGTTGGGCAGGAGGGTATAGGACTAGCTGCTTGGACATGGGACCATTTTTGATGGTCATGTTTCCTGCACGACAACTTATGTAAGCATCTGCAGTAGCTAACCAAGGCCTTCCCAAAATGAGAGGATATCCAGTAAGCTTGGCCTTTGGTTGCAGAACCAGGAAGTCTACAGGGTATTCCCAAGAGTCAATAGAGACCAAGACATCCTCCACAATCCCTTCGGGAGTCACGGTGGAGCGATCTGCTAACTGCAGTACTGTCGAGGTCTTCCTCAAGGAACCCTGAAGATTAAGTTTAAGCATGGTATCCCTGGTCATCACATTAATGGCAGTCCCCAGATCAATCAAGGTGTGAGGTATAATGGTGCCATTGATGTGAACATCTACTACAGGACTTCCAGGATCTAGGTACTTTGGGCAGATGACTTGTCCTAACATAAGGTCAGACAGTTGTCCTATGACATTGATAGTTGAAGCATCTTTCTTCCGTCTGCCTGGGTGTTTGAAACACTTCTCCTTAACCAGTTTGTTGTATATTGGCACATCCTTGATGGCTTGGAGAAGAGGTATTTTTACACACAACTGCTTGAGCTCACCCAGAAGCTCTTCCTCCTCTGGGTTGGGTTGTGTGGTGGCTGTTAGTATCTCAGGAAAGGGTGGAATAGCCTTTGGTTCACTTTCCTGTTTATCTCCCTCATCCTCTGGGGGAGGAGGTTGGCGATCTGGTAGAGTCTTTCCAGATCGAAGATTGATCTCCTGGATCTCCACAGCATAGGTAGGGCATGAGGTTTCCCCAGTGTATACCTGCTGGGCCTGTCTATTGTTGGGGTTCGGGTTCGGTTGAGCAGGAATTTGAGGTTGCCTTGGAGGAGCAGGAGGTAATGGCTGAGGTTGAACTGGTGGTGGAGGCAAGATGGCAGGAGGAGTGTTGTATTGGGGCCTCCACCCCGACTGAGGTGCATTCCATTGAGGCTGTGGCTGGGCATGTGAGTGATATGAATGAGAAGTAGGTTGAGTGGGGTACTGAGGTGGATAAGACCATGGGGGAGGCATGGACCATGAAGGATGAGCAGGGGGACCCCAGGAAGGCATAGGAGTCGATTGGTTGGGGCTGTAATAAGCTTGAGATGCCCCTTGCATCCCCTGCTGATAAGGTCTAGATCCTTGTGGCCTCCTTTGGTTGAGGTAATAGAGAGGTTCAGTGGGAGCTTCTGTCCCTTGGTACATGGCTTTAAACCCAGGTAAGGTTGGACACTGATTTGTGGGATGGTCCTCCTCACAAACGAAACACACTTCAACCGAATGCAATGGACATTCGTTCTTAGGGTGTCTCCTTGTGCACCTAGGGCAGAAGACAATCAAGGCTCTCTCAGCTTCTTCTTTCTTTTGCTGAATCCTGAATGTGTCAAGCTGCATGGCAATGGTTTGTCTCACCTCACTCTTAAGATCTTCTAATTGATTTGCAAGCTCATGTTTGGAGAAAGGGACACTAGTTGAGAGGTGGTTTCCTCTACCTCGTTTCCGAGCTGCCCTGGAGTGGTTTCTAAACACAGTCTTGATGTCCTCATAAGGCAGTTGGTAAATGTCCCCCCCAGCTAACATGTGAAGGGTATCTAAGAGGTCTTCAGGGACTCCTCGGAGCAGGACCAACTTGAGGGATTCAGGGTCAAGTGTGCACCTGGCCCGCTTATAGCTTAGTTGGAACCTCTCCTCATAATCCTCTAAGGACTCATCATTTCCCATGGTCATCCGAAAGATTTCCCCCTTTGTTTCCTTGGACCTACAGTAATCTCGGTACTTGGTATTGAAAGCTTGCTGCATCTGAGCCCAAGTGGTGATACTATTCCCAGGTAAGCCCATGAACCAGCATAATGCTGCATCCTTAAGAGTGGAAGGGAAAAGTTTCAGCTTTTGCTCATCTTCAGTATAGTCATAGGTTCTACAAAGGACAGAAAACTCAAACAGGAAGGTATCCGGATCTTCAGTAGTCAGCCCATGGAAGTGAGGTAAGGCGGAGGGGCTAATGTTCTTCATTTTCATCTCTCCATTGGTCTCTCGGATGGGGAAGGCACCTTCTATTCTCTCATCTTCTCTTCTATTGTCAGCCATAGCTTCAGATGGAGTGGTCTCTAACTCTTCTTCTACTATAGGATCTTTGGATATCTCAGGATGTTCACCTATAGGTTCTTCTGGGTCACTGTCACCAAAGAAGAGAGAAGGGTGACTCAGTGATGTGGTGGGGGTGTTTGGTAGGAATTTGCCTGATCTATCTCGGTTCCTACGAGGCATGAAATGGAAAAGACTTTCTTTTTCTTTTGATTGTTTTTGCTTTGCTTTTCTTTTGGTACCTGCAAAACTGAGACAGATTGATCTACAACTAACTATGAAAGATGCAAAATTAAACTGAAAGCAAGAAAGAACTAATCTATTTTGCTCAAATGAAATTGCAAGAATGGAAATGCTAGTCTACGCTTGCAGAAAGGAAATGTTAATCTATGAAAGCAGGAAATGCTAATCTATGAAAGCAGGAAATGCTAATCTATGAAAGCAGGAAATGCTAATCTATGAAAGCAGGAAATGTCTATGCTACTCTTGCAGAATGGAAATGAAGTAACCTACTTAGCAGAAGGCAAGAGTAAGAAAGTAGAAGAAAAGCAACAATTACTAATACTCTGACGCTTCCCCGGCAACGGCGCCAAAAAGATGGTGGGCTCCAGTATTGTAGCAATAATGCTACAACTCCTGGAGCTTCCTATCTCTAATTTTATCAACCCGGTAGTTCATACAAACTTGGAAGCGACGGTGCTGTATGCACAAGTACTAGCTCTTGTCGCAGTTGTCACTTGGTCAGCTGGCACAAGTCCGCTAGGGCTCAAGCCAACTTCTATATGCTCACAGAAGAAGCTTTATGAGTGATGGACGAAAGCTAACTTAAAGAAGACTAATCTAGTTGCAGAAAGAAACTGAAAGTCAACAAAGCATGAAAACCCTAGTAAACCCTAATTTGACTAGCTAGACCCTTACAATGCAAAACTGTGAATGAAACTACTACCAATAATGCCATTACTCCTAGTGAAATGAAATACATGCATCTAAGCTACTTGCATCTGAAAAGAAATGTTTTTGTATTTTTTCATTAAGTGGTTGGATTTATTGTGATGATGCTTTTGATTAGGGTTTGGTTGTGCAGGAGCGGTTTGAATGGAAGGAAAGCATGGGCAAGGTCAGGATGACTAGGGGAGGTCCCAGAGGGTCTCTAGCATCAGTCCACAGAAGTCTACCACGTTCGGATGCTCAGCAACCGAGTTTGCAGGCTTCTACAGGAAGTCTGCAGGGGATCCTACAGGAAACTCAGGGATTCTACAGGAAGTCTGTGCAATTCTACAGGATGTTTGACCGTGGAAGTTTTGAGAGATGGTGAAGTGTTGGAGTGGTGTGGGAGGATAGGTGAGATGGAGATGGAACTAGTGATGGCTCAGGAGCAGAGGAGTCAGATGGAGGAAGAGTGCATGCAGTGGTTTGATGGCTGGAAGGATGGGATCAACGAAAGGTTAAGTAAATGAAGCTACGTGGCAATGGATGAGTTGGAGGGTAAATGAGCTGGACAGAGGCCGAGTAGGTGGCTTGAGGAGAGATCAAGAAGAAGAAGAAGGAAGTGGAATGATATGGAGCAGCGTAAATGAAACAAATGACTTATGTCTTGCACCAACAACGAGAATTCATTAACCTATGATACCTGTGCCATTAAACCTATGAACAGCAATGGAAAACCAAGAAAAGAAACTCGTGCATGGAAGTGGAATGTAGAAGTATGGTTCAATATCAACAGTGCATGGATGGATCTTCAACGAAAATGACTATGTTGCAGCTTGCATGAACGTGAGAAGAACTGCGTTTCTTTTTGGTGGTTGATATGGACTGCACCCCAATCCCTAAGCAGAGATGGCAGTGAGCTCTAACAACCTTTTTCTGGAGCTCCAATGAATTATGTCTATCCTCTTCTAACCTAAGCAACTGGAAGCAAATTCACCATAAACTAATCCTATTCAATCTCATAAAAAAAGACTAAATTAGCAGACTGTAAATTCGAATTGCATAACAAAGTAAAGAAACGAAGTGCTGGAACAAAATGCAAATAACATTACGACACCGAGGAGATCTATTGCTCTCAGGTTGGGCCCTAACCTAAGAGCTATAGCTCCCTTAGAAACTCAGAATGAGATCAAAATCTGCTGCCTTTATTCATAACCAAAAATCAGATGTCATGCCAAAACTGGCTTACAAAAGGAACAAACACAGAGCTGTAGCTCGTACTTCCAAATTACAAGAGCAATACAAAAGTTCAAAAAGCTTCTATCCAAGGCTACAGCCTCAGTATTTATGCAAAATGATAATCCAACAGGTTTCCTTGATTTGTGGAGCTCGGTTGTCCAACTGAAGGTTAAACTGCTGATCCTGTAGAACAGTTATAACTGCTGTTCCTGTAGAACAGTTCGCTGCCTCTAAGCTCGGTGGGGAGATTGGTTGGAGCTCGGAGCTATGGTGGGAATCACGAGGAAGGTCCCCAAGACTGTGGACATCCTCTCCTAAAAACCAGCAGTGCCACCTCATTGTCTCCTTGTCTCCTTTCTCGTGGTCTTTGCTCCCTTTTTCATGCAAAAATCCTGAAATCATCATGTATTAGTCACG
Source organism: Pinus tabuliformis (assembly GCA_031772625.1). Taxonomy (NCBI): domain Eukaryota; kingdom Viridiplantae; phylum Streptophyta; class Pinopsida; order Pinales; family Pinaceae; genus Pinus; species Pinus tabuliformis. The sequence goes on along the minus strand of CM062804.1, from coordinate 515,176,231 downwards.
TAGATAGAATGCCTACCCTTCATCCTACAAACAACACGAATAAACCAAGAAATGAATGCATAAGCAATAAAAAATGAATGGTTTGAGCAAAGCAAGTAGGCCAAATGAGCCCAAATTGTACCAAAAATTGGGGCTCATCAGCAATATGTCTCTATCTTCTTTCAAATAGAATTTCTTTTACAATGATTTTGTACTGGTGCAGTCCTTTACCAGTACGCAGGCTGCAACCTGCAGAGAGCTACAACTCTCTCTCATTCTCCAGTCTCTCCTGGAAGGGAGCTACAACCCCCTACTTCATTCAAGGACCATGTTTCATTAATTTTTAGACTGGATCCAAGAAGATAAAATGGTCATCAAGTACAAACAAATCTTCAGAATTACCCAAACAGCAGATCTATCAAAATCACTCAAGGGCCAACCCAAGCACCAGATCCATATACATGACAGTTATCACCCGATATAGACAACAGAGGTTGATATCAAGACCCAAACAGAGGATTTACATCCTGCTGCACACCCGAAGGCTAAACAAGAAAAAACTTAATATTGCGCACTTAGAACCCTTTAGTAAAGAGCAGAAGCGGCTAGAGCATATATAAGAAACGATTGTAGCTTTGTTAAAAAGAACCTGTGGCTGACCGCTCCCACATCACCTCCTGAATAGCGATTCTCCACACCCGAAGAGACTTCTGTCTTTTGCGTGTCTGCGGCTGCACAATTTCCTTAAGATCTTCAATTCATAATCGATACTTTGCCACCGGATCCCCTTTTTCTTTATATAATCATGCTTTTGATAATACCATGAATTGAAACCAGAGGATCCGAAAACCTGAGGCGCAACTGTTTTAACCAATCTCTTAAGAATAGGCTTAAGCGGGAAAAACTATGAAAATGGTCCCAAAACCACAAATGCAAACTTTTAACATAATGCATCCACACTAATAATATATCGGGTCCGCTCTCATCGCTAACAATACATGCCCGACGTCCGATCCGATGGATCGGATGCAATATGCCCCATTAACCAGCCTTTATTAATATATTGGGTCTGCTCTCATCGCTAACAATACATGCCCGACGTCCGATCCGATGGATCGGATGCGATATGCCCTATTAACCAGCCTTTATTAATATATTGGGTCTGCTCTCATCGCTAACAATACATGCCCGACGTCCGATCTGATGGATCGGATGCGATATGCCCCATTAACCAGCCTTTATTAATATATCGGGTCCACTCCTTTCATCGCTATCGGCGATTTGAAGTGGGAGGCTTATGGGCGAACACCGCGGATGCGATTTAATATGAAATGCTTTTAATTCCTTCATCGGGTCCGACCCCTCTTATCGCAATCGGAGGATTTCAACGAAGTCCGACGCGCATATATGCCGAACTGCGGATGCGATATTATTATAAGCCAAAGTTAATGCCACCATCGGGTCCATTGCGATATGCTTCCGAGTTACACAGCTGAAACCCCAATGCGCCGATATGCCGAAACATATATATATATATATAATTGTTATGCGATATGCCGAAACTTCGATGCCGCAATGATATTATTCATGTAACCGCCGAAAAGGGGATATAATGCATATATATGGGTTTTAATAAGCCCGATAGCTCCCGATAGTGATAATGCATACATATATGGGTTTTAAGCGCCCAAACATCTCTCGATAACACTAATACATGCATATGAGGCCTGATCACTCCCGATAAGCTCTTTATATATGAGAAAGAGCCTCTATTGCTCCGATAAGCTCCCAATGGCTCAAAGGTTCCAATAAGCATATGTAAATGACCCCTCTTCTCTCCTTTTGGCTCTTCTTGTCCCCATCAAGAAAAATGTCTATCTGTGAGAGGGTTGCCATCAAGTTCAACACATGTCCATAATGCCATAATGCCAACACGTCGAGCCCTCGTAGAGAGAAACATCACCCCAACCATTGCATAGTTAGTTTCCTAAACCCTCTATTATGACCCTTGATGACCTCTATGGTTGGTCCTTAGCTCAATTTTTTAATTCTATTGAACTGTATGCATGTCAACTGGAGGTGTTGCACAACATTTTTGCAGCTAAACATGAAAAACAACAGTAATAGATTATTTTCCTTTCTACAAAATAGGATCATATCGTTTAGGAGAAGTAGAATCTACATAACCAGGTCAACCAAATAACTAAAAAGTTCCAGGATCTATGGCCCTCGGCTGCAGAGATAGTCATAGATGCCCGGAAATATTTCTCAGCCTGCACTCTCTGAGAATGCCGCAACCACATCAAAGCAACCTGCACTGAACTCATCTCAGCCAATAGATAGCTAAAACAAAGTATTACTGCTACTCAAAGGGCACTACCAGATCCTACTTCCCAATATACCAACGAGATTGAGCAGAAAATCACAGAAGTGGCTTGTCTAAAATCCTCTATCATTCAAGCTATAAAGGAAGCCAAGGGATTCTTAGCACAATTTCACAACTGGTCAGGTTTCTTTGACAAGATAAATCATCCATTTTACCCCCTATGTCAATAGGCCAATATGTTTTTCAACCAAGACATTAACTCCAAGGACAAAACCCAACAAAAGGAGATTTTGGCACAGGTGGATGCCCTCGAAACCCAAATCCAACAAATCGAGGATGAGTTGAGCAAGGAAAAACACCTACTCTATGACCTTAAGCCACAAACACAAGCTCATTTAGAGATGCTACAGTAGATTAGAGAGGACACCTAAAATTAATGGAATACCCTCTTGATGATCTGCCCTGCCCAACCGACCGCTAAACTCACAACACATTTCCTCGATCAATAAAGCACTCTCATAGGCTCATGGTAGGAGGCTCTCACTGAGTACACATGGTTCAAAAATATAACCATTGATTTAGTACTAGATTTTGGTTCTTCATTTGAAGGAACCATTCAAGGAGGAGAAGCACATGAAGAAGAACTACAATAGCAGGAAGCACCAGTAGCATTAGCGACACCACCAACATCGACAAATGATTGACTCAGGTACGATTCAATGGACTGTGGTCGGGACCTATTGGGTCCTTTATTTTGAGAGCTAAGTTTTGACATATTTTGAGGTTGATCACATTTTGACCAGAGGTAACCATTGGGAATTCATGTAAATGATAGTAGGAGAAGGAGAATGGACCCGCCAAAGACTAGTAGGTGTGGAGGACTCGCTAGAGAAACTAGGAATCAAGCAATGGCATTCAAGCTAAATGGATTGTTGATAGCCGAGGAAGCAAATGTAGCCAAGCAATAGAGGCAACCAAAAATGGAAAAGGCAGAGTATCTAAGGGAGAGGTAGCAGTCCAAGCAAGTGATGGGTTTAAGAAGGATGAAGGGAAAAGTCGAAAAAGAAAAGAGAGGCAAGAAGTGCACCAAAATGTTGTTGTGGAGCCTATTGAGCCCACACCATTTTGTATTATCTTGCTCATGTATTATCTTTTCATGCTAGTTTATGTTTTGTAGATGAGACCTTCGAACCAGATGTATTGATGTAATGTTGCTTAAACTAATGGAAGAAGACGTTACAAGGTTATATGAGAGTATTCTTGTGTGAATTTATGTGCCCTTTTAAATTTTTTATTATGAATGCACATGCATATTATATTTTCTCTTTGAATGCTCGAGTTGCTATGATTGTACCTCTAATGTTCTAGTTTTGGGTTTACTGATTATTGATAGATTCCATGTGGTTTCTCCTGACACTTGATTCCAACCCCCTAACTAAGTAAAGTCATGACATGTCTCATGCGATATGCCTTATTATTCCTGAAAAGGGTGAAAATTTCAGCGTTACGCTAGAGTACGATGAAGCTTTTGTTGGCCCCTATGCCTGAACCCAGGGTCTCAACCTGTTCATCATTTTCTGCCAACATGACTCCTTGAGTTATTCCCATGTTCTTGTTTCACATTTGAGATTGTGTGAATTGGTTATTAGTTGTGTTATCACATGTTATTCATGCCATGGGATGTTAAATTTCAAGTAATTCCGCACTCCTATCTAATATTGATTATCAAAACTACTTATGTAATATTATTGTTTTCTTTTGATGTGTTTTCTCCTTTCCCCCTTTTTGTAGAATTCTTGTACATGTCATTTCAATATCTTATGTCCATCGAGAACCTTTCTTCTTATGTATCCCATTGTTCAAACCATTTTTTGAATTGTCAATTCCATGCTTTCTTCCCACTTTTTAGCTCATATTGGTTGATTTTAACCCAAACACTATCATTATCAATAAATAATATTTCCCATATGTACAAAATTGGTTTTCGTAGTGCTATAAATTATACTAGGTCTTGTTTTAACTCAGAATATTGCATAAGGCGTGTTGTTTTTTAGCCTTAGACAACTTGTTATTAATTCTTTTAGCATATATTGGTTAATCTAGTTCCCTCTATTTTGGGATAAACTTGGTTCTCATACTTCATGTTATGAAACTAGCTCACAAAAAGATAGAAAAGATAGATCAATGACTTCAAAATCAACCTCATCAAGGGGGAAACCTCATCGAGTTCTTGTTTCTGTGATTGTTTCAGGTTCCAATATGATTTTTCCTTCCTCATCAAGTTCTGGCAATATTGTTTAAACTTGGAGCTTGTCACCTATAACCTTCTTTAAGCATGAAACATGGAAAACTGGGTGCACTCGGGAAGCTGCATGAAGCTCCAATTTGTATGCCATAGTGCCTATATTTTGCAACACCTTGTACGAACCATAATACTTTGGTGATAATTTATTATCCTTCTTAGCTTTCTTGATGGAAATTTGTTTATATGGTTGTAGTCGTAGGAATACCCAATCACCTACATTAGAACTTTCGTTGTGATGTTGATTTTCCTGTTGTTTCATTCTATTCTTCACCAAAGTGAGGTTATCCTTTAAGAGTTGGAGAACCTGTTGTTGATGCTTGATGTGATCTTCCACTGCTTGAACCTTAGAATTTTCTCTTAAATATGATGTGATGGATGGTGGATGATATCCATAAAGTGCCATAAATGGGGTCATTTTTGCTACAGTATGGAAGGGAGCGTTATACCACCATTCAGCCAGAGGCAACCATTTGACCCATTGTGTCTGTTTATCAAATACAAAGCAATGAAGATATCCTTCCAAACATTTGTTTACAATCTCAGTTTGCCCATAAGATTAAGGATGATAAGATGATCTATGAGCTAACTGGGTACCAAGACAAGAAAATAATTTTGTCCAAAAATTTCCAGTGAAAATGGGATCTCTGTCGCTTACAATAATATTTGGGTTTCCATGTAGCTTTTGAATTGTTTCCATAAATGCAGTAGAAACTGTACTCACTTTAAATGGATGAGTTAATGCACAAAAGTGTGCATACTTGATAAGTCTATCAATTACCACCATGATAGCACTCTTTCCTTTGGACTTGGGTAAACCTGTGATAAAATCCATAGAAACCTCTTCCCAACGTTGGCCTGGAATAGATAAAGGTTGTAATAGACTAGGGGTCTTAATTATTTCAACTTTATTTTTTTGGCAAACCAGACATTCTGCCACAAACTTTTGAATATCCGATTTTAGGCCATCCCAAAAAAATTCCTTATTAACCCTGTGGTAAGTTTTTAGAAATCCTGAGTGCCCTCCTAAGGGAGAGGTGTGCAATTCCATAAGAATCTTTTTGTTTGAGTTGGGAATTATTACATAGGTATAACCGATATTTGTACCATAATGAATCATTTTTCTAGCTAAATGTATCAGATGTATTGGGATTTTGTTGTAACTTTTGAATGAGTGCCCACACTTCTTTGTCATTCTTCTATTCATCCCTTGCTTCGTTTATCCAATCTGGTTGGATAATAGGAATGGTGCAAAGAAATGCTTCCACATCCTCATCCTTTCTTGAGAATGCATTTGCCACAACATTTTGCTTCCCTTTTTTGTAGATGATTTCAAATTCATAACCCAACATCTTTGTGACCCATTTTTGTTGCTCTTCTGAAGATAATCTTTGTTCTAAAAGTATTTAAGACTATCATGATCTGTTTTTACCTTGAAGTGTCTTCCCTTTAGGTAGGGTCACCATTTCTTAAGTGCATGTAGTATTTCCAACATTTCCTTCTCATAAATAGCTTTGTGTCAATACTTTCCTTTGATTGGACGACTTTCAAAAGCAATGGGTCTTTCTTCTTGCATTTAAATAACACCAATTCCATTTCCTAAGGCATCACATTCCATAATAAATGTTTTTTTGAAGTCCGAGGTAGCTAAGACCGGTGCTTAGCACATTGCCTCTTTAAGATGTTCAAAGGCCTTTGTTGCTTTTGGAGTCCATGAAAATGCATCTTTCTTCAATAATGTTGTTAGAGATGCTGTTATTCTCCCATAATTCTTAACAAACTTGTGATAATACCCTATCAACCCGAGAAATCCTTGCAAATGCTTTATGGATGTGGGGATTTTCCATTCCTTAACGGTTTTAATTTTTCTAGTGTCTACCTTAACACCTTCATGAGATACAATATGACCCAGATATTCCACCTCTTGTACTCCAAAGAAACATTTGGAGCTTTTTGCATATGATTGTTTCTCCTCCAATAGTTTGAGCACCCTGTCAACGTGTTGAACATGATCCTTCCAAGACTTGTTGTAGATTAGTATATCATCAAAAAATACTAACACAAGTTTGAAAATGGAATTTATCAAACCTTGAAATGTAGAAGATGCATTGGTAAGGCCAAAAGGCATGACCAAAAATTCATAATGACCCTAATGAGTTCTAAATGTTGTTTTCAGAATGTCTTCAGTCTTCATTCTGATTGGATGATATCTTGAATGAAGATCCAACTTGGTGAAGTAAATTGATCCATGTAATTCATCCAATAATTCATCAATGACAGGAATGGGAAATTTATCTTTAATAGTGAGCTTGTTGAGCTCCTTATAATCTGGACACATGCGCCATGATCCATCCTTCTTGTGAACCAATACTACTGGAGTAGAGAAAGAACTTTGACTAGGTTGAATTATACCAGCCTCTAGCATTTCTACAACCATACGTTCAATTTCACTCTTTTGGGCATAAGATATCTATAAGGCCTGATGTTTGGAGGAACACTCCCTGGAATCAAATGAATAGCATGATCAAGATCATGAATAGGTGTGAGGCCTTTGGGAGTCTCAAATACCTTGGAATGATTGTCCAAGACTTTTTGGAGATCTTGAGAACTAGATGATTTCGATGTGGGAACCTCTAGCGAACATAATTGTGCAATTATGCCTCGTTGTTCTTTCTTTAGAATCTTTGTTATTCTGTTAGAGTTGGTTATCTTTCCAGGTTTCCCTGTGATACCCCTTAATTCAACTTCCTTTCCTTCTTAATAAAATTTCATGAAAAGTTCTTGAAAATTAGAAGCTATTGTACCCAAGGATTGTAGCCATTGGACTCCTAGTACAACATCAACACCACCCATTGGAATGGAAAGAATTGGGATATTCAAACATATTCTCCCATGAATAGCTTGATATTATGGCACTTTCCAAAGAAATTTATGGTTCCTCCACTTTCAAACATCACTTGACACTCTGGTGCTAGATATAGGAAGCAATTCAATTCTTTGGCTATATTACAATGAATAAAATTATTGGTACCGCCCGAATCAATCAACACTATTACCTTTTTATTCTTGATATGTCCTTCTATCTTGATAGTTTGAGGAGTGGTAATTTCAGCAAATGCATTACAAGATATGGTCAGATTCATCTCTTCTTTCTCTATGGTTTTTTCTTGGTGTATATCCTATTCTTTTGATGTTTCTTGTTCCTTTTCTTCTGCCTCTTTACAATCTATGTAAAATAATTTCTTCTCAACACACTTATGACCTTCAGTGTATTTGCTATCACAACTGTATGAAAGGCCTTTTGCTATTTTTTCTTCCAATTGTTGTGCTGTAAACCTTGTAGGTTTTGGAAGGCTAGGGGCAACAACACTTCCATATTTATAATTGTGAGTGGTAGGCTTCCTTGTTGCCATAATTTTTCTTTCCATTTTTCTTGCCAACTTGAATGCCTTCTCCAATGAATCAGGTTCCAAAAGGTGAACCTCATGTTGGATGTTATCCTTTAAAGTCCCTATGAACACATCAATCCTATGCTCCTTTGGAATATATTTTACCCTTATATTCAATTTTTGGAAGTCCTAAATGTGCTCCATCATTGAACCCTTTTGTTTGAAATTTATCAATTGGCTAAAAAAGTTTTTCCTTTTGTATCCTCATAATGTGCTATCATATCATCTGTAAAAATTGACCAAGTGACAATTTGTTTACGAGAGAAAAGCCATCGAAAGCACACAAACTGATTTGGTTCCAAATATAAAGTTGCAATGCGTACCTTTTGTGTGTTTTTCACATTATGGAGATCAAAATATTGCTCCATTTATAGTATCCATGTTACGATATCATTTCCATCAAACTTTCTCATGTCGATATTTGGAACATGGTGGGTCTTCGATTCAACTTTAGAGTCTATGAAATCATGATTAACATTTATTTTGTTCTCATCATGAGTTTCCTTTACTACCCTTTTTCCATTAGTAAGAATTTCTTGTAAAAACTTTGTCAATTATGTCTTCAATTCTTCCATGTTTCCTTTAAGTTTTTCTTCTAAAACATCCATCTTAGCTTCCACACCTTTATTTAAACCATCCATATTAGCTTCTGCGCCATCCATCTTAGCTTTCACATCATTCATCTTAGCTTCTACGTCAATCATCTTAGCTTCTATGCCTTTATTTAAACCCCCCATATTAGCTTCCATTAATTTTTGTGAGAGTGAATTTTGTTGTACTTGGTCTCGTAATTTTGATATATCATGTTGCATTTCTTCCTCTTCTTCATGAGTGATGTTATAGATTTAAGGTTGCTTACTAGGTGTTTCCATTTTCTTTCTTAGAGGCATCAATTAATGATAATTATGCGTCACTATGCCCTTTTAATTCCTTCAAACTAATTTTTCAAACCAAACTTATGCAAATTTTTAAAAAACTACACACCTTTTTTCACTTTGTAGGAGCTCGATATTGTAGCTAATGTATCTTGAAATTTCAGATCTCCAAGGTATGAAATTGTGAAATATGGTAGCTCTCCGAGTCCTCTTTCCAACGCCACCAGACTGATCGAAATTGGATTCTCCAAGAAAGTGTTATACCCAATCTCCCAAGATGACCTGATTATACACTTTTTCAGTAGAGAGAACTTGTACGAAGTGCCACATGTCACTATTTCAACCTTTGAACCTGAAAACAATGAATAGAAAACTACAGTCCATCCTCTTTTTGTAACTTCTTAGGAAATTTCAATTTGATACTAAAAGAGAAAGTTATGATGATTTTTCCAAGGTCACCTGTTTGGGTTGTAATTCGGGAGCCTACAAAAACCCTAACTTCCTTGGATCATATCTTTAAAAATATAGAGATACAAGATCTGAAATTCGAAGCAGAGGATAATCGAGATTTTGGTTCAAATGAGTTTTTTGTTTAGCATTTGAAACGTTGCAGAAAAAAGTTATAGCAAAAATTCCATGATGATTTGTTTTGGAGTAGCGAAACCCTAGAATCAAAAGCGCTAATACCAAATGTTATGAAACTAGCTCAGAAAAGTATAGAAAAGATAGATCAATGACTTAGAAATCAACCTCTTCGAGGGGGAAAACTCATTTACATTACACAAATGAAAAATTCTTGGATCAAACAAATGTCAAAACCTCATTTCTATATATAGGAGTCTAAGGGGTCACAATATAATCAAAGCCGACATAACAATAATAATATAAGGGCACAAAAATAAAAAATAGTGGGCTTCCATGGGGCACAATAATAACAATATGGGGACAATAGGGGCACAACAATAACAATAAGGGCTACAATGACAATAGTAATGGGGGAATCACTAGTATTATAGGGACCTAACACTTCACATCCATAAAGAATATTGATATTACTAAGTTTTTAAAAGGAGCAAGAGAACTTGTAGTCCCAAACCCTTATTATTTGCATATATTTTTCTTCTATTCCGAGAGCCAAATTTTTTATATGAATACATTCTATCAATATGATAATGTTTCTATGTGTGATTTTGTATGTGACATGACCAAATAAACTCAATAATAGATTTAATATATAATGGAAAACAAGAATTGAAATATGTGAGATGTGTGGATAATAATTTATAGCTTATCATCAAGCATGAAATGAATGAAAAACGATGATGAAGGCAAGAGAATAAAAATTTCAAGATTCTTGGTGAGTTATATTTATTGTGGAGCTATATGATAAGAATTCACATGAAGAACTTCTCAACAAACTTTCACAAAATGACAAAAAATAACCAAAAGCACAATTCTACAACAATATTAATGAGCCAAACAATTAGTACAAAATTCAAGAAGATATGTGTAAATCATTTGTAAATTCTTTTGTTGGGGACATTGAATGCTTTGTAATAATATCAATTGAAAGAACAAGATACAAAAATTAAATATTTTACCTTAAGGGAGTGATGGAGATGGCTTCCAATCTCTCTCTTTAGGAATACTATCCTCTTTAGGAATCTCTCATAAATTGTGGATTGATTTGGGTAGAATTTCCCATTTTGTAATGGACAATAGGGAAATATTTTTAGTAGTAGAACTACTTATGAAGAACAAAGGAATGGATTGAAGAAAGTGGGCATAAAAATGAGTGGCTAAATATTTTATCATAACCATACTTTCATTGAACTTGTTAAAATGTATGTGTGAGGCCTTGATTTATAGAGTTCCATGGATGAGAAAATGGAGGGAAATGGATTTCCATATGGCCCATGTTGTCATCCATGTGCTTGAAATTACTCTAGATGTGGGCCTATACTCTTCACTAAGTGAATAAATTTGATTAATATGGGCTTATCTTAACCAAACTATATCATGAAATAGCCATGACATTCAAAATGTTGTCGAGTTCATTTGTGCTTTGTGTAATAAGAATTGCATGGGTATTATAGGAGTTCACATAAATTTTTGTGCCCGATCAATTGAGAAGTCATGATATTCTTCACTTGGGCCAACAAAAGAGTGTCTTTGGTCCTCCATGAATAATTAACCTTTTCTCTATAGTTTTATTATTTTATATGGTAGTTAATGCTAATTGGTAATGTATTCAATGTAAATCACTTAATTTTCAAGCATACTAAAGTGGTGTGATAAAATATATCCCTTGATGTGTGAGGAAACAAGTGCATATTATATCTGAAATATGTCATATGTTTCAATTGTGGTAGAGAGAGAGAGAGGGAGGAACCCCAAAGGGAGAGAAAGGAGGCCACATGCAAGTCACAAAATGGTGAGGTGAAATATATGTACAATATCTTCAATTAATGTAGGGATAGCCATATTCATATAATATTCAAGTTGATTACAAAATGTGACCAAGGATCTATAAGATGTTACATATGAATCTAGGTCAAGATACATATAAAAATGAATGTTGCTTTTGTCTAGAATATGTGATAGAATAATGTAACCCAATGGGAGCACACAATTATGGTGTTCAACTTGATTTGGAACATCAACATCAAGATGCATGAATCTACACATTGTGATAATCAATGGTGTTAAAGAATGGGAGAAATCATCTATTCAAGAATAAATGATGGGAGTGAGTAATAGAGGTGAGGTTTCCCATTGATACTTGGTACCAAGGTAATAATATTAATCAATGTGGTGTGAATGGATGTTTTGAATTTGAACACTAGAAGGATCTAGGTAGTCAAAGATCAATGGCGTGTATCCAATGCTTCTTGTGAGGTAAAATACCAACATTGAAAATAGTAAATAATATGTTTGACCTCTAAATAAAACCTCAAAAGAAATATTTATGATTGGAAAGGGTAAATCCATTGGAGAAAGAGAAATGATGATTACTTGGAAACCAACACAAGTTACTATGAACATTCATAAATAAAATATGAGCTGGACTTGACAGAATGGGGTAAGGCAATGATGGGTATGGGGCATATAAATTCAATTAAATGGAAAATACATGATGGTTGACTAGGGAAGCAATCATAAACCATAATGTGATAACTCAAATAAATGTCAATATAGAGACTTTGGGTGAGTAACACTAAGGGCGTACTAGAGATATGAGAGACAGAGGTAGACTAAAGGTGTGAGTGTGATTCAATGACCACATGAAAAACATAAAAGGATGTCCTAATTGAGACTTTAATGGCTATTGAGTCATGAAAGTGACCATATTTCAAACCCTTTTTACCGAATTTTCTTAACCTTTCCCTTTCCTTTATTTTTTTTTCTCTTCCATAACCTTGTTTTACTCCATTTTTATGCCTATATGTGGGATCAGGCTCAATAATTTCTAGTGAATTTATTTTAGTATTTTAAGTGAGTTTATGATCAAATATTAGAAAAATATCATGTTTTCAGTTGTATTTGAAATTTGGGTGAGTTTGGTGATGGTTACGGGTATATTTGGAGATTCCAACAATGCAATTTTTTACCACTAAGATCCAAATTCGAATTTATTATTCAACCCTTGGATATTTGAAGAGGATTTGGGAGGATCACTCAAGTATTTTAGATGGAGAAGAATCATGGAAGATATTTTATCAAATACTTTAGAGAGATATGTGGGAATATTTTTGAGATATTACTTGTTATTTGTTAGCAAATGCTTATAACCACATGAAAGATATTTGGATCTAAATTTATTAATGATTATCTTAGTTTTGTATAAATCAGATTTATCGCTCCATTTTGAAGGGAGGACTCTTGGATCATATGTCCAATTTATGATGGAATATAATAAACTTATTGATATTTTCTTTCACATAAATTGTTCTTTTCTCTAGTTTTAGATGTAGTATTCTTTGATTTAGTTTATGATACTATAGAGTAGTTTTCTATCTTCTTCTTGGGAGAATTAAGCTCACTCAAAATATAACATGGTGACATTTTATTTCACTTTATATTATCTTATTTATTTTATGCAATCTCATTTCTTATTTAGTTCTTACATTGATTCAAGTGTTTATTGTTTCCTTTTATCAAATCTTGCTAACAACGAAAGAAATAGTTCATGGGAAATGATGCAAGGAGATGCCATGGTCACAATAGTATTAGTAGCCTAATCAATGACAAATACATGAAAATTGCTAGGGGTGATTAGGCTTGCTTTTGTTTTATCATTTTTTTTTAACTTTTCTCTTATACATTTCATATTCTCCTTAGTTTAGAATTTGAATTGAATGCACTATTTTAAATTATGATTTTGTTTTGTATGGATTATGATTACTTAGGAAAATTATTCTAATAATTGGTTGAAATAGTGAAGAGAGTATTGTCACAAGAGACATCTAGCCATAGAGTCATATGAAACCATATGACCTATATTGCTACCATTGAAGCTACAATAGACCTTGACTATTTTTTTAGATTTCATTTCACATTGGCACTAGAATTTAATTTAAATTTACACAAAGATATAGTTTTAGAATTGTATATCATACTATAAATAATGTAACTTTGCACATACAATGTTTGCAATTCAAAAATATGAAATCTATATTGATAATAAATATTACGCAATTTAAGTAAATAAATTTCCTGATAAGGGCCATGGTAACAACCTCAGTGGGATGGTACTGAAAGCTCAACAAGACTTGCAGATGAATAGGATCAATTTTATTATGGTCCAAATACACTAAGTAGCATAAAAACAAAAATAAAATAAATTACATGCATTGAGAATGACAAAGCTAATGAATAATAAGCCTTTTCAAGGGGAAACCTCTTTGTACAATACATCACATGTAGAAGAAGGGATGATCTTTCTATATATAGGAGGCAAAAGGTACTGTTACAAATAATGGGCCTAGTTAACTAACAATTTTATAACAATAGCAATTTAGTGTACTAAGAACTAGGGATTAACATGCCTCACCCCTTCAAACAATAATTTCCCTCATTTCTTGATTATTTGTGGATGTTTTGTATGAATAACTCATTATGTAATGTCGACATATTCTATGGGAAAATTACTCCACTTGATGAGGTACTTCATAGTTTCTCTATTTCATAATTGCTTGATCGGAGTTTAAATGAATATTTAGCTTCTACTATGACTTTTTCCTTTCCATAAAGCTTTTGAAAAAATATTTTGAAATCGAAACTCATCGCCAATTACTTTATTTAAATAACAAACATGTAAGATTAGATGTACATGTGAAGAGGGAGGAAAATCAAATTTGTAAGCCACATTCTCAATCCTTTACAACACCTTACATGAATTGGAGTATGAAATACTAATATATTGATCTTATTTTGTTGCTTGAGGGACATTTTTTTACATGGTTGAAACCTCAAAAATGTCCAATCCACCACTTCAAATTTCCTTTCATTTCAATGTTGATATGCTTATTGTTTCATCATATGTTGTGCTATTACCGAGTTTGCTTGAATAATTGGATAATCTCTTAATGGTGTTATATGCAATTATCCACTACTTGAACTTTATATTTCCCTCTGAAGGTTGATGTGATGGATGGAGGATAATACCCATAGAGTGTCATAAAAAGGGACATTTTTGGATATGTATGGAACATACTGTTGTACCACCATTTTTCAAATGGTAGCCACTTTGACCCATTGTGTTTGTTTATTATATGCAAAGAAACATAGATAAGCTTCTAGACATTTATTCACAATTTTGGTTTTCCCCATCAGATTGAATGGTAAGAGAAGCTATGAATAAACCAAGTACACAAAAAAGAAAATAAATGAGTAAAAAAAGTACCAATGAAAAGTGATTTACTATCGATAGGTCATTTTGAGTGGAGTTGGTGAGGGAGCCTGGAGCAACCTTCACGAGAGGAACCAGTTAGCGGGAGCCTCGGGCAACTCCTGTCCGGCAGGAGGAAGCCAAGGGAGCGCGCAAAGAAACACAGCCAACCTCGAGACTGCGTGAAGTGCCAGAGCCATCGCCCCAGGAGGGGGCCGCGAAAAGGAAACTCCCTTGCCATTAGAGCTAGCCGCATTCTAGGATCTAGTTGTAGCTTGCAATAAAAGGCCAGCATCCGAAAACCAACAGAAGTTTGTGAAAAAAATGGCAACTATCCCCACAGTTGCTCTACCTACTGAAGAGCCTTGCAAAGCTACTTTAAACCTAGCAGAAAGAGGACTTATCAGCCAGTTCATAGGCTTATGGCCCTCGGCAAAAGCGGTAGAATCCTGGGTTCAAAGGAACTGGCGTTCACTAGTCATAGAGGGAATAAAAATCCATTTCGTCGACACAGGCTTCTTTGTATTTGTATTTGAAGCAGTAGAAGACAGAAACCTAATATTCAAAAATGACCCGTATTTCATGGGGCCTCAAGTACTATATCTTAATCAATGGACCCCAGATTTCGACTTGACCCAGGATGTTCCTTGGCCGTTCCAGTCTGGGTGAGATTGCCCCACCTTCCTCTTCACTGCTGGAACCCTAAATCCTTGGAAACCATAGGTAAAAAGCTAGGCAAATACACCGACTGAGCATAAATAAGAGACCAGTATTCCTGTGCTAGAATTTGTGTAGAAGTAGACCTGGAGGAAGGTCTCCCTGAAGCCATTAAACTCATGGTGGTTGATTGGTCACACATACAAGTGCTAGATTACGAGAAACTACCATTTAAATGCAGACACTGCCATGGCTACAAGCACTTTGCCAAGCATTGTAAAAAGAAATCAGAGGATGTAGTTGAGAAAGAGAAGGGAGACCAATGGACTCAGGTCCAGAAATCAGGACCAACCAAGCAGAGCAACAGGAATAAAGGGAAAGCCACCTCCATTGGGAGGGTTGGTCCTCCAGAACCCCAAGCAGAAGGAAGTTTAGTCCCTCCAATAGCAGACATATCAACCAACCCCTTTGATATTCTCAGTACACCAGAAGAACTCCAAGATCTATTAGAAAAAGAGATTGAACAGCAGGAAAACAACATGGAAGAAAGAAAAAGGCAAGAGGAACCAGTCCAAACTCCAAAAGGTGCCTCTACTTCCCCTTCCTATGTAGATATGACAAGAAAGAAGACCCCTGAGACATCGGGATCCTCGAAAGATGAAACATTTGAGAGGCCCTTGAAAAGAGTGGGGAGGAAATCTCACAGAGAGGCCGGAGAAGAAGAAGCAGAGAGACAAAAAATGCAAGGTAGTCAAGCCACTATAGAGATGTCTATTGGCAAAAATACTAGAACCAAGCCTCCCAAGGGAGGTGCTGCCCCAACCCCTACCAGTAAATAATGTCATTAGTCTCTTGGAATTGCAGAGGATTGGGGAACCCATCAAAAGCTAAACCAGTCAAGAGCCTATTAAAGTCAGAACTCCCCGAGATCCTCATGCTCCAAGAGACTAAAATAGAAGGAGAAGCCCTTCTAGATCTCAGCAAAGCAAAATCGAAAACAAAAGCTAGAAAAGCGGTAAGTGCTAGAGGTAAATGCGGTAGGTTAGCCACTCTCTAGGAAGCTGACAAATTCCAACTTGAAAGCTCCTTTCAGATGCAGCATTGGATTTACACTGAATTTCATCACCTACCAAGTAAGATAAACATTGCTCTCTTTAATCTATATGTTCTTGTACTCTATGTAGAAAAGGAACAATGCTAGCAAACCCTGACTGATTTTTTGGAAGCTTACTCCCTTAATAATATAATTATTGCCAGAGACTACAATCTCATCCTAGACCCAAAGGAAAAAATAGGAGGAACCAGTAGCAGGGACTACTTCCTCCCCTTAGTGGAAAACCTGATTCAACAATGGGATTTAATGGACTTCAAGCCAAAAAAAGGGCTATACACCTAGACAAATAACAAAATAGGGGAGGAGCATATCTCAGCCAGGCTGGACAGATTCCTTCTTCAGAGTTCCTTCCTCTCTAAGAAAATGATCATTTCCACAAAAATTCTTCCAAAGTGGAACTCAGACCATAAACCCATCCTCCTTCTGATGGAAGAAGAAGAAAACCTGGGACCAATCCCCTTCTGATTCAGCCCACTATGGGAAAACAGGGAAGGGTTTCTGGACACAATGAATAAGGCTTGGTCCATTCATGTTTAAGGATCTCCCAACTATGTTTGGTAGCAATAGATAAAAGCCATCAAAACAACCCTAAAGCAATGGATAGAAAAGCCCATAGTCTCTCCCACTACCGAAAGAAAACAAAGCACAAAGCAGCTGCTAGATCTCCAAATGGGCCTGGAGACTCAATACATAACTAGAGCAGAGATTCATAGGGAGCAAGAACACCAAATCAACACCCTCCGAACATTTAGAGAAGAGGAAGAATATTTGAGGCTCAAGTATCGCAATCTCTGGCTTGTGTCTAGAGATAAGAATACAACCTTCTTCCACAAGAAAATTCGTACCCACCTCTCTAGAAACCACATTGCTGAAATCACCTCGCCATATGGGATTGTTCTAAAAGGCACAACTTTGATAAAAGATGCGGCAACCTCTCATTTTCAGTTGCTGTTCAAAGAAGAAGGCATGGAGGATAACGAGGAAGATCATGACTTCCTCAAGCACGTTCCAAGGATGGTTAATGAGGAGGACAATGCATATCTCCTAAAGCCATTCACTGAAGAAGAAATCAACAATGTCATATGGAAGATGGAACCAGACAAAGCCCCTAGACTAGATGGTTTCTCAATTCATTTCTATAGACTCTGTTGGGATATCACCAAGGCTGATTTGTACCGAATGATCAAAGGATTCCTTCAAAAATCCAAAGTGGGAGTAAGCACAAACTCCACCTTCCTAGCCCTAATTCCCAAAGAAGCTAACTCGGAGACATTCAACAGATTCAAACCAATCTCACTTTGTAATACATCCTACAAAATTCTCACCAAGCTACTTGCTAATAGAATAAAACCTCTGCTGGACAAACTCATCTCTCCCAATCAAGGAGGGTTTTTCAAAGGAAGGCATATCCTGGACAATGTGATACTGGTGCAGGAAATCATCCATTCCAACCACCAGCGCAAAGAGCAAGGTATGCTCATCAAACTGGACATGGAGAATGCCTTCGATAGAGTAAGACATTCCTTCCTTCTCCAAGTTCTTTCTGCATTTGGTTTTAGCCCTGAATTTGTTAATTTGATTAAAGCATGCATTGGAGAACCATGGATAGCCCCTCTAGTAAATGGTAGACCTACAAACTACTTCAAAGCTTCAAGGGGAATCAGGCAAGGCTGCCCTCTGTCCCCCTTCTTATACATTCTGATGGTAGACTCTCTAAGCTGAAAACTCTCTGATGAGAATCTCAACGGGACACTTCCTGGCATTAGGGCGATACCCAGAACATCCCCAATCAACCATGCCTTGTTCACAAACGACTCTATCCTTTTGGGAGGAGCCTCTATTAAAATAGCAAGAGCCTTTAGCGGAGTAATCCAAATCTTCTGCAGAGTCTCCGGAGCTATGGTCAATAACAGAAGTGTACGGCTGGGCTATAGACCAGCAATCTATTCTCAGGATTTCCCAAGCCCTAGGCTTCACTGGATATGTTTCTTGGGAAATATTCAAGTATCTTGGCCTCCCTTTAACCTTGGGCACTATTAAGGCCCCTCACTGGATGGAAATTATCAGCAAAATCAAGGCAAAAATGACTTCTTGGGGAGGACAGTGGCTTACCTCATCCGAGAAGCTCACTCTGGTCAAGTCAGTCCTCTCATCCCTTCCTATCTACCAGGACTCTTTCCTTTTAGCTCCAAAAATTATCACCGATCAGTTAGCAAAGATGATTCAAAATTTCCTATGGCAAGGAGGAAAGGGGAACCAAAAAAAATTCCATATAGTAAGCTAGGACATAGTGAAAAGGCCAATACCTAAAGGTGGACTTCAGGTAAGAGATCCTGTGTTGGCCAATCTGGCAATGGGAGGGAAGATCCTTTGGAAAATCTTCTCAAACCAAAAACACCCTATAAGTCAAGTTCTAATTAAAAAATATATGCACAGGCTCTCAATAAAGAATATGGATGAAGGTGTTTCTCACAAAGGAACCACGTTGTGGAAGTTGTGCACCCAAGGCTGGAAATTCTTCAAAGAAAAGCTCTACAAAATTCCAGGAAATGGGAAAAGAATCAGACTGTGGGAGGACAAGATCATGGGTCTCCATCCCCTAAAGCTTGCACCAAATATAGCAAACTTGCGTAACTGGCTCATCCAAAAAGGTATCCACAAACTTGCTGACATTTGTACATGGGATTCATAAGGGAATTGGAGTAACCGGGACCTACATCACCCCCTTGAATGGATGCTCACTCAACTCCATCAATTATTGTATAAACTCACTGGTCTGGCTCTTGTGCACCTGCATTCGAGGGACAAGTGGGGCTAGGGGGAGTCTGGATCTTACTCATCTAGGCTGGGCTTTGCAGCCCTCTAAGAACAACAACATCAGTTCCATACTACAAAGCTTTGGCAACATGTATGGGACCCATTTGGAATCCCAAAAATCAACTTCTTCTGCTGGATTCTCATGCACAGAAGGACCCTCACTGGGGAAAACCTAGAGAAAAGAGGAATCATTGGTCCACATAGATGCCCTCTCTGCTGCAAGGACCAGGAAATGATCGATCACCTATTCATAGACTGCCCCTTTTCTCAAGAGGTCTAGATGCAAGCTACCATGGGGCTCAACGTCCAATTCCCCCAATAGTCTTCAGTGGTTAGTCTTTTCGCAACTTGGAAAGATCACTATCCACACTCTTTGAACAACAAATCAACTTGGACTAAAATCTAGAATGCAATCCCAAAATATATCTGTTGGGGAATCTAGTTGGCTAGGAATGAAGCCATCTTCAACAATAGACTTCAATCCACCAACACAGTCACTGCCAAGGCCAAAGCCTTGTTGCTGGAAACTCTTGAAAATAGACCTCATAAGTTAGACAACTACCTACTCCCTGAAGAGCTCAGCTGGCTAGGTGATTCCCTGAGATGGGAAAGCATCAAGAAGAATATCTCCTTGACTAGCCATAATCCAGAGTGACGTCTCTGGATCTTTGAGGTGGAATTCCAGAAATGGTGTTTAAATCAGGGAAAAGTCACGATTTTCTTCGATGGAGCCTCCAAAGGAAACCCAGGGATATCAAGGGCAGGAGGAATAATTTACTCCATATATGAACAAAAATAGGACAAATATAGCTAGGGTCTAGGACAATGCACCAACAACCAGGCCGAGATCCTTAGTATGCTAAAAGCTTGTTAGTTGGCTCCAAGGAACACAGGGGAAAACCTTCAAATCTTCGGGGACTCTGAAATCCTGATTAAAACCCTTAATAAGAGCGATCAACTCAACAACCCTGCTCTAAACAAGACCCTAGAAAGAATAAGAAAGTTGACTCAAAACTTCACATCCTGCTCATTCTACCATGTCTTGCGAGCTCAGAACAAGGAAGCCAACATAATGGCCAACAAAGGATGTCTTCTAGCCCAAGGTATGCTGGTGAACAATGATGAAGACACGGAAAGGCACCCAATCCCTTAACAGGCAAGGAGAGTCGTTCAAGGATAGAATCCCGCAGAACAAAGGCGGGCTCACTTCTCGACAGGTTTTCGGCTTTCCGCATGGGCCAGCTGTGATAGGAGT
This sequence comes from Pinus tabuliformis, assembly GCA_031772625.1. NCBI lineage: Eukaryota > Viridiplantae > Streptophyta > Pinopsida > Pinales > Pinaceae > Pinus > Pinus tabuliformis. Next base: position 515,155,567 of record CM062804.1, on the reverse strand, counting down.
AAAAACAGGGCGCAGAATGGATTTCATTCAAAAGACGATTTTGATGGATGAGAGGCGAAGACACAGGGCAGGGGAAGATCCAATGGTCATAGCGAGATGGAAAAGATGGGGGGTTAAAGTAGCGGGGAGTGGTAAGCGGTTTTCATCACACCTCTTCTGGGTGTTGGGCAGTATTTCTCGTATCGGACGTGATGCAACTCATGGCCTGATGCGTGGCAGGTCAAAACCGCCCATTTTGCATGCCCTTGAGGTAATAAAGGTCAGATAGCAATTCCACGCGATAAGCATCAGATCTGGGCAGGGGAAGATCTGACGGTTATTGCGCACTTTTCATGGCAGGGTCTTATCCTTGCAGTGGGACCAGGTATGGAGATGGGTCCAATTAAAGCTCGGTCTGCTAGGGACGTGATAAGCGTCGAATCTGGGTGGAGTTGATCTAACGGCCATCGCGCATTGGAAAAGAAGGGAAGTTATTCCGATGGGAGTGGTAAGCGGGTTTCATCGCATTACTCTTGGCTGCTTGGTAGTTTTTATGAAATGGACATGATTCCACTCAGGGGCCAACACATGGCAATACAAAACTGCCCATATTGCACGCTCCTGATGAATTAAAGTTCGGAAAGCAATGGGTGCGATATGTGTCGGATCTGGGCAGGCGAAGATCTGACGACTGTCGCGTGTCGAGATCGGTGGGGGTTAGTCCTGTAGTGGGGCCGGGTACAGGGGACAAGATAGGCTTTAAACAAAATCATTTTAATTTATGCGGGTTTGTAATATGGCACATGGAACTTAGTTTATGTGGGTTTTAACTTAACCCAGGAAAGTACCAAAGTATCAAATAAAAGAGGACCATAGCAAAGCAAGGATAGGAGACCTCTTTTGAGCTTGAATTCTCACACTTGTATGTACTCAAGGTTGTTTGGCATGCCCAACCTCTTCTTATTAATAAAATTCAACTACTTTTGTTAAAAAAAGAAACGAAAAGTGATTTACTATCATTCAAAATCATCTTGGGGTTTCCATGTAGCTTCTGAATTATTTCTGTGAATACTATGGCTACTATACTCATTGTAAAATGGTGATAAAGTGCACATAAATGGCTATAGTTTATGAGACTATCCACCACTACCGTGATGGTAGTCTTTGCTTTGGACTTTGGTAGACTCATAGTAAATTCCATTGATACCTCTTCAACGTTCTCACTTGACATGGATATTAGTTCTCAAAGACCTATGGTCTTGATCATATATACTTTTCTTTGTTGGAAAACCAAACACTCCACCAAAAAATTTTGAATATCAATTTTAAGACCCTTCCAAAAAATATTCTTCGTCCCATGATAAGTTTCCAAACATAATGAATATTTCATTGTAGGTAAAGTGTATAGTTCTACAAGGACCTTTTGTTTGAGCTAGGAATTATAACATGAATATAAGTTATCCTTATAACAAAGTGAATCATTCTTTGATACAAGTTTACATGATGTTCTAGGGTTTTGTTTTAATTATTAATTGAGTTTACTTATATTATGGTCATGTTTCCTTTTATCCTTACTTTTGTTATCCAATCAACTTGTAAAATTGATACAATAGAAGGTAAGGCATAAATGTATTTTTCTCTCCTTGAAATTGTGTATGTCACTATATTTTCCTTCTCTTTTTTTAGATGATTTAAAATTCATAACCTAGCATCTTCGTGACCTATTTTGGTTTCTCTTTTGAAGATGGTTGTTGTTTTATTCTATTTAGGATTTTCTCATTATAGTTTGAGGAGCATGTTGTGATATTAATAATAGATGGAAAATTTTGGTAGCACAATCATTCACAAGGCACAATGAGGTGAATTGAAGCAAGCACGATTAAAAATATCTAGCTTATATCATGCAACATAACCTTACTCTCATTGAGCTTCTTAAAATGTATGGAAAATTCCACCATTTATAAAGTTCTTAGAAGAGGAATTTGTTGAGTTCCATGTCAAATATTGAAACTTCTCCCCCAACATGCTTTAAATTACTCCAAGCTTGTCTTTATACTCTTCACTAGGTGAAAAATCTCAATTGCTATGGGTGTAGCCTATTCAAACTAGCTCTTAAAGTGACCATGGCATTCAACATGCTACATAATTTATTTCATTTTAGGTGTAATATGAACTTTGTGAATATCAAAAAATATTTTGCACAACTATGCCCTTTATCAACTAAAAATATACACAATCATTAGATCAAATAAAATGTGATTTCAATTTCCATAAATATTTATACTTTTTCTCCATAATTTTATACTTTTCACCATCATAAACTCAATTGGAATTCTAACATTGAGAAAAGGATAAATGCAGGATGGAAAGCTTACTATGGGCTTAAAAACATGGTAAGCTGACATATCTTTGGATATGTGATTAAACGAAAGCTCATCTTTGAGACTCTTGTCACCCTTGTTATTTTCTATGGTTGTGAGGTTTAGAGTTGCAATATATCTAGAGAGTCGTGGAGGAAGATTGAGCATATCCAAAAGAAGTTTATAACCTACAACCTCAAGATTAAAAGAAATTTGCCTACCCTATCCTCCTTATTGAAGCTAGCCTCTCCCCCATTGAAATCATATCTATGACTAGGTATATCATGTATAAGAATAAATTATACAACATGGAAACCAAGAGGCTTCCCAAAATTGCTTCTAACTCTAACCAAAAACCTCACCTTAAGCTCAAGCGAGGATGGCATAAGGATGCCTAGTCTTGCTAGACCATAGGGGGATAAAGGAGGAAATCATAATGCAAAATAAGGATAATATTAAAAATATTATTACTTCCAAATTTAAGGAGAAGTTGTGGGGCGAGAAAGAGTTAAAAGGAAAAAGGAAACAAAGATATTATAGGGAGGTGATCAACCCAAATCTAGAAATCCAAAATTATATGTCTTGATTAATGTTAAGAAGAAAATGCCCATTGCTAAAATAAGAACTAATTCTCATGAGCTTCATAATGAAGTTGGGTGTTGGTTGGTTCCCAAAATGTGAGGGGATGAAAGAGTTTGTCACTTGTATGATATTAAGAGGGTTAAAAATGAAACACTTTCTCTTAGATTATCCATCTTATACTCACATTCCTTCTATTTTCAAAATATTTGTTACAATACCAACCTTCTTAACTTGAGAATGCTTCTTTCATTTCTTTTTAAATATATAAATAAAATATTTAAAAATTCCTTTAATCTTTTATTTTTTATAATTCGATAAACCATATTAATTTTAATAAATATTAATCATCATATTCAATTATAATATATCTAATATAAAACAATTACACATCATCACAATTATGGTAAACAAAATAAAAATAAAAAAATGAAAACTATCATTCACCAAAGTTTATTATTATATAGTTATTATATGAACCCAACTTCCACATATTCAACTAATAGTTATTACAATAATAATGCGTTTATGCATCTGTGCACATTTTGTATCATTAGTTGCATATTTTATTTCTCCTTTGAATATTATGATGAAGTTTAATAATATGAATACATGACCCTAGTTGGTCGATTTAAAAAATAACCTCTTTTAAATATTAGAGTATAAAAGAAAAAAAATAAAATTAAAAGTGTCATTTTAAATGATGAAGATCTTATTAGTCCCTGCCATCTGGCATCTGGCAGGGACTATAGTAACCGTTCGGCTGGGAGATAGCATTAATTCGCAGGGTTTTTTAGTGGTATTATCACTTATATTCCAAAGTTTGCAGTGGATCTTCTGTTGGCCATCTTATTTGGCCTCTTCCCGAGGCGGAAGAGGCCGGACCATATGTTAAACTGATATTTACCCACAATCAAGTGGCCCTGACGGTGTGCGGTTTAGTTTTAATGCTGACATTAATTCCTTAATGTTTAATGTTAAGTGTTCAATTCGTTGTCTGCTAACTTGCTTGTTCTTTCGCTGCTAACGTGCTTGTTCTTTCGCAGGTGTCGGCCGTCAGGTGTTGGCATATTGGCAGGTGTTGGCTGTCCGTTCTCTTCGTGCATGGCAGGTGTTCTGCTGTCCGTGCTCTTCCTGCATGTTCTCGTCCCGGTGTAACTAAATGCGTGAGATGCAGCTCATTAAAACGAAAGGAGTGGTCTCTGCATATGGATGGGGAAAACTTTAATAATCAATGCTTCCGACTGAAATTTTGCTAGTTCGCAATGTCCGAATGACGAAGTGCGTTCTGTAGCCGAGATTTCCTTGGCCTCCGCAATTTTTGTGCAAAAATTTAACAGGCAATAGACGCGAAGGAACGGGGAAAGAATTGCTTCTTGAAGTATGGAGATGATTGAGAATTTTTTGGTGAAGATCGAAGAGGGAAAGGAAGAGCAGAACGGCAAGCCTTCAGTCGGCCCTGCTTACCGAAATATATTAGCAAAGGATGGATTCGCGCCTCTGCCGGAAGGGATCGAGTGCTGCTGGGACCTTCTCAGGTGCTTCTGATTTACCCCGCGGACCGCGGCCCATTTCTGTTAAAAAAATGCTAAGTTAGGGTGCTTAAGCTTGATATCGTGTCTATAGGCCGATTCTTTATTTAGTTGACTTGATTCTTGATAGAAACTATAGAAAAATGTATGAATATTACTAATTAACTGATAAGAGAATATGAGACTTGAACCCTACCTTGGATTTGCGTGGAGCGAATTTCAGATATATACAAACGAACGAAAGCTCGAGAATGATTCCAATGCCATTGACAGTCAACACCAAGATGTTTTCCAAGCCAGTACTGATCAGGGATGAGCCATACCAAGTGTAAAGGAGACAATTTAGGAGAGTTATTGCATAGGGTAAGCCTGAGAAATCCCCCGTGGATCTTCTCTTAATCACTCTCCTAAACGTAACGCTGCATATCAATACTTAGTTTTAATCATAGTTCAAGTTACACAAGCAGATTAGTTGATCTCAGCTGAAAATTTTCTGAAAATGATACTTAAACAATTGAAATGCCTTACATTGGGGCTCCGTACAGCAGCAAGGAAGCTGCATTTCCTGATACATAAAACAATACAAAGCGCTCGTGTTTACAGATATTGTTCATGAATGCTTTAACAAGCTCAAATCTATGCAATTGAAGAGCACAATAAACGAACTGAAACCAAAATGCAGCGAATGAAAGTATTTTCAGTGGTAAAACTTAAAAGGAATGAAAGAGAATAGCAAGCATCTAGAATGCCGATCGATAACTGTACGTAGTTAGCCATGTTTCCGCCGAATTAAGAGATGCTGGTCTCAAGCAGGGTTGGGCTGGCTCCTCATCACGCTAGTGTTGGGCTGTCTCCTCATCACGCTAGTGTTGGGCTTGCTCCTCGTAAGGCTTCATGTTGGGCTTGCTCCTCGTAAGGCTGCAGTCTAACTAATTCCCTCATAGTTCTAGTTGATCGTGCAAGCCCCTCTAGTTCACTCATCTGTGGCCGCAGGGTATGTCTGAGGCACTGTAGTAGCACCAAATTATTTCTCAAGCCCTGATTGTGGCAGCGAGTACTATCTGAGGCACTTCTTAGGCCTGGTTTGTGGCAGCGAGAGGTTTCTAGCAACCTGGTATTGAATTAATGGTGACAGTAGGCTGGAATTCCCTCCATGAGTTAGTGAATAGTGGAACTGAGACAGCAAGGAAGTGAGGGATCCCTTCCCTGTAGCAGCAAAGTGGGAACCCCCATTCTGAAGCAGCGAGGGTGCATTTAGGCCCGCGGAAGAACCCCACATGCCTGTACAGGTCCCTTGTGGTAGCAGAGGTCGAGATGCTGTTTCTGAGGTTGCTGGTAGCAGAAATAAACACCTGTGAGCAAACGCGCTAAGTATCGATAGTGGCAAGGCATGTGGCTCTCATGCGAAGGCCCACATAGTCCACTAACTTCTTTTCCTTTTTTTTTATTCCATGCGCCTTTACCTGCCAATGATAATACAATTACATGATTCTGCCTTTATTTTCCGTTTGCATTTTCATTTTCCCCATTGTTAAGAATGCCGCGTTTTATAAACTTCAAATAATTAAATGGCTTTGGTTCTGAAATAAGAAAAATTTCAAACCATTAAATTGCTTTGCTTCTGAAATAAGGGAAATTACAACTTATTAGCAGTAATACTATACATTTAAAAGCACTTTGTAATATTAAATTGACGGATGGGGTTTTTCTAACAAACATGTGAATAATTGAGCCTTTCACTTTCGTAGCAAGAAGCCATCTAACACCATCATGCAAGACTATTTATTTTAAGTGAAACTCTTATCATTTTCATTCAAACACGTAAAAGCCAGCATGCTTCTCAGGCGTCGAAACCATCCCTCTCTCAATCATCCAAGACGATGATTTATTTAAAATATATAAAAGTCCGGATGCTTATCAAATGCGCAAATTAATGTCATTTTATTTTAAAGTCTACGCAGCATCAGATTTATGAAGATCCTTTCTACGTGCGTGGACCCGCTGATTGCTCATTCTGTAAAAACAAAGGCTGTAAAATAAGAATTTGATGCAAGTGGAGTCGAACTCTGGGTTCGGAAAACTGCTTGATTTTATCAGGGGAGCTATCTTCATTGAGCTGGTAACAAAAAAAATCTCTTCTGCTCTTCTGCTTGTTTTTATTTTTGTTCGGATGTCGGTTTATTAGATGCCAGATTCGAAGTTATGTTACATTATTCCATCTCTATTATGTTGTTATGTTTTTCAATTTAGAAAGAGTATAAATGGATTTAGGCTTGGGTAAATTTTATTTTTATATCACATTATTTATATATACATTTTAAAATATCCATCTATTTGACCTCTAGCTATTGCATTAGTTTGTAGTAATGGCAAGTTCCCTGGTTATCTATTCTCAACCCTGACCAGTGTATCGTGGGTGTGCTGGATTTGGCCTCACTCTGTCACAGCACAGCAGATTGGCTAGTTTAAATGACATGCGTTGTTATGGTGCAGGGAAATATGGCAGCGTGCTGTAGCAGCATCCAAAAACAATCGGCCTGATATCCATACTAAATTGATGCGCAAATACCCTGACATCCCACAATGGTGGTTCTACACTCTCTTGTTTGGGACTGTTGCTGTTGCGTTTGCACTCTGCGAGGTTTACAAGAAAGAGGTACAATTACAATGGTGGGGGTTACTTTTTGCCTGTGCTCTCGCTTCATTTTTCACTCTTCCCATAAGTATCATCACCGCTACTATAAAATATTGTCAAAACATTCCTTTAAATGAAAAGGGAAGCATTTAATTTTGTATCCCCTTCATGCACATTGCTGGTTACATGACTTAGTGGATTATCAATGCTTCAATTTTTCAGATCAAAATTTGTTACGGCTTTGTTACTTGCATGCCTTGAATCAAGTATTGAGATATGGAAATTCTAACAAGCTGGAGTGAATTCTGTATTGAGCTAATTTATCTTTTGAGCTTCATTTGATGCATCCATTACTAATGATAAGATTGATCATTGAATATTCTTACTGCACATTTTTCCTCTTCATTGTTGCAAAGCACTTTGGGTTATAATCTTTTTATGATATCAATGCTTCTTTCGATGCTTAAGTCTCCTTTTTTATTTCCATAGAAAAACAAATCTTTATATTAATGTTTCCAAGATAGAAATCAAATATACATTGAACATTCCTTCTTGGATCGGTTACTTATCATGACCACCTATTCATATATGAGCAAAAGAGATGCTAAATGTACTTATTACAGTCTTCCTCCAAAAGTCAAAAAGCATTACAGCTTATCCTGGAAGCTTATACTAACTTTCAGTACCTTACATACATTCATAAATTTGTCCTCCATAGTGCTAATATCATCAAAACATTTGTACAAGGATTTCTCAGATTTTGAAATGAGAGAACCTTCTCTGTACTCATGTACAAGTAGAGTACCCTCTTGCATAATAGCTTTTTTCATATCTGCTCGTGTATTGAATTCAAAATAAACATGAGTAAATGGGATAAACTCAAAAGTGGCCTTTACCTCGTTCACTTGTTTCATAACAGCAATTAGGTCCAGATTCCCTGTGCTTCACTGTTGATTTGCCCAATCTATCATAAGTTTTGTGTTTCCAAAGACTTAGAGATGCTGAGCCAGGCAGTTTCTTTCTTGTCAGTCTTCAAGCTCGGCCATTAAGATAACTGGAAGAAAAGTTAGATTTTTATTTATCAGATAACTGGAAGAAAAGTTTAATTTTTTTGAGGAGCTGATTCTCCCTGTGTCAAAAGAACTGGTGTTAGGTTTTGGCTTTTTTTGAGGAGTTTATTCTTTTTGTGTCAAAATAACTGACGTTAGGTTTTAGCACTGTAGTTTATACTAGTCTAAACTACAGGTTTAAACAAGTATAAACTACAGTGCTAAAACCTATACTTGTTTAGGTTTTAGTTCTTGAGCAATTTGGTGAACTGATAAAAGCATTGTTTGCTACAAGATCTTCTCTATTTGTTTGGCTTTAAATCTCTCCTCAAACGCTTCAATAGAAGGATGGCACAACCCTCAGATTTGAAGGTATTCCGCTCATTTCTAATTAATTTCTCCAAAATATAATATTATTTTCTATTCTTTCCTGAATCTTTTTCGTCATCTCATCTGTTTTTCTTTAATCTTTTTCAACATTTCTTTCCTGTATAGCTGAATATGGATTGCTTTTTGCAGCCCGGATCCATATAGTGGCGTCGTACTCAGTTTCAAGCTATCATTTTGCGTGGCTCGTCATAGTCGTCCATTCCAAGCTACATTGCGTGGCTCATTATCGTCGTCGGCCAAACTCAAAGAGAAGCTTACCAGAGATGTTGAACACCAGAAGTCGTCTTCGAGTGCCGAACCACGAAACCCTTATTTTAAGCATTTTTGTTTGTCGATGTTGTTGCTTTTAGGTCATAACCACTCAGGGTTTTCACCTGGCCTCCATTGCTTAATGGATCTGCGGTTAAGAACTCAGAGTGATCGATGCTAGTTTTTATGAAACAAAGTCTACCAATCTTCAATCCCATTGAAACATTTGAAAAATGTTAATCAAAATATCCACCGACATTGAAATCTACAGCAGTGCCATTTCAAAAGTAATTATGGCTTTGAAGCCTATAGGAATTACACTCACCCCTTTTATGACTTCGACTTGAAGTTTTATCACTTTCTGATGTTACACAGAAGCTCTTATGTTGATACACTGTTTGAAATGTCTGATGTCTGAAATGAAAAAGGCTGAAGTTTCTAAAGTCCTTGTAGACAAACGCCATTGTGATAAGTAGATATAGACATTTTTGTAAATCTTGTTTTGTGACCAACGCTCCTGTAAGTTTACTGTTTTTTCTCGCAGCTTATTATGGAAATTTAAATATTTGTTGTAAGATATTAGATATGCGACTCTACACTTACAAGATTTCATGTTTAAACTCGCTTCTCCTTTTACTAGTTTCACGGATCACTTTTCATTACCTGAACGAGCAAGACTGGCCTTCCAGCGTTTTTATACTATACATTAATAGTAATGTTAATCTTCCCAATATACCTATGGCATATGGACTCAGGCTTCTACATATATATCATATCCAGAATCTTATGTTTAAGGCCTTACACTAGTTCTAAGGTTGCACCCATATATATTTTATATTAACATTTTAATATATTGCTTGGTCATTGTACCGTGGTTCACATTGGTGTATATTTGTTGTTACATATGTGTCCCAATAATGCGTGCTCCAAGCCACATGGAATACCCACCATGCGCCAACGCATTTCCCTTATATGCTGATTAGTTTCGGTCACTGAGATCTTTTCAAGTGATCAAACAGAGCTTATGTGTTTTGTTGTTTTGTGTAGGGTTGATTAGCTTATTTTCCTTTCATTTATTCTATTTTCATTTTCTTCTTCCATGGCACAAATTTTATGGAGAGCGTGAGGGTTTGATCCATTCCCCTTTGGCTTTTTTGTTCACCCAAGTATTACCTCGACCTTTTTACACGCAGGCGGCCTCTTTTTGGCTGCCTAAATTTTTACCTTTTGAATCCTTATTGTCTGGATTCGTTGTGCCCCTTTGTGGCATGAGTTTTTCCTATGTGTCAGGGTTTTTATTATTGTCTCATGGGTTCAATTTTGGTTCTTTTGTGTCTTATGTTCATAGTCTGATTATGGTGGTTTTTAACTCATGGATCAGGCCTTTGGCCTAGGCAAGAGCTGGGGGTTTTCAGCTAAAGCTACCAAAGCTGAACATCAGGCACTAGATCATCTTGTGTGTTCCTGAGTTGATTAGGGACTGGCTACAGGTCGTGAATGAAGAATTTGCTATTGCTGAGGCCCTCGACCCTCATCCCGAGGTGGATCAACCGACAGGAAGACGTGCTCCAAGGGTCCAATTTTGATCTCTTCAACAAACCCTAATCCAGTAGTACTGCAAACAGCTTCTTGCTCATCCATGTCAGATCGATATGCCCTGCCGCTTCCATATGCCATTTGCACCCCATGTCAGATCGATATGCCCATCATTAAATACTCATCATATTTCATCTACCGCCACAGACTCAAAGGGGCACCTAATTTCGCATTTACTACTGCCGCCACATCCATCATTCCATATGCCATTTCAACCCCATGTCAGATCGATATGCCCATCATTAAATACTGCCTTGATCCAATCTGATCTTCAAGATTATTTCTGCACCTAGATCTACCACCAAGATTGCCCGATGTCAGATACATCACTTCTACCGCCAAATACATCATTCGATATCCCATTTGCTCCCCATGTCTTATCGACCACTTAATTGCACCTCAAGTATTTTAAGCTGTCTCGACTAAAAGGAGAGGTTTTTTTGTGCCCGAAATAAGGTGAGTATTAAGTATGGTGGATGGATACCCCCCTCTCAGCTCTCTTCAGCTGCCTCACTATAGCCTTACCCCCGCTTTATCCCCTACCAAGCTAAACTGATTCTACTGAACGACCCATCCAACACCTCCCCGCTTCACATAACATGGAATCCATTAGCATAAGCCAACTTACTGAACTCACAGCATTGTTTCTCTTAGCACTTATTCTCATGATTCTTCTGATCATTGACATCGTAAAAGTCGAAAGACAAAGGAAAAAGAAACCAAAAAAAAACTAACATCTCTTTTGGATTATCTTACGCATTGTCTTATTTCCCCGCTTCTTTCTCTATTACAGGTGTACAACGGATGCTTCAAATATGCATTTGGGTCCGCCATCACCGGCTCTGCTCAACTACAGACAGCATGTATCTCTCGGCCTACAGTCAATGTCCGTGTCCTAATAACTTCATAAGTTAGATAAGATCTTGAATCAGATCGACTGCAGTGTATAATAGTTTTGTCATTAAGGCTTTTGCCTACCTTTTGCTCTTAGGAAAGCAACTCGATGCAGCTTGAATCAGATCGACTACAGTGTGTAATAGTTTTGTCATTAAGGCTTTTGCCTACCTTTTGCTCTTAGGAAAGCAACTCGATGCAGCAAAAATCAATGTCAATTTGCTATCTCTGATTTCAACGATGCTGTATACAGAAGCTGCATTTTGCTTTGATATGTGTTTTCCTCTACTTTGTAGTACGTAATAGACAGGCTCAACTTGCTTCTTGCTCAACTTGCTTCTTAAAAACTCAGTTCATTGTTTTATGCCATTGACTATATAATGATACATTTTGCTTCCTAAAAACTTCAGTTCCTTCCAATACTCTAAAAGTTTCACTTTCGGATGCACAGTATAAAACTTCTTAGCAGTAATAGACAGGCTCAACTTGCTTCTTAAAAACTCAGTTCATTGTTTTATGCCATTGACTATATACTGATATGTGTTTTCCCCTACTTTGTAGTGCGTAATAGACAGGCTCAACTTCACGCAGGGACTCGCTGCGTCGCAGCTCCACTTGTTCAGTTTATTAAATGATGGAGATTTTATTCACTTTATTAAGTCGATTCATATTATATAATTTATGAATCATTGAATCCTTTATACTACATATGATATATCTTATATAAATTTACTAATTTAAAAAAAAATAGTATTATTTTTACTAAATATAATTCTTATTAAATAAAAAAAATATGCTTTTGCATTGAGTTATGGTCATTAGTACTAGTCAACTTTTGTGCCTCTCACAAAGAGTTGTAAATTTAAAAAATGATCATAAATATACCATAACATACTCCAAATATTTTTAAACAATTAAAAAATAAAATGAAAGGTCAATAATTTCTTTAACAATTAAAAAAAATTAAAAGGCCAATATTTTTTTAACAAATTTTTGATTACAAATATTTTGGGATGAGGATAAAGCAGGGTTATAAATATTTAAAGTATGGAGGGGTTTTCATATCATTTTGACTAATTATTTTAGTATAATTTATAAAGTTATTGTCCCTCCTGTTTGTCGATTATTATTAGCAAAAAAATTTAATGGAGGAAAGCGAATTTTAATATAATATATGGAATAATATTTTAATTTAATTAAATAATTAATTAATAATAAATTATATTGAATTTTTAATGAAATGATAAAATAATAGTAGATTATAGGAAATTAAATTGATTAATAAATTTCAAGTACTTTTTTATATATAAAAAAATAATAAATTATGTAAAAATAATATAAATATTAAATTATATTAAATTAAATTTATTAATAAATTATATCAAAATATTAAATTATATTAATAAATTTTAACTATATTGCATAAAAAATATGATTTTTTATTTATTTTAATGTAATAATATTTTATTTTCAAATACATATTTTTTATATTTTTATTTTATTATCATATTTCAATTTTCGTTTATGACTTGAAAATGAAATTTTACTTAGTTTTTTTTTTTTACTAAATAGATAGGAAATTATTGATTTTTTTTAATTACTTGTTTATTAATAACATGTAAAATGTATATATTTTTAGGTTATAATTTGAATTTTTTTTGTTAGTTTTATTCATTAGGTAAATTATATTTATGAGAATTTGTAGACTTGTCATTTATTATTGAGGAGACTTAGGGTCGAGTTGGAGGCCCTGCCCCTATACTCCTAAACCTTACATAACCACTCAGAAGCACGCTAAATGGGTTAACTGAGTTTCAAACTTGGGAAGGGTTTTAATATTAGTCAACAATTGCTTTCTAGTGTAGGGTGTCCACTATTCGGTCTAGCTTTGATCATGTTAATAATAGAATCATTTATCCTCATAGGCTCTAATAAAATAATAATAATAATCTAATTTTAAGTTCACAACAAAGATAGACACCAAATTGGTGCATGAGACCCCCTTGTTTATGGGACAAGGGATCCCCTTCATGGAACGATTTGACTATTAAGATCTATAGATGTGTACATACTCTATCTCTCTCTAGATTTGAACATGTGACCTCTTAAGAGGAAACATGTGTCCTTAACCATTAGACCTACTCAAGCTGTATTACAATACTATAGAGATAACATAAACTATCAACAAGACCCAAAATTGCTACGTAGCCATTTGCTCTATGAAATTGGGTAAGAGAGTTAACTATGTTTAAATTACCATAACAACTACACAAATAAAGACTAAGATAACAAAAAACAAAAAAGACCAAGTTAAGGTAATCAAGTTGCCATCTCTCACACCCTAAAACTAAGTCCACAAAAATGTAGACTAATGGGTGTCTAAGTTGTTGTTTCTTTTGTCTATTCCTTAAGGTTTTGTTTGTCCACTGCAACATCAAATCCTTAAATAGATTCGAACACAACTTCATAATTCTAGTCCATGAACTTTGATTATCCAATATAGCTTACTGTTAAATCCTTCATTCCTCCACTTTATATGCAATGAAATATTTATTATGCTAATAAATTTCGAGTATCTTGAAATATTTAATGTCTTTACTAAGTTGTAACACTAAAGTTGTGACACTTAATTGTAATACTAGAGTTATGGCACTAGTGATGGATGCTCACAAGAGAATAGGTCTCAACACACTACATTATACCATGTTGTCTAGATTAGTAAGCCTACATATTAACCACACTATCTAAAAAGGAGTACCTTGAGGTCCATACTCCAACACAAAAGTGGCACATAAATTTGAAAGAGATGACCAAAATATTTCATGTTGCCAATAAATGTCAATTTTGAAAACTAATTTTAAATGTATAAGATAAAGCATGGTCAATAATTGAATCTAAGCTTTCGCTTAAGATTCCAATCTATTATAGAAATATGAAATTGTTGGCACGAAAATGACAACAAGGTTGAGACCCTGGGTTCGGGCATATGGGGCCAACAAGGCTCCATTGTAGTCTAGAGCAACACCGACATTTTCACCTTACCCAGAGAGGGTAAGGAGTCTCACCCGAGGTGTGCCACGATTGAAGTTAAATGAGGTTTGGAATTAGGCACCAAGGGAGTCATGAAAAATAGAAGATACCACAGCATAGTAACTCATAATCTACACTAACCCAATCACAACAATCTACTCATACCATCATAAGAAACCATATAAACAAATGCATTCATTCAAAATTTTAAAGAGTCAACACTGATCATAAGAATATAATGTGGGTCTGAACCCTCTCTTACATTAACATAGCATAAAGTAATACAAAGAGGCTCAAGGCCTCATCATCAATAACAGGAATAACATAACCAACATAAACAGACTCAGATAGGACCAAGGAGTTGTTTACACTCCTCCGCAACACAAGAAAGCTCCAACAATCGCTGGCTCACTTAACTGACCAACAACAACCTTTCCTCACCCTTCCTTCTGCTTTTTATCCTCTTCCATGTGCTTGGAATGCCAGTTTTGCCTATCTTCCGCTCGATTGTCTTCATCCTCAGTTGTATTTTTTCTCCCCTTGCTCAGTTGTTCTTGCTCCTCTCCGCCACCTTTCCACAACTGCCAGTTCACTTCCAATTCTTGTTCCACCCTCGGCTTTCAGTTGTGCAACCCCAACGCTCATCCCTGCCACTTGCCCCTGGCTCCTTTTTCCACAAAACTCAAAACGAATGCCCCAACAGGCCTCGACCATAGCCCATTGACTCGTCCCCAAGCTAATCTTCCCTGGGTGTTGCCCGTGTTGTTTTTGTTGGTGCTTTTGATGTTTAAGCCGATGCTTTTGTTGTTGCCGTTATTAGTAGTTCTGTTGACGCTATTGTTGTTTCCTATCGTGCTGATGTTGTTTCTTGCGGTGCTGC
The DNA here is from genome assembly GCA_031772625.1 of Pinus tabuliformis. NCBI lineage: Eukaryota > Viridiplantae > Streptophyta > Pinopsida > Pinales > Pinaceae > Pinus > Pinus tabuliformis. Next base: position 515,140,394 of record CM062804.1, on the reverse strand, counting down.
TGCTGCTTCTTGTTGACCTTCTTTTCCAAATGAGGGCCCCAACTCTTGCACCACAAGAATTGTATCCTCGTGGAATCGGGTGTAGTCATCGAGGGCTCATTTCCAAGGTTCGGTAATTGCATCAGCTTGTTTGAGGAGCTCTACTGTCGTGCTAGAATTTGGATGGTCTGGTCAACTGCTCAATAGGGAAACCCACTGCTCCTCCATTTCATCACAAAGTTCTCGTAGGGAAACCCACTGCTCCTCCAATGGGTAGAGGTCTTGGATCTTCCTTTTAGTCTTCGCCGACTCGTCTTCAATGTGTTGAACCCTAACTTCTAGAGAGGCTACCTTTGCTTCAAACTTTTTCAACTGGTCTTTCTCCTTGGAGTTTCGAATGTCGAGGAGGAGTTGTTGAATTTGCTGTTGAAGTGGGTATACTAGTTGATTTTTCATGGCCAGGTTTCTGGACCAGTCATGGACTTGGTCCATCAGAATGTACACCTCATTCAGAGCGGCAGTGGTGGTGAGATTTTTTTCAATCTCATGAATGTAGATAGTGGATGGATTGGGAAGAGCCTTTCTCACGGCATCGAGGCTCTACTTGAGTTCTCCGTTGGTGGAGATAAACTTGGTGCACACAACTTAAATGTGATTGCAACATTCGACCAAGGTGCATGTAGAAAAGCCCCCCGGAGCTTCAATGACCACATCAGCAATGGCAGGCCAAAGCATTTGAAATCGCGATGTTATCTTGTCAACCTATGTCCATAGTTGTTGAGTTCTCTGGTAGAGATGGTCTTTATCGTCTGTGAGGGCGGTGATTTGCTGCTTGTGATCAACAACAAGGTCATTATGAATCTTCTATGTCCGCAGCGTGCCCTGCCATATGAACCCAAACAATTGTGAGGACGACCAGTTCTGAAGACTATCTTGCTGCATAGAGGATGGGTGTGGGAATCTTCTCTGCAATGGTTGGCCACTATAAATGGACCTTATCAAAGTGACCTTGGGGTGAGGTGGCTTTCTGCGAGGGTTCTGCAAATTGGGGTGTTGCAAGGATAAAAACTGGGTTTGGGACAATAAGAAACTTAAAGAAAGGGAAGACTTAAAGGGCTCAATAGCTAGAACCAATGGTTGCGATCTGGTGGGCATTGCACTCAGTAGTGGTCTCGACCCTAATAGCAGGGATATCATGGATGTGGTGTTGCTTTCTCCACTAGGGAGCATCATGGCAAACTGAATGATTGAGTCGACCTCCATATCTTCGGTGTCTATCTATGTTCCCGAGGGAATGGGATCTGACAGTGTTGCGGAAGTTGATGTTGTATGTGGGGATGGATCTCCCGAGTTAGGAGAAACTATGGAAGTGGAAGATGGGATTTCTTCTACAATCGGGGAGGCCGCGATGGTCCCTCGCTAGTGAGGTTGACTAGAGGCATGACTGATTGAATTCTTGCTTCATTGCTACAACTTGAGGCTTGGTTATTTTTGGCTGCCTCGGCTTGGGAATTGTCGGCTTGGAGTGTCAATGGGGTATTATATGCGGGATGGAAATAGTAAGAGGTGTAGTAATGAGAGGGTTCTGCTACGAAAAGCCTTACAACTCAACAGAGTTAGGAACCTCACCTGATGAGCCAGTTAAGTTCGCAATGGTTTGCTTGAGAGAGTTCATTTACTTCTTCATTTGGGTGAACATAGTCTACAAGTCCTACTTTGCCATCCGCTTCCTGGTGTCCATGCTTGCCTCACCTATCAATGACTGCGCTACCATCCCCCCGAACAAGTATATATATCTTCCTTCTCTGATCTTGCATGCAACTCTCGACCACGACCTAACTTTCGCATGGAATGCTTTAGCGAATAGAGTGAATTTTTGTGTTGGCATTTTGAAAGTGAGTGGGTGGATGCAATGCGACCTGAGGAAAATATTTCCGTGAGTGACCCCAAACCATATAGACGTTGAGTACTCATTGAGCAATGCCTTGGGAATTCTTTTAGCGGCCCTTATTACCTCAAGCATCTTAACATACCACCCTCTAAAAGAAGCTTCATTGATTTCTTTGTTGTCTGGGTCCCATGACATCCACCATGGTGTGTACCAGACAACCAAGGGCTAGTCTTCAGAGATTTACGCCAAGTCTCTACCTGCTAGGGGGCACCACTTCCACATTACCAGAGTCATTATCAAATAGCCAAAAATAATGTGTTCCTTTTCTAGACATCCTTGCAGGCTTCGAACAACTCATTCAACAAGAATGCACACTAATTCAATTAGGCACCCTCTGCGTAGTGCTCAAGAACTGAAATGGTTTCCAATGCGCATTCATTCCTTGAAAAGTGATGCATCAACTCCCTTGCGATTATGTAGCAGGCAAATTTAATATGCTCTTTTTTGATAAGGTTGATCTTTGCTCCCTTCTCACCTCGCTTGGTGTTTTATTTGTCAGAGTAGTCATTATCACCTTCCTTCTTTACTCTTTTGGAGTTTGTATTGAATGTTGTTGGGACCGAATCCCTTATGGCCGATAAACCTGTGAGCTGTTGAATATAACCTTTCCAGCCAGAGCGACTGACCATGCATCCTGCTGATTAAAAGTTTCGTGTATTGCATCGTATTCATGTTGATTAAACTTCTCAAATTTAGCAGCATTGAACGTTGAATTCCCCCATATACCACCTTGGCCTTGGTCATTGTTTCTCCGTCTTCCTTTGTGATCATCTTTGTGTACACTTCCCGCTTCAGTGTTGGGAATTGAAAGGAATCTGACAAGTCATTGTCCACAAGCGTGGCCTTCTCATATTTACCATAGAGCGTCTCTTTGATGGAAATTCTATCATCCAACCCATCTTTATGAATTGAAACAATTGCCTTTGTCATCTCAAAAAGTTGCTGATAAACTAAAACCACTGGAGGCTAATAACTACTTCCTGAGCGACAACACTGAGAATCATATTTCGACTCAGATGACTCTATCGCTTGGACTCCAAACTATAATAACTTCGGCATATCCATGCAAAATAAATAGACCAGCTTCGACATGATGTTTCTGACAAGAATTTCTAACTAATTACTATGAAAACTTTCCTTATGCAGACTTGAATATGTTAATCCATCGTCAACTGATATGGACCTGGCTGGGCTAATGTACTTCTGGAAAAGACAAGGTGGAGTAGATGGGTAACAATGTTAGCGTAATGACAACCATTTATGAGTTAATTTTTTCTATAATGGGAAAGATTCTATGGAAATCCGGCTTGACAACGATATTATTGTCTAATTATTATGGAAAAGACTCCTAGTACTTGTGACTGACCCCCTCGACCACAATCAGTTGTGTTGTGGTGACATGGAAGCTGCAACTGAACTTGATGTCCTGGGTTTGTTTTATTGAAAATAAACTAAATGATGAATTGATTAACTAAATCCTACTAACTTTTCCTAATCCTACCTACGGTCTCTTTATAGAGACCCAATCAATGTTGAATATGAATTTTTGGTTGGTGGAAGGGTTTCAGGCGTGCACCATTCACCTAACCTAGTAGCAATATTTCATCCAATTGTGTGAGCTTCATAGCTCCAAACTCCCTAATTTCTGCAATTATGAATGGCCCTAACCATTGCATATGTAGCTTAACCAAAAAATTATGTAACTTACTGTCATATAACAACACCTATCCTCTTATTATGAAGGTATATTTCTTGATGTGTCTGTCATGCCATGCCTTCTATCTTCTTTGCTCGACGGATTGGTGAAATTTTGCTAGAAACCTGGCCTCATCCAATTCCAATAGATCCTCCAATCACTTCTGTAGTGATGCTTCTTTTGTCATCCTTGCGGCTTGGACGATGAAGATGCTTTGGATTGCAAACTCTACTGGCACAAAGGCTTCTCATCCATATACCAAATTGAATGGTGTATGCTTATGTAACCTCTTCATTGTTGTGCAGTATTCCCATAGCATGGCATCCCAATTTTCCGAACACACATTTGTTAAGCCCTTTTCAAGTATCTTGTTAAATGCTTCTACTGTTCCATTAGCCTGTGGATGATATGGGCTACTCTTGTGATGCTATATCAGGAATTTCTGCAACAAAGAAGTGATTGTTTCATTAATGAAGTGAGTTCCTTGATCGCTTGTTAGGCTTCTTGGGCACCCAAACCTTAAGATGAAATTTTCAAAAATAAATCTTGCAGTTGTGTCTGCTATATAGACTTTCACTGGTGTTGCCTCAACCCATCTTATGAGATACTCTTTCGTCATGATGATGTACCTGGCCTGAGTGTGACGTGTCAGCTAATTGATCAGATTGATGAAATCAATTTCCCACTTTTCAAATATCTACAAGGCGTGTATTGGTTGTAGTGAGAGCTCATTGCGACGTGATGGTTTTCAAATTCTCTGGCACACATCGCATCCTTTGGAATACTCTTTAGTGTCCTTATATATTGTTGGCCACCATAGCCCTACTTGGAAAACCTTCTGTATAGTTGCCTTCCCCCCTACATGGCTGCCCGCAACTCTTGAGTGGCATTCCCATAAGACATCTTGATGCTTGTGCTGGAGGACACATCACTGCAACTCTTGATCTAACCCCAAACTATACAGATTTCCTGAAATAAGATGATAGTTAGCTGCTTGCATGACCATGTATCTTATTTGTGTTGCCGTGTACTCCTCTGGGCATTTACCTTTGGCCAGGAAAGCTTCGATCTCTTCTAATTAACCAGGTATCGCTTCCACTCTGAATAAATAAACGTCAAGGAGCTGGTCATCTAGGGAGCCCCCACTTTCCCCCAATTCCAATTTTGACAGGTGATCAGGCCCAACATTTAACCGACCTGGTTTGATGATTACCTCGAATGTAAACTCCTAGAACAATAGCAACCATTTGCAAATTCTCCCTTCTAATATCGGCTTGTTGACCAGGTATTTCAATGTTGATTGATCTGTGAAGAATTTGAACGGGCCCCCAAGCAAGTAGTGCCTAAAATTTTGAATAGAATACACCATAGCTAGTGCCTCCCTCTCGGTCGTGGTGTAGTTTTTCTATGCAGTGGACAAATTTCTGTTGGAAAAATAGATGGGATGCTCCAAGATTCCTTCTCCCTGTTGCACCAATATTGTTCCCAGAGAAATGACGAATGCATTGATATGTACATGGAATTGCTTATTCCAATCAAGATATACTAAAATTGCAGCACCTACCAGCATCTCCTTCAATATATTAAATGCATCTTGACAATCCTCTGACCATGTGAATGATTCTGCTTTCCTAAGCAACTTCTCCATTGGGGCAGTGATGGAAGCATAGTTGCGGATGAATCTAAGGTAGTACCCTGTGTGGCACAACGTCGATCTTAGCTGCTTCACATTGGATGGTGGGTCCATTATTAATAATTTGTGCAAGCTTGGAAGGATATATGCAGACTCCATCCTTACATAAATTGTGACCCAGAAGTGTGCCGAATGGAACGACGAATATGCACTTCTTCAAGTTCAACGATATCTGTAATTGTCAGAAGTGATCAAACATTACCCTGAGTAGGTTGGCATGCTTCTTCAACCAGCTTTATATTGTCTAGACATCCATGTATACCTCCAAGAACCTGAGAATTTAGTCTTCGAATGCTGCAATGACAATTTGGGAGAATACTGCAGGTGCATTCTTAAGGCCAAATGACATCACGTGGTAAGCGTACGACCCCCACTTTGTAGTGAAAGTGGTCTTATTCTTGTCCTCCTCAGCTATTCTGACGTGATGGTATCCTGAAAACCCATATGTGAAGGAATATGCTTCATTCCCCGCAACATTATCTAGGACCTCATCATTGAAGGATATGGGGAATGGGTCATGCACACAAGCATTGTTAAGGTTGTGATAATATACATAGAATCTTATATTTGTGGAATCCTTCTTTCTATGTATCACTATCGGGCTGACCCCTTCTGCCTCGTCCACCAGGAAAATAAGTCACACTTCCAAAATTTTGTCTATTTCCTTCTTGACTTTCTCCTTGACCCTTTGCTTCAACCTATATGGTTTTTTCTTCACCGGCTTGGCGTCAGGCTTCAATACAATCTTCATTTCCCCTATGTCTCCCTTAATTACTTTTAACTCTAAAACTAAAGATGGGAATAAATCCTCGTACTCCTGTAAGAAATCAAAAAATTCTCTTGTCGTGTGCTCATCCTAGTAGTCCCCTATTGATGCCATCTTAGGTTTGTCCTCCGTTCCAATGTTGTGCTTCCACAACTTTACTCAGAGAAAGTGTGGAGCATTTGTTACATGTACCTCCTAGATATCCCTCTCCCCTTTGGTCTCATGAAATGTAAGGTGCCTCAACCCTTCTAGGTCATCCTCTTCTAGATTTGCATTAACTTTCCCGCAGGCCATGGCTTCTTGGTATCCCAACTCATAAAAGCACTGTAGGATCCTGTCATTGATGCATCCCTCCCATAATTGGTATGATGTAAAGAGGATCCTTTTTATAGCATACAGAGCCTCAGTCAGCCATTTTTCACTATCTTTGAACAAGAAACTACTAATGAATTATTCGTCCAGAGCATCTCAATCTCCCGTTTGCCTTATTACCTCTTCCTATATGTACCATGCTTGAGGGACTATGCTTGAGGTGTGTATGAACATGTGTGCCCATAATTCCTTTGGAACTGCTTCTCTATTCCATATGTCTTTGCAACTATCCAGGTATTGTCGAAGATCTGAGTTCCCCCTGTATTTTGCAATCTCTTGCAGGTGATCCACCACATGCTTGAATCTTTCCCTCATGGCCCTCTTGATCCTCTCCCAATCTTGGAGGTGGTTGCGGTGGACCCCCCACCAGCTTTCTGGGGTTGCTTGCAGTGCAATGCCTAACAATGGTATTTTATGGCTCTCCCTTACAATTCTGTCAACCTTGTTGAGAAATACATCTACTGAATCTATGCCATTGAAAGTGGGAAAGTCTCTTACCTCTGTTCTGATCCAGTTGATATGGCATATCGTAGAACATCATCTGGTGTCAACTTCATATCCACATTACTACCAAGCATCCCATGTAGCTTCTGAGCCAACCTCAAAGCTATAGATACTCCTCCAGCTGACCAATCCTTTTGTTGTTGGGTTGATGTAATCTTCTCTCTTTCCCATTGTTAACATGTATAGTTGGTCTAACATCCCTGGATCATCTCTATCATCTACCAGTTCTATGAATGAGGGTCCTTGGTACGGGTCCAATGGTTGGATGACTCATACTCCTCCTACTTCAATGATCATCAACTCCTTATTTAGATCGATAATGGTGTAATTTTCATAGGCCTAACAATATCAGGTAAGGATTTTCATCTCCCATAATATAGATCACTTCAAAATCATGTGTGTCTTAACCCCTGCCAGATCTACTTCTACGTCTTCCATTATTCCAATCGGTAGTGTATAGTATTGGTTGTCCATCCATAATTTGATTGGTGAGAACTTCAATTGTTGTTTCCCTAGCACCTCCCACGTATTTCTTGGTAGAATATTGATGTTGGAGCCTAGGTCTAACATAATATCTTTGATTTGAAATACTACGACCTGTGCATCAATCCTAAACTACCTGCCTGTTCTCTTTCTATTTCTTTTGACTCTCCTTGTGTGCTTCTTAGGAAAATATGTAGATATATTCCCTTCTCCATTCTCCTCTGGTAGGGCTTATTTTAGGCTTTTGTGAAGCTCCCCTAGCATCTAATCATTATTGAAAATATGAAGGAATAGTCTAAACCATTCCTCAATAGGGCAAGCAATGGTGGGTTTTGGAAGGTCGGGCATCTTATCTTTCTAAGAATCTGTTAAATTTTCAACCAATTTCGCTACCTTCTGATAGTATTGATTTTGCTGCCCAGGGTTGTATGACCGCCTTGGTGAGGCTATACGAATTATTGTTGGTTGTTTCAGGGTACCTTGGTAAGCCCCAGTCTTCTTTCTGCTGCAAGTATCTATGTTTATGTTGGACAACGAGGCTATCTCTATAACCCTGGGTTCCACATTGATCAGATTTGTCCCCTGTTGCTTGGTCTGCTCCTCCCATCTTGTGATTAGCTCTGGGAAATCCTCTATTGCATGGGCATTGACCCTACATTGTGAGCACCAGGGTCTCCTTGGTAGGGGGCAGTCCCGAGCGAAATGTCCCTCTTGGTCACAATTATAGCAGTGAATAGGTCCCCTGCCCCTTACTCTTCCTCCTCTCATTCCTCCTCCTCCTTTCCCACCATGAGCAGTCTCATTGATCTTGAAAGTTGAAAGGTATAGTTGATTTTCTAGTGCATCCAGTGCTCGACAATGGTTTTTGTGGTGGACCATAGATGCACAGAGTTCAAAATAGTTATTATTTGGGACATTCGACTACTTCTGCAATATCAGGCATAAGCGAGGTGGGTGTCCATATCCCCTACAAACTTCACAGTACTCTAGTTGGTTGCACCTCGGGAATGTGCCTTGTGATCCTACTTAGGCGACTCCTGTTGTAAGCGGGGCTCATGATGATCCCACTAGCCCTGATGCGGAACCCACGCTACTCAACCTCGGGCACTCTGTTGTAACGTGACCCTCCACTAGGCAGTTGGTACACCACATGTTCCGCCTTGCTAGGTGGGCCAACTATAGATATTTCAACTTTTCTGTTAAGCTTTTAACTTGGTACTGGAGGCCCATAATAGAGGGATCATGTGAAGTAGCTTCCCCCCAATACTCATGTGGATGCCCCTCCATAACCTCTATGCGGGTTTCTTGCTCTAGGGAATCATGTAGTGTGTCAATTTTTTGTTGTGTTAATGGCGTCCTAGTGAGGGGTAGCAAGGATTTGATGAACAAATCCCTTTGGTGATTTTGTTCTATGGTATATCTAGGCTTATGAATTGTGTCTTTAAACCTCAGGGTTAGTTCCTAGGTAGTTTCTCCCTCCATTTGCTTAATCTCCCACAACTCCCACAACCCTTACTGATCCGTCTAGGGAAGTTTGAACTCCTGTACAAAGTTCCTCTTAATCTCATCCACTATTAGGTTCTGATGTAACTTCACCCATTTTATGAACCATGGTAGGGCTCTTTTCCTGAGAGTGGTATAGAACTCTATCATCTTCAGATTGTTAGGCATCTGACGAGCCCTCCATATAGCCTCACATAAGTACCAATGTTGTTCTATATCTTCATTTCATTTACCAGATAATTCTGGATATCTTGTAAATGACCTTGCCATTGTGGAATGCATTCATGCTAGAAGCACAAAGCCTTGGGTTCTTGGTTGTTAAGATCCTTGTAATCCCATATTACTGTTACTACTATTTCCACTACTATTAGTAGTACTAGCCTTACAATTAACATGCACAATATGCACTCGTATTGTCTTAAGAAACTTAGAAGCAAATTTACTAGGGTTATCGTAGAGTACTAGGGGAAGGTTAGGGGGAACGCTACTTGAGCCTCGAGGGGTTGGATCTTTGATTCTTTCGGACACATCATCCTCCGCGAACAATCTTCTCATAAAAAAACACGTCTCATCCTCCATGTCTTCTTCAGGGTTACCGCGACTAATTCCATTGGACCCCTCCCCTGCAACTGGTTAGGGAGGGATCCTATCACCTTTTTGACCTCCAGTTGTCTTTGTTCTCTCTATTCCTTTTATCAAATTATCCTCCATTCCATATTCTTCCTCTGTACTCCTCAACACCGCTCCTGCTTGGTGTAGTCCCTCTCATTTCCTTCTAAGCACCTACATGGTCCTTTCCTGCCACTTCACCGCTATCTGCGCCCTCCTCTACACTCTCACTTCCCTAGCCCTTCGTGAATCTTCTGTGTCCATCCTTCTAATGGCCTCATGATCCCTCGCTCGGTATCATTTCTCACCTTAGATCCTTCCCTGAGTACTGGGGGTTTTCGATGCCATGCTTAACCCTTGGATTGGAAGCAAACCTTCCTCCACCTTTAAAAATTTAATCTAGAGATGTATTTCTTTCAGCAACTTCCCTCTTAGCCCATCTCAGAACACAACGTCAAATTTTGAAAAGGATTGGTAGCTTTCTGCTCTGAACTCGACCACAAACCCTTCTAGTGTAGAATGCACCCAAAAATATACTTCTCTTGTCAGATCCATGTCAAGACGGTGGAGTTCCTTGAGATCCGTGGGAGTCCAGTCGTGACGAAGTAGTGTCTGCCCTCCCATCCTACCCTTCACTTGTAGTCTCTGCAACTAGTTGTAGAGTTCCTTTGGGAACTTACTCCAGAAGATCTCGTACTGACCACTTACAACCTCTAAATATATAATTTCGTCATTCACTTTAGCAACAACTTGGTTTTCGAAGTAGGGCTTGTTGGGATATGGACCAATCCACTTGGTCATCCCTCCAGTTTCATATCTCCTTCTTAAAAATCCTTGATACCATATTCTAAACTCCCCTTTTCAATTTTAGGTCCCGAAAACGAAACCATTTGTTGGCATGAAAATGACAGTAGGGTCGAGACCCTCGGTTCGGGCACAAGGGGCCAACAGGGCTCTGCTGTAGTCTATAGAAACACCAACATTTTCACCTTACCTAGAGAGGGTAAGGTGTCTCACCCGAGGCATGTCATGACTGAAGTTAAATGAGGGTGGAATTAGGCACCAAGGGAGTCATGACAAACAAAATATATCACAACATAGTAAATCATCATCTACACTAACCCAATCACAACGATTTACTCTTACCATCTCAAGAAACCATATAAACAGATGCATTCATTCAAAATTTTAAAGAGTCAACACTGAGCATAAGAACACAATGTGAGTCTGAATCGTATATTCCATTAACATAGCATAAAGTAGTACAAAGAGGCTCAAGGCATGATCATCAATAACATGAATAACATAACTAGCATAAATAGACTTGAACAAGACCCAAGAGTTCTTCACACTCCTCCGCAACACAAAAAATCTCCAATGATCCCTGACTCATTAATTGACCAACAACGACATTTCCTTCTGATTTTTATCCTCTTCCCTATGCTCGGACTGCCAGTTCTTCTTGTCTTCCACTCGAATGTCTTAATCCTCGGCTACCTTTGTTCTCCCCTTGCTCAGTTGTTCCTGCTCCTCTTTGCCACCTTTCCGCAATTGTCGGTTCACTTCCAGTTCGTGTTCCACCCTCCTTTGTTAGCTCTGCAACCCCAACGGTCATCCCTGCCCCTTGCCACTGGCTCCTTTATTCTCAAACCTCAAAACGAAGGCCCCAACAACAAGGAAATAGACCTATCCAAAACACCACGAAGACCTAGATCTAGGAGATTGAAGGTTGTGATTAACTTTGTTATGTAGAAAAACGTCCTTGTGGTGATCCAATCTGCACTCCAAATCTATGGCCAAATAATGAAGTCTCCACACTCGTTAATGTTATGGTAAAAATCTTTTCACTTATCTTTTTAAATCTATTCGCACCAAAATTCAAAGAAATTCTCTTTGTTTGTTTTCTCTTTATGTGAAACAGTGCATATAGAAAAAAATGAGTTCACCAATCAAATTCCAAACACTTTTTTTTCCTTTTATTCTTGCATTTGTTATAAACAACTTTAAAACATATAATATAATCAAACTCCCTCTAAAATGTTTAGAAACCCATTTTTCCTTTTAATATAATATACAATTGTTGTCAAAACTTTATAATGAAGTTCACAACTTTAACCACCCTAGAAGGCTATTTCAATTTGCAACTATTAATGGAAAGATGATGTTGACTAATCTACATGATTTAGATGAAATAATAATGTTAGATTAAGTTAAAATATCTTATAATTTGCATAAATTAAGTACCTGATATAGATTTGTAATATATTTGAATAAAAAAATTAAGATTGGAAGGATTTTACTAGTAATTTTGAAGAATAAAATGTATTTACTTGCATATTTGCTGCTATTTTTTTTACATAATTATGGTTTAATGACCATGAAAGGGAATGAAATAGATTTCCTATTTAATATTCAACAAATAAAAAATTCTCAAAAAGTATTTAAAATAAATATATGTATGTTGATGGTTTATAATCCAAAGGCTCATTCTTAGTGACAGCACATTCTATACATATTCATAGGGTTTGTTTGTGAAGGAGTTGTCATTCTTAAATGTGAAAGGGAAACATGGGTAAGAAGGAGAGGTCACTCAAAAGGAGGTAACCTTAGGGTTTGAAATAAATGGATCCTTCTTATGCAAAAATTAACCACTATGGGAGGGGTTCAATCTAACTAAGCAATTGGTCTTTCAATAATATAATGTCTTGGAGCACAATACACAAGTGGGGGTAATGATTGTTCCTGCAAGTAGCAAAAAGTGGGTTTGGGTTTTGTTGTGACCTTAGTCTTGTGTGACTTGGATGGGTAGAAAAACTACCCTCAACATTAGTGGATATAGATTAAGGGAATAATTATTTCCAAGTACCAAAAATATGGAGCCAAAGGTACAACAATATTCAATCTACAACTAGATATCCACATAAGAGGATTTGGAAAAGCATATCAAATTATCAATGAACTATAAGATTAGTGGGAGTGTTTAGGGAACTAAAATATTTGACAACATCTCATGTGGGGGAAAAATCAACGGCCTTTGGTTTAACATGTGCCCTAAAGAATCATTGTCAAGCACAAGAGGTTTCATTGGTTGAAAGGGGGAAAAGTTGTGGCTAATAAATATGGTCTCAGTGAGAACACATGTTATAAAAATAGTGGAAGTGACCACATACTCCACTGGCTTGGTGTGAGTGACAAAAGGAAATGCTTTTTCAAGCATTAGATGTGGTGTGAACCATAAATTTCCAAGTTGAGTGAATGGTGAAGGTGCATCTTTCATGAGGGAATTTCATTACCCAAACGAGCAAAGGCATGACATTATTCATGACATATATAATCATGACCAAGAAGGATATTGTGGTCCACCAATTTGATCATGATTATGGCATTGAACATGATAGTGTTACCATATAAATCAATTGGGGGATTGGGCACAATCATTTTTGGGTTAAAAAGTCCATCATCAAAGGCTCATAACATAGTTATTGGTGGCATGAGAATGGGAGATTTAGGGTGCTACCAAGTAAATAAGGACATGGTACATGTCTAATAAGAAGTGGCCCTTTTAGTAAATATCAATATACAACGAAGTTCCTAGCAATGTTTTCTATAACATTGACCCATATTTGGAATGACATGGAAGAATGAAAATGAGCTACAAATGATGTTGATCCTAAATGAAGGTGACAACCTAAAAAATAGGAGGGGGTATATTTATATTTTCCTTCTAGTGAATGATATGTTGGAGGGATGAAGTGCTTGAAACAATGCGTTCATTCTGAAAAATGGGTTGTTGTGACATAGTATAATGGCCATTACTAAGTTGATTTTGATGTGGGTATAAGTTAGGAAGTGCATGGATTTATGGGAGATTATTTCATTGAAGGGTGTCATGACCTTAGATCCCACAAATGGCATAAGGGTAAGAAAACTATTGATGGGTGTCACATGTATGTTAGGTTTAAGCTTGGTATTAGTGGATATTTTGAGTTCCCTTAGCATTACTATCATTTCTATCAGTCCCTTAGCTCTTATATTGTGCATACTTATTTTGATTCAATGGGTGGTTGACTTGGATCTTATGGGAGGCCTAATTTTGCTAAATTGGGAAGAAGAAGATAAGGGAAAATTAAAATGTGAGGAACTTGGTGAATTCTCCCTCAACATTATCTATGAGCCTCTTATGGGTCCCAAATACATGTATCTAAAGGAAAAATGTACTTAAGTGGAAAAAATTTTGGTTTTCAAGTTTGTTTCCGACATGACACAATGTAATTTTGGTGATAAATTTTCTTGATAGAAGAATAATAAAAATAAGAACACCCCCAAGAATCACTAATAAAGGATAACAAATACATAAGAGTTGAAAGGGGAATTCAATATGTGACACAGTCTAGGTTGTGTAGTTTTCGCAACACCTATAGAAATAGGATCGTTGTTATAGAGCGCACAACCCATGCCATTTGAGTTTAGCTACTAATTTAATTATTTGAAATGGCTAAATCATGCAACACAATAGAGAGAATAATTTGAGTCTTCTCATGAGAAAACATAAAGGATTTCAAATATTTTATCCATTCAAATGTGTTGTTACAAAAAAGAATTCAGGTTACAAAGCAACGCCCTCAGATCGCTTGAATTTCCTATGTTATTACAAACAAAACCACACACAACAACTAGACACCTTCCTAATTCACACAACAACTAGTCACACTCTCTGAAAATTGTGCAGTAGTCGACCAACACTAACAGTCTAACATCGAAATGTCCAAGAGCTGAGAGGCAAAAGCAAAATCCTAAATGTGGAAAAAAGTCACTTTACTTCTTTGTTCCAAAAATTTATCTTCACACTACTAACCTTTTCACATTCCAACTAAAACAAATCGCTTCCCATGCCATTGAACTCTTCATCTTCAAAAACTGATCTGATTCACCTCCTTCCAGTATGCAGACAAAACAAGTTTGTAACTTATTCCTCATTCTGGTAGTGCGTCTAGCAAGGTTTGTCCTATAGTAGTGCAACTAAATAACTTCCAAATTTGAATGCATCAACAACTCCACACAACAAGAGTATCAACATGCGATCCTGGGAGTGTCAGCAACTTGAGAGCAACCATTGATTTGATAAAATGTAGTTACAAGAGTAGCAACAACCACTAGATGGTGTATCAACAAATTTAATATATATATATATATATATATAAATATACATATATATATATATATATATATATATATATACATATATATATATATATATATATATATATATATAATATAATATAATATATATATATATATATATATATAATATATATATATATATACTATATATATATATATATATAATATATATACATATATATATATACATATATATATATATATATATATATATATAGATATACATATATTATATATATATATATATATATATATATAACACAATATATATTATATATATATATATATTATATATATATATATATATATATAGCTTACTTACATCATATTTGATGATTTCCTAAGGCAGGATCTCCTGCATCAGGCACCCTTGGTAAGAAAATATGAGCTACTAGCTCATGTGATATTTCCTTCAGATATTGAAGTCCCTTGTATGCATGTTAGCTCTTGCTTAGTCACCCACGACACATATTCAGATCCATTATTTCTCCATTTGACCAAGTACTCCATATACTCTCTATGCTGAGTCTTCTTTCCAACCTTGGTGGCTAGAATTTCTTCCTTTTCTTTGATAGGTTTGATTGGTAATTGTTTCTTCCACTCAATGGATTTACCTATCTCATCATTACTTTCTCCTTCACTAAACTCGTATAGACCAACTACATTAAATGTCAGATAGATATCTAAATCTCTTGGCAGCTCTAGCTTGTAGGTGTTTTAGAAAAATTTCGAAGAATTCTACATGGACCTATTTTCTTGTATTTTAACTTCTTGTAGGTACCCATGGGAAATATTTCTTTCCACAAATGTGCCATTACCAATTCTCGTTCAGTGGAAACCTTTTCTCTTCTTTTCAATTCTACTTTCTCCTTATACCTGTCATTACTTTGCTACAATCGTTTCTTCACTCGTTCATGTATTAGTTGCATGATGTTTTCAAAATAAATTGCATCAACACTCTTCCTTTCCTCCAAATATGAAAATTGTATTAGGTCCACAACACCCTTTGATGAAAACTTAAAAAAAATTGAATTGGACTCTTACGATTGGATCTATTCACTTAGTCATTATATGCAAACTCTTCCTACACCAAGACCATATCCTAGTGGTTGGGATTTTCACCACTCAAACTTCTTAGCAAATTCCCAATACTCATGTTCATTAGTTCAGTCTGTCCATCTATCTATATATGATAGGATGAATTGTATAATAGTTTATATCCCATCTTCTTCCACAACATCCTCCAAAAGTGACCCAGAAATCTTGTATTCTTGTCTGAATTAATGGTTCTAGGTAACCCATGAAGTCTCACTACTTCTTTGAAGAATAAAACAACCACTTTAGTAGCATCACTTTTCCTCTTGAATGCTATGAAATGTGCCAAATTTGAAAACCTATCTACAATAACCATCAATGAATCATGATTCCTTTGTGTCCTTGGAATTCCCAAGACAAAATTCCATGCTCACATATTCCCAAGGCCTTTTTGGTATCAACAATGGAGTATTCAACCCTGCATTTTGACTTCTACCTTTGGATAGTTTGCAAACTCTATAACATTCAACAAAGTTTTTGGACTACATGTTGATGCTAGGCCAAAAATGCCTCTCCTTTAACAACATTGCAGTCTTATCCCACATGGGCTTCATTGGGGGAGAAATATCATACCACATAGGCTTCATTGGGGGAGAAATATCATACCACATGGATTCATATTGGGGGATATATATTGAGAAAAAAATGGCATAATATATTGGGGGATATATAGGGGGAAAAGTATTTTTATATTTCCAAGTATAAAAAATGCAGCTCAAAGTTAATGAAAAAATAAAACGCGGTAGAAAAATTATTAATGAAAAAATGGATACCTATAATATATAGTGAAAATAAGGGTTTTATTTATTGGGAAGGTGTATTGCATAAATATTGGTAGGGGGTTAAATAATGTGATTTTTATATGTATTTTCCAATATGTAGTCATATTAAGGGTATTGTTTAGAATGTCATGAATGCACATGATATGCCATGGGTTCATTGAGTGAAGTGCCCATGTCTTATCCATCCCAAAATCTCCACCTAGGCATCCACCATGCAACTCCTAAATAAGATTCAACCTCATTGACCCTTGAGGAATACACAATTGTTGAATTTTAAATAAAAACACTTCTTGGATATGGTAATCCAAGAACATGATCCTGTCCATGCTCCAAGGTGCTTTACAAGTTGTCCAGGCTTCTCCAAAATCGAAACCCTCTGCATACAGTTCCTTCATGCTTTCCAAACCTACCAAATATACTAACAAAGTGCTGAGTAACAACACTCTCCTGCTCAAGGCATCTACAACTTTGTTTGACTTTCTAGACCTACACTTTAAAACAAATGTATAACTTTGCAATAATTTATCCCATTTAGAACGCCTTTGATTCAACTTACCTTGATTGTTGATATATTGTAATGCCATGTGATTAGTAAACAAGACAAATTCCTTGGGAAACAAATAGTGCTTCCACTTCTTCAAGGCCTAGACAATAAAATAAAATTATTAATCATATATGGAATACTTGTTCTTGGCATCGTTCAACTTCTCATTGAAGAATGTTATTGGTCTACCTTCTTGACTTAAAATTGCTCCAATTATTGTCCCACTTGCATCATAGTCAACTTGGAATGATTTATCAAAGTATGGAAGTGCCAAAAAAGGTTTCCTTGTCTCCTTCCTTTTCATATCTGTAAATTTTTTCCTGCTGTTAACGTCCATTTAAAATTCCCCTTCTTCATGTGTTGGGTGTAGAGCTTGATTATCTTCTTGATTTTTCAGAGGTTTTTGTTCCAGTTGTGTTGGATCCCTATTCCTAACAGGGTGACAATGCTGGCCATTTAATCCCCATCAAGGTAGTCCAGGGGGGAAATGATGACTTTTATGAGCGCCCCCCCCCAGCGAGGTTTCGGGGACAATTCCCCCGAAGCTAAATATAGATGAAAACTTTCCTTGTAAAATGTTATAATTTTGTAGTCAATCTGGGTCATTCATTAGGCGGATGATATGATGGTAAAAGTTATCTTAATTTAGGGTTTTTTTCCCTATAAGAAAACCCTCGCTTTATATGAGGGAATTGTATTGCATCTATGAATTATTATTATGTTGAGAAAGAAATAGAGAGGAGATTGTGTGAGAGTGAAGAGTAAATTACAACAAATATGTTGTAGGTTGTATCTCTTCATTTTGCTGGATAATATAAAAGGAAGGAGTGGTTGTTTCTCCATGGATGTAGCTCATATTGGGTGAACCACGTATATATGTGTCTCTCTTGTTTTATGTGTTTCTGTATTTGTGTTTCCACAATATTTTGTGTATTTCATTGCTCCGTAAATTAATTTCTAACATCATGCACTCAATAAGAGGTGAAAAAATTAGGTTGAAATTCCTAATGAATTCATGGTAGTAGCTTTCCAATCCATGAAAGATCCCCACCCCAAAAGTAGACTGAGGTGTTGGCCAATCCAAAATAGCCTTCACCTTCTCAGAATCCATCTTCAAACCTTCCTTAGAAATAAAAAATCCCAAGTACACTAACTCATCCTGCATGAATGTGCATTTTTTCAAATTGATCAACAACTTCTCTTCCTTCAACCATTGTAACACTTGCCTTACATCTTCCAAGTGCTCCTCTCTTTTTTTTGCAAAAAATTAAAATGTCTTCCAAGTACATGACAATTTTTTTTCCCAAGAATGGCTTCAAGAACTTATTCATGAGCCTCTTGAATGTGCTAAGGGCATTATTCAGCCCAAATGGCACAATCAATCATTCAAGCAATCCATCCTTCATCTTAAAAGAAATATTCTAGTCATCAGCTTCCTTGATCCAGGTTTGATGATAACACTCTTTAAGTCAGTCTTGGTGAAATATGCAACCCCACTCAAGCAGTCCATAATATCCTCCATCCTTGGTAAAGGAAATCAATACTTAATGGTTATCCTATTAATGGCTCTAGAATCTGAGCAAATCCTCCATTCACATGTCTGCTTTGGATTCAATACTGCTGGTACAAAACATGGACTCAAACATTCCCTTATCAATCCTATGTCAAGCAACTTAGGTACCTACTTATTTACTTCCTAATTCTCTGCTGGAATCATCCTATAAGGTGCCTTATTTGGTAAGCTCAATCATGAAATCAAGTCAATTTGATGAGAAATACTTCTCACTGGAGGTAACCCTTCTAGAAATTAATCAACAACAATCATTAGTGAAATTTTGAGGTAAAAATGAGCCTCATAAGGAATATTGTAAAATAATAGTGGAAATAATAAAATAAGTTTATATTACATCATAAAATTTTAGAGGGAAAAAGGAAAAAACTACTTTTCCAACTTGTATTTTCAACTTATCTCCCTATGGTTTTACTCAAATTTTGAGTGGGAGCACTTGTTGGATGCGGAATATAATTCCTCGTCCAAGGAGTACCCATGTTGCATACTTTTGATGGAACCTACTACACGAAAAATGTAAAATACGGGGAAAACATGATTGAAATCACGTTTTTCATGTATTTCTCATGGATCATTAAAAGTGTGCAACATGGGTACTCCTTGGATGAAAAATTAAATTTTGCATTCAACGAGTTCTCCCGCTTGAAATTTAAGTGAAATCATAGGCAGATAAGTTGAAAATACGAGTTGAAAATGTAGTTTTTTATTTTTATTTTTTTAATCTTTTTACTTTTTTACTCCAAAAATGGTGAATCATCCCCCATGGTTGAAATCATCATCTTGAATCCTATTGGTTCTTATAAAGTTGATTTTTGTTGCATATTTTTGTTTTGAAGCCCATTTTTTACCTCAAAATTTCTCTAATGCTCCTTGAATTCATCTCACAAGGATTTGATTTCTGTCAAGATGGTTCCTAATTTCACTTTCTCTGACATAGCCTTTGGAATCACTGCTAAGCATAATTTTTCCTTTTGTTCCTCATATAAAAAATACTTGGCTAAACCCAATATGATCTTGTTGTTAAACATGTTGGTACTTCGACAACTTCTTGTTGTTACAACTGGATTTTCCAACAATGGGGTGAGCTTGTATCACTGGATATCTTTCCTGAACTCATATGTATTTTCTCGACAATCATGGTCAACTTTCCTGTCAAATAGCCATGATCTTCCTAGAAGTATGTGACATGCATCCATGCCAATCACATCACACAATACTTTCTCCTAAAGGCTACTAATTTGAAAATTCAACAAGCATATCTCAGTCACAACCACTTGTTATTTGTTTTGTAACCATGAGACCTTGTAAGGGTTTGGATGGACTAAACTCTTAAGTTTCAGCTTGTCCATGACTTCAGTGGACACTAAATTCTCTGTACTTCCACCATCTATGACCAAGTTACAACACTTTCCTTGGACTTGACATTTAGTTTTGAAAACTTTCCTTCTCTACTCTAGTTCTTACACTATCTTATTCTAAGGCTTTAACAATACTTTCTGAAGCATCAAATTCCCTCCATGTTCTTGTTGAAGCACAATCACATTTTCTCCAGCAATAAAAGATTCATTAGCTTGTGTAACTTTTGTTCTGGCTTCACTTCTTCTCCCTGAATTTTTTCCTTTTGGTCACTCATATTTCTTATGTCCTTCAACTCCATAGTAATAATAAGTAGTCATATACTTCCCCTTTCCTCTTCCAAAACTTCCTCTTCCTCTTTCAGTACTATTTCCACCTCTACCACCTTGACCACTAGTGGATTCTTCCTCCTTTTCACTACCTCTGGAAATCCCTGCTTTACCTTTCCCTCTAAAACCTCCTCCTCTACCCTTTTGTTGTTCTTTCCTATTCAAATTTTCCTCCACTTTCAGGGAAATGTGATAGGCTTCATTTATAGTCTGAAAATATTTCATATTCATTTCATCTTGAATGAAGTATTTCAGTCCATTCACATACCTTGCGACTCTTTGAAATTCTGGTTCTTTTATACCTGATCGAAGTTGTAGTCTGAAAAAATCCTCGGTGTACTCACGAATAGAGGTTTGCTTTTATCTTAAATATGAATTTGTCTATACAAATTCTGCTAGTAATCAACAGGCAAAAAATTCTCCTTGATCTTTATGATCTTCTTCTTCCAAGTCTTGATAGTTCCTAGTTAATTGTTTACTCTATGTTTCTACATCATATCCCATCATAGTGCAACATAACCTTTCAACTTCGTCATGGAAAATTTCACCTGATTTGGATCCTAGACATTTTCATACTTGAAGTATCTTTTGAGTTCTCTAATCCAATTTATGAGCACATCAACCCTCAGATTGTCATCACAACAGGAAACTTCAAAATTTTCACCTCCTCTATTTCTCAAATATGAAATCAACCTCGTTGTTGGGTCTCTTTCCTCAACCTCTTGTTCTTCATCAATTTATTCTTCATGCTCTGAATCTACCTTTGTATCTCCATTTATTATATGCTCCAAATCTTCTATTCTTTGTCTTAATTCTTCTAGCTCTCGATTTCCTGCATCTCCTCATATTACTCCTATTCTCCTTGGTGGCATTCTTACAAGCTATAAATGTCTCACCAACATCCACATACCTCAAGCCAAGTTTTGTGACCCAGCTTGTACCTTCAACACTCCAATTGTGAAACCACTGACAAGGTTTCCTAGTACACTATTACACAAAGAAATTCAAGGTGCAAGTCCAAAAATGAATCCCACTTTGATACCACTTTACACTGTCCAAGTTTTGCAGCTTTCACGGCACCTACATAAACTAGATCACTGAAATAAAGTGCACAACCCAGGGCATTGGAGTTTGGCTACTAATTTAATTAATTCAAATGACAAAATCACATAATACACCAAAGAGAATAATTTGAGTCTACTCATAAGAAAAAGAAAAGGATTTCAAATATTTTATTCATTCAAATGTGTTGTTACAAAAAAGAATTCAGGTTAGAGAGAAACACCATCAGATCACTTGAATTTCCTACGTTGTTAGACAACAACACCATGCATAGCAACTAGACACCTTCCTGATTCACATAGTAGCCAATCACACTCTATGAAATTCATGCAATAACCAACCAATTCGAACAATCCAACTACCAAATGTCTAAGAGTCAAGAGGCAAAAGAAAAAGGATGAATGTGAGAAAAAGGTTACTTTACTTCATTATTCTCGCAATTTATCTTCACGATGTTGACCTTTTCATTCCAACTGAAACAAATCACTTCCCATGTTGCTGAACTCTTCATCTTCAAAAACTAATCTGATTGACCTCCTTCCAGCTTGTGGACAAATCGCTTTTGTAACTTATGACTTGTTTTGGCAGTGCATCTTGTAGGG